>OZ023312.1:33445078-33609503 GCA_964007375.1 Ophion obscuratus | reverse complement strand
CGAAATCGCCATCTCGCTGTTCAAAATATACATACACGACTCTAACCTGAGATAAAGTCAAGGATGAATATATGTGTAGGGGTCGGTGTATCCGTAGGTGCTCTCGGAAAAAAGTTCACATTTGGCGAGCTCGTCGGGAGAACCCGCGAGTGTGGCCATTAAAGAAGAGCGAAAAAGGGAATGAGAGAGATAGAAAGAGAGAGAGGGAGAGAGAGAGGCTGAACCGCAGACGCGTATCTCTTAATTAGACCCCGCGAGAAATCCACCAGGACGAACTCGCCACCGAGTGCAGTTGTTATCAATTCGACTTTCGCCGAGTCCTCGAGATGTGGCCTCTTTTTACTCATTTTTACTACCCTTTCTTCCTACGCCGCAACTGCTGTATATATGCCGTATGGATAGGGGGAAATGTTTCCATTAAGAGGCACGGTATCTGACGGAAAAAGAAAAGCACCCCATTTAGCGCGAGAACAGCGAGTATGAGTTATGTGGTTTTTTTATGCCCCAGTCAGCGTTACGAAAAAGTGTTGTAGCTGAAGTTTTCATATCGCCGGGTGGATAACCCAAAAGAACCTCGTAACTGATTTTTGAAATGGGAAAAGTCACTATCCACCAAAACGTCTAATTAATGCGCTTGAATATGTTTTTTTTCTTCGTTTTTCGGTGAGATTTGATAGATTTTCCATTGGCTCGATTGTCCTCGTATATGCAGTATGACGGGGAGTGAGCGAACAGCACTCGTGTTTGCACAAGGCGGGAATTAGAAGGCCCAAAAAAGCGGTTTTTCGGGAATTTTTTTTAGAAGTGAGAAAAACAATTGAGTCCAGTAAACATTGACGTATCTTTTCATGTATATTTGAAATGAATAAATTTTTTTTATTAACATGAAATAATAAATGACTGCAGATTCATCAGCCTATTCCATGTGCGTCTTGTCACTGCAGTCCCCAATCGGCGGGAAAGATGCAGCTCGTACTTCTTGACTGAACCAAATCAACCAATAACATTTCCAATTGTCATGGATTTTTCTTCTGGGTGAATTAAGAATAAGCTGAACAAATCGTGAAATTATAACTTTTCTCAGGTTAAAAAAAATGTGTTTAAAAAAAACTTGAACGTGCTATAAAAATTATTTAAAAATACTTGTTCAACGACTTTTTTAATTCACTTAGAAGAGATTTTCATACTGAAGAAAATAAACTTTGGTTTGATAACGATTGGTTTTCACGATTTGGAAAAATCGTAAAAACGAAAGCTGGAAAACAGCGCTTCAAAGTTTTCAATAGGAGGAAATATCAATATCAAATATCAATAATTTGTCTGCTGGCCTTGTATCTTTGAAAATATTTACAATTGGCCTGTGTAACTGTGTAAATATATTCTTGGATACTTTATTTATCGATTTAAGCAATAAAAAAAAAACGATTTTTGGGACCTTCTAATTCAGGCTCCCGGTTTAACGAATCAATGATCGTGACGACGAGATTAAATGAGGGTAATTTTCTCCCGTCGTGTTGTTCTCAGCGCTCTGAGGAGGAGGATGGAGGAGCTCGAGACGCTGGAGCGCTTCGAGTGCCCCGAGTGCCCAGGTCCACCGCCCGAGTTTCGGCTACCACCCCCGCCACGGCCGCCCTTTCTCACCGAGGGTACTTTTTGCCCCGAGACGATACCGGATCTCGAGGACTGTGGCGCTTTTCCGGTAAGTTATCTACCCTCCATTTGTTCACATTACACGCTGTATAATCAACTCGAACAACAATCGCTCCACGTTATTTCTCGCAATTACGTACCAAAATTGCTAAAGTACTGCAAATTAACGAGAAAAAAAAATTAGGTTGAAGTTTTCATTGGAATTCAAAGAAAAATCATATCTCCGAATTCCTTTAGTTTCCTTTGGCACATTTTGCCTACAAAAAATTACGCGACCATTTTTTGAGATACGCATCCAGCGATTTACAATTTAAATTTACAAAAAAAAATTTCTCTCATGTTCCAAAAAAAATGTTCAGACACTAAAAATGAGAAAAATAAAATGTAAACCGAACTTTCGTTGAGTTCCAACGTTGCAAATTTCAACACCGTGAAAAAAAAAACAAAATTAAGCTCAAAGCTTTTCGTTCCATCAAAGCAAGAACTGCGAATTTGATCTTATTTTCGGATCGAACAAATTTACGTAACGTTGTACGAAAGCGTCTCGATAAATACCATCGAGGAGGGTCGTGGGGCTTGACTCTCGAGCTTACTCGCGATCATATTTCCACTTCGACCGGTGCGATAATTAAAAGAAGACAAGCCTCTGGAGATATATAGGGAAAAACGGGCGATGCCAGAATGGCGGGAGGGGTAAAAAGTGATGCTGAGAGCGGGATAACCAGTTGTCGATCCTCGAAGTAATTTCCTACCGATCCTCGACGCTGATGCAGCTACACCGCATAGAAGAGTGCCTCTGCCTTATATTTTCAATTTTCCTCTCTTTCTCTATTTTTTTTTACAATTTTCCTCCTGCAAGAGACGCATCTCTTCCTTCCGGCGACTTATCGATTCGCGAATCTTTCTCCCTCCCGCTCTCTATTTCTGACTCCCTATTCATATATATATGTATATATACACACATAATGGTCTCTATTTTTCACCCTCTACGCTGCGGGCGGACGAATTATTTGTGGCGGGATTTATCACGAGCGGAATATACCAGGGGGTAGTTTGCAAATGGTGCATAAACCTATATACGTACACGTCTGCTTGTAGATGTCCGAAGCTTGGGTGGGGGTGACCGCGGTAGTTCGAAGCCCCTCAGGCGATTACGCAAGCTTGCCGACACTTCCGGTTTGTATCGATGCAACGGTTCAACTGTTCGAACCTCAAAGCGGAAATAAAGATCGCGGGTAGCAAAGACGAACTTGTCGATTTACACGAGTCGTTCATTCTGGATCCTCTATCTACAATAGTTATGTTACAGTTGAAACCCGTTTTCAGTTTAAGGGCTCACACCACTGTAAACGTCGAAAATTAAGTGATTTTTCGCTTTTTTTTGGATGGAAGAACAAGTAAGAGGATAGTAATATTTAAGGATGTTATTAGTCGTATCTTCAAGTGACCAAAAACAAATTAATTTATAGAGAATTTGAACAAAAAATTGAAAATTTCTATTAATTGTATGAGTATAGCTGGAGAAATACGTAGGAGATTTCGAAAATATGAATTTTTGGGTAATTGACAAGCATCCAAAATGAAAACTCAATTTTCGACAGAAAAAAGGACAATCATTGGTTAATACCTGATGTTATAATTAACTTATGGAAAGTCCCGTACGTATTTCTCTTCGGAATGTTATTTTAAAGATGTGCTCGAAATTTCGAGTGGAAAGAATGAAAATTGTGGGAGTTATGCTGCATGCCGTTTCGAAAAATTGTGTTCCGGGAAAAACGGTCGACGTCTCGCACATGGGCCTGCTGAATTTTGCGCACCGCTGAAATTTGTTTTACAGATACCAAACTTTTTCCCACTTATTCTAGATAGTTGAAAGCATCTCTTGAGCCAATTTAAAAAAATGAATTTTTTCGAAAATTCTACGGTGGTTTCACCCCTTAAGTGCTTTTTTCCGAGTAAAAACTAGAACTTACTAATGGATAAGGTGGAATGTTTGTTGAAACTAACTCCAACGAAATAAATCTGTTAAAACCTCTTGAATGAGGTCGAAGTTTGGATTTTTAAAGATTAATTGCAATTTTCACTAGGAAAAACTGGTTGCAACGAAGGCATTCAGTCAGAAGTAGTTTTTACAATGCCGTTGAAGTTTGCATCGTTGAAATGCAATAGAAATTAATATTTCTGCATTCTTTCAATTTTGTCCGACAGATTTGGTCTGGAAAAATCGCTCAACCATTTTTTGAGATACTTATTCAGCGATCTGCAATATAAATCTATTAAAAAAATATCTTCTATAATAGTGAAAATGAGGACAATAAAATGTGTGAAAAAACATTCTTTATGTTTTAACGATGCAAACTTTAACATAATTTTTTACTTGAAAAAACGCGGTTCATTGAAAAAGGGGAATTGTAACAAATATAAAAATATACTACTTGTGACATCACACGAATACTTTTGTAAGTATACACGGTTAAGGGAGGGAACAGGCGTGCCGGGCCGCAAAAGGTCGTTTTTCCAATTTTTATTGTCTACTACATTATTTATTTGGTATTTGGAGAAAAACGTATATTATTAAGCATACAGTGAACTTATTTCATGGAAAATTTTATTTAGAAAAAAAATAATAATCAGCAACGTTATGGAGGTATAATAGAGCCTATGTATTAAAAAATGTGGTCCAACGGCCGGATCGATAACTTGAGAATGGTTGGTCTAAAAAATAAAAATAAAAAAGTTTTATAATATGTATTAATGTAGTTCTCGTTCTACCTAGCAATTTTTCGGGTGAAAAATCACAATATGTTGGGTGTAAAAGAAGTGTAAAAAAAGTGTACTTAAAAATACTAAATTAAAAAAAGTCTACGTACAACGATAGCTACTGCAATTACGGAAATTTCCGTTTTTTGAAATTGAAAATAGGAGAATTATAGCTAGAGTTATGTTTCCGGCCAGGTCGAGAAAAATTGTTTCACTGCTCTCACTGCGTCGTCTGTAAGTTGTCCAATCTTCAATATTTCAACTTGAACATTTTTTTGACATATTCTCGAATAAATGCCAAAAATGCCACTTCGAAAAAATGCCAAAAAAATTGATTTTTTACTCGTCACAGGTGTATTCCTTCTTGAGCTGAAAAATTGTCCCGGTTTTCAAAGCACAATTAGCGATAATGCGAAGTGACAGTACTCCAATCAGATTCCACACAAAATATTGAGAGTTTTGTTTTATTCCTCGAAAACGTTAAATTAATTTCGCGTTCCTTTGATCAGGCACAATGACTAAGAAAAATCGCATCGTTAACACACGCATAGGGCTTCCGTGTTGAACCGTTTATAATTTTATTGCTGCGTCTATATTATTTTAATTTACGCTTCGAGTACGAGTACGAACAACGGGAATGCTATTCTCGTTAGCATTATACGCGTACCTCACTGCGCATAAATCTCGTAACGAGCATAGTGGCACAAAGAACGACGAGCTTTTCTCCGAATCGACGAAGGAAAAAGAAAAAAAATCAGCCCTTTGCAGATCCCTCACGGATCACTTTCAAAGAGTTCCGGGCGTGCTTTATAGGACGCGCACGTACAAAGGTGAAACTATACGCGGTGATGCGGCATACGTATAGGTATGGAGAGAATAGGAGGGTTGAATGAATCGGTCGCTTCAACATATATATATATATATATATATATATCGGTCCATCATTTTTCTCTTGTATCGGCTAGAATATTGCTTTGAAGAGTCCAGCTATGTAATAAGGATCTCGTTCACTCGAGCCTGAATGAACGGAAACTCATGCACGGTTCCTGTATGTTTCCTCAAAGCAGTGGAACTCAAAATCGTCAACCCTTGAATATTGGAAATACACCACGAATGCATTACGTATATTTACGTATAAAACGCGTATCGCATCTCATACCTGTGTATTGTAAGTGTCACAAGGGGTGAAAAACCCGTTTGGTTATTATTATATCCTGACTTTGAAGACCTATATATACATTAATGGTCTTGTCTGGTTCCTGACGTCGAGAGTATTCGCAATCACCTTTTCGTGCACACACGCATATATATATATATATATATATATATATATATATATACTAGGTGCGCAACTAGGTTCCCGGGTTTCACACATGGATGGCGCTAGCGACACATGTAGTCGGCATACAGGTCTAAAATTGGGTGTCTTTATAGCTTGGACATCTGTTAAGAATACGCAGTCGTAATATAAACAAATATCGCAACACAACGACCTTTTTTCTAACCTCGAAAGTGTCAAAGATGTGCCAAATAAACAGCATTTGCGGGAGCATTGTTTTTCGGCTTCAACCTAAAGAACACAGCAGCTGAAGCACGTCGGTTACTTGAGGAGGCCTACGGCGAACATATACCATCAAAAACAACGTGTGAAGATTGATTCAAGCGATTCAGAAGTGGCGATTTTGAGACTGGGGACAAAGAGCGCTCGGGAAGACCGCAAACATTTGCGGACGTCGATCTGCAAGCGTTATTGGGTGAAAATGAGACTCAAACAGAAGGTCAACTTACCGAGACATTAAATGTGACTCGGCAATGTATTTCGGAACGTTTGCACGCCATGGGAAAAATTCATAAGGAAGGAAAGTGGATGCCGCATGAGTTGACTGAGAGACAACTGGAAAATCGAAGAGCCACTTCCGAAATTTTGCTTTTGCGGCAGAACTGAAAGAGTTTCCTGCATCGAATTGTTACTGGCGATGAAAAATGGATATATTTCGAGAATACCAAACGCAGAAAATCGTGGCTCTCACTTGGCGAAGCGTCAACATCAACGGCACGGCCAAATCGCTTCGGAAAAAAGACAATGCTCTGCGCTTGGTGGGACCAGAAAGGAATCGTGTACTATGAGCTGCTGCAACCGGGCGAAACTGTCAATGGGCATCGCTACCGACAACAACTAATCAATTTGAACCACGCGTTGCTCGAAAAACGGCCAGAATGGGACACGAGACACGAACGTGTGATATGGCAGCACGACAACGATGGAACTGCCATCGCAGTTCCATCGTTCAGGACACCTTAAAAACACTAAAATGGGATTTGCTACCGCACCTGCCGTATTCACCAGACTTGGCCCCTTCAGACTATCACTTGTTCCGGTCGATAGCGCATGGCTTGGGTTGGCTACACTTGGCCAATTACGATGCAGTACAAAATTGGTTGGACGAATGGTTTCAGTCCAAAGACGCGTCTTCTTATCGTCGCGGTATTTATGTTTCGCTAGAGAGATGGGAAACATGTGTAAATAGCGAGGGACAATACTTCGAATGACCAATTTTTTGTATTTGTCTTGAAATTTTCGATTTTTCATTGGTTAAAAAGAACCCGGAAACTTAGTTGCGCACTGCATGTATATATATATATATATATATATATATATATATATATATATATATATATTAGGGTGTGCGGGAAAAAATCGATACTTTTTTTTCGGTTGCATCCACCAAAAAAAAGGTGAATTAAGGTAAAAAATGAAGAATCCTCGAAGGAGAGCTCACAAAAAAATTATTTCGAATGGCGCATTGCATTTGAATATTTTCCATAAGAATAACCCAGGAAAATATTGGGATTTCTGAATGTGGTAGTGCAACTCGTCAGGAAAAAATCACACAAAGATGTCATTAACATATTCTCACGGAGAAACGAATTTCCAACAAAGAAGTTTTTACGAAAAATTAGCTCAGAACAACCGTTCAAGTGGAATCACTGTCTGAAATTGAATTAATAGAAAAAAAAAAAATAATTCGAAAGGCTGTGAAAATCGAATTTTTCGCTTTACGAAAAAACTTTTTGGGGTTTTTTTTGTAGAGAATGTTCTGCTCTAACATACAATTTGCATGGAATCGTTCTCAAAATATTTCTCTGATACAAAAAAGAATCAAGTACAACAAGAAATATAAAAGAAGCGACGTCCATCATTGATCGTGTTTCGAAAAGTTTTATTCAATTAATTTGGTTTAATAAGATAAAATAATTTGTTTTTCCATTATAATGCTTGATAATCATCGTTCCTTTTTTTAAGAGTCTGTTTGTTGCAATTAGGGTATTTCTGTCAATGATTTTGCACTACGCCCAATAAATATTGTAGCTGCTCTTCGTTTTTTGTTAATGAACCGTTATATGCTTCTATCAAAGTGACACCACGTTCGGCTACGTTATTAACGTCTTTTGGATTAAAAAAAAATCTAAGCAACTCAAATAAGTGGCATCTTCCCGCCATAATTCAATATTTACTCTAAAAAAATCATGAGGTAAATTTAATTGCTGAAAAAAAATAAGGATTCTTGAGTAACGAAATCGCTTATGCCTTCTTTCAACACCATTTTCCAATCATTTTTTTTTTTAACAATTACTCGCTCGGAAGGATTTTTGGATTTTTCTCGAGATTGCAGAGCTGGTACCATTTTTGCCTTCACACTTATCGGTACAGCATTGTCAAATAACGACAAAGCAACCATTTTCTCGTTAAAGTACCACAAGTGACAAGCTAATTTTTTCGAGGCAGCCTCCCCTACTACAGGATTCACTTCGCAATAAGGAATGAAATTTTGTAGCAGTGACAGATCTTGATTTGGGGGAAAAATATCGCGGTTTCCCGTTCGTGGCGCTAGCGTGAAGCTTGTAGTTTTGCACTACGAGCTACCGCATGCTTCCGCCAGGTGGCAGCGTGTGCCAGGGCGCGCACGCCGCTTAAATAAAAAAATTAATTTCAGACAGCGATACCACTTGAACGGTTTGTCTAAGCTAATTGTTCGTAGGAACTTTTTTTGTCGGGAATTCAATTCTCTATCAGAATATCTTAATGACATTTTTGTGAGATTTTTTTCTGAAGAGTTTTACTACGACGTTCAGAAGTGCCAATATTTTCCTGTGTTATTCTTATGGAAAGTATTTAAATGCAATGCGCCGTTCGAAATAATTTTTTTTTGAGCTCTCCTTCGAGGATTCTTCTTTTTTACCTTAATTCACCTGTTTTTGGTGGATGCAACCGAAACAAAATATATCGATTTTTTTCCGCACACCCTAATATATATATATATATATATATATATATATATATATATATTGCGTTGGTACAAAAATCTTGCAACACACAACACGCGTAAAAAATAAAAATATTTTATTTCAACAATAAACGATTATTCAGTAATGTAGGCACCCTCTACATCAACAACTCTTGCCCAACGCTCTGGTAGACTTTGCACGCCCGCAGACCAGAATTCTTCGTGTCGTGAATTAAAAAAGTCGTCCAATGTATTTTTGAGATCCGATAGCTCATCAAATTTTTTATCCCGTAAATAGTTCTTCAAAGCTCGAAACAGGTGATAGTCGGTAGGTGCTAAGTCTGATGAATACGGTGGGTGTGGTGGAACCTTCCATCTTAGCTGCGAAATAGTTTCTTGTGTCATCTTAGCGACGTGGGGTCGAACATTGTCATGGAGAAGCCGAACTTGAAGACGTTTACGCCTTTTCTGTTTCATAATTTTAGCCACCTTTTGCAGTTGTGCAAAATAAATCTCTATCTGTATTGTGGTGTTGGTTGGCAGAAATTCGTAATAAAGCATGCCCTCAGAATCCCGCCAACAACAGAGTAAAACTTTCTTCATTTTACGGGGCCGTTTAGGGGTCAGTTCTGTTTTTTCCCCTTTCGGTAGCCACTGACGCTTGCGCGTGTGATTAACATACAACCCTCGGCTTTCATCCCCAGTGACTATTTCTTGAAGAAAATCCTTTCTTTGCAGACGATGCAGGAGTGAAAGACAGATGGACATGCGTGTTGCTATGTTTGATTCGCTGAGATTGTGCGGTATCCAAGACGAAACAACTTTCCTATATCCCATCTCTTGTAAATGTCGAAGGATCGTGGGCTGACTGCAGTTGACTTTGTTCGCTAATTCTCGTGACGACATATTAGGCTTTGCCTTTATAAGTGCTCGCAGTTCTTCATCGTTAACAATCGATTCCCTGCCGGACCTAGGTTTGTCTTCAAAATATGTATCGCCAGAATGAAAACGCTGATACCAACGGGAGACCGTTGAACAATTAACTACATTAGCCTTGAACGCACTGCACATATTACGGGCTGCGGCTCTTGCAGAATGTCCTTGCAAGAATTCGTAATATGATATTGCTCGAAGTGCACGTTGATCCATTTTTGCTCATACTGACTCCGCGGAACAACTGACTCGCTTATATATCCTACGGCATGGAAGATTCTAGACCATTCTTGTATTTCCTATTCTCGAATGTTCTCGAACGTCGTTATTAGGAAAAATATTTTAATTGAAAAAAAGTGTTGCAAGATTTTTGTACCAACCCAATATATATATATGCAGTTAAGCTGGCAACCGAGTTCCTCGGTTCGTGAAAAAAAAGACAATAGGTAGGTCAACACGCGTACTCGATGAATGTGATTGGAGCATGAAGGAAACCCTTTTGCATACTTGTTCGTATGGTAAAAAGTTTGATTAATATATTATGAAAATAGCGGCACAAAAACACGCGAGTACCACCGACCCAGACAAGGACGCAGCGATATGTCTACTCCGCTCGCACACGCATCAACCGCGAACTTTCCAATAGTTTTTGTACCGTTATTTTCAAAGATAGGGGTTCGGACGTTAGATAACTTTATACGTATTGTCTTATTCCAAACAACTTTTGTTCAAAACCTTTTTTCATCGGGCTATTAATTATCAAGATACAGCGATTTTTAAGTTTTCAACCCCTATTTCTGAAGGGGCCAGTTGAGGCGCAACATTTCATTGGGGTTACTTTCAGTACGCAACCATCCACCTTCAGTCAAAAAATGCATATTCTACGCTAAAAAGTACTGGGTTTTCGGCTCTTTTACCGGACTATCATTTATTCACTCACACTCAACCCCGTCGCCCCCAGGATTTGTGTTCGCGCACACGCATAGAAAAATGGAACCGATGAGACCATGGGAGGGGGGGGGGGATATCGCGTCAACCCTTTCTCGAGTGTTGTGCCCCTCTCGACTTTGGTTGCCTCGACAAATTTGTTTGAACGTCGAAATAAATTTATCACGATGTAAACAGCGGAGCTTTCGAGGCCCTTGCACACACGTACGTGAGTCTATACGCCCAACGAAGACTTACATAAATTATAACGCGTACGCGTAAAAAGACGACGGGGACTAGAATACACTTGACGGAATTCCTGGTAACGGTTCGCGCATGTTGGCAGGGACGAGTGGCTATGGGGAAAAGTGAAGAGCAGAGGGGGTGAAAAAAGGCAGACATAGAAGACGAGGAAAAGAGTTCAAGTCAGCGCGAGGGGGACTTACGCTCGTGTAGCAACGATGACACGCTATAGTGTTTCAGTTTTGTCTTTAACGCGGTTGTCAAGAGAGCGTTGGAGGGACGGGGCGAACTCGAGGAAGCGCATTTACCCTGACAGGCGCCATGGCCGCGCGGTTTCTACTTCTTTCCCTTCGTCATCCGCGACTCTGCTCTCCGTCATCTTCGTCTCGTCCTCTTGCTCTCCATTGACTTTCCCCGTCGCTCTTTTCTCTCGTCAACTATGCTTCGTCTTTCTTAAACTACGCTCGTACGCCTTTTTTTCTCCATTTTTGTGTACACGCGTGTGTATATATGTACGGCGTCTTGCTCGCTCATCGTGTACCATCCGCGGTTGGTATTCTCTTTTGGAGACGCCCGATGTCTTTGCGACAACGGATAAAAACGGGGTATACACGCAAAGACGAGCCCGGAGACAAGACAGCCTCTATTAATAGCGAACACGTGTCAGCCCCGGACCGCCGCGGCCCCGCGGGAACGCGCCCATTATCGCCCGACAATTTTACATCATTACGCGTAATTGGAGACGCGAAAGGAAAGGGGACAGAGACCAGGGGGGGGGGGGGTAAGTTATTCTACGAAATTCGGGCGTGGAAATAGGATGCACAGAACTTCCTTTCATCCCGAGGACGTACGACGAGGTGAACTCCGCGACCATTGTCTCGGAGGACCCCCCAAACGGGCAATCCCTTCATTTTATCGAAAAACATATTTAAGGCAGTGAGGCTCTTTTTTGGGGATTTTTTTTTGACGAACTGAATAAACATACAACTGCGAACTTTTTAACACGCGTTTATTCATATTTTAAGCACACTTTACAATTTTTTCAGACCGAAATCGTCGCTCATTGCTGAAGTACACGGCAACTTAGCCAGGCATGTTAAAAAAAAAAGATTTTTCCGGTGACCACGATTGCGGGCGTTCCGCTCATCTAATCCAATCTTATAAAATCAAACGGTATTTTAATGTGTGAATTACGAATTAGGATTATTAAGAAATATTAAAAGGTACATTTTTGGCATCTCGTTAAATTTTTTTTTTTCGTGAATTTTGGTATTTTTTTCACGACTTCTTCGACATGAAGGAAAAAAGGCTTGGTGAATCGGAATTATCGTAGTTTGCAAAGTGTCTACATGAGTACTGAATAAGTCATTCACATTTCAAAGGAATTCGTTCGGTCGATTTCGAGATATGGTGGTCACCGGTTTGAAAAATACGGTTTTGAGAAAAACGCGTTTAAAGGCTCAAGTACGATTATTGTCGATAAAATTTTGACTCACCCTTATTCCTCTCACTTGAGACGCTAAAAGAGGCTATTTTCATGAATTTTTTTGATAGGTTTATATTATAGATTTTGATAGAAAAGTTGTTACACTTGATAAATACACTTCCGAAATACATTAAATTTTTTTAAATTCATTCAAGTCACTCCTTATAGACGGAAATGTCCTTAAAAAATTGTAGGTCTGCGCTGTTGATGAAATCCGCGAGATGGATCATCCGAAACAAAAATATCAAATGGTTTTAGATTCAGTATGTTAATGGCTATAGCGCATACCATACGATTTTTTATGTATGCAAAAAAAAACAAAATGGCAGATATTTTCCGAAAAAACGTATTTTTTTCACCGTTTTTGGCAAAAAAATAGTAAATATCAAAATTTGAAAACATTCTTGATATGCGCTATAGCTATAGATGTAAAGAATATGTGGTTAAAATTTCACAAGGATCGGTTCAGTAGTTTCGAAGATTTTATCAACAAGCCGTCGAAAAGCGTTGTTTCGAGAAAATCGCGTTTAAAGTTTGGGTTATATAAAAACATTACATTTTTTAAAATGTATTTCGAAAGTGTATTTATTAAGTGTAACAACTTTTACATCATCTATAATATATACCTATCAGAAAAAAATGATAAAAATAGCCTTTTTCAACGTCTAAAGTGAGAAGACCCCTTAATCGAACATTTTCACGAGGCCGGGAATGCGATTAACGTTCTTTGTTGCAAAATAATTGCCGACGTATCTACTTCAGGGATCGATACGCGCAGGCTATCCCGCCGCCCCGTACGTACTCATTCGTACAATTGACACGAATTGCCATTGCGAACCGCGGTCTTGAAACAATTGGTTATCACCACCATAGGGAAATTTGCGAAAACACAACGACGAGAGCTAGTTCGCGCGGAAATTTAATCAAGCTGATGAACGAACATAAGCTTCGAGGGATTAAAAATACAGCGAGATGATTGATATAACGAGCTACATTAATTAAATAGAAACAATATGGGTTAATGGACGGGGAGAAACGTGCGCGGAGCTGCTTCGTCGAATTAATTCGACAATATGTCGAGTGCATTCGCGCTCAGCCACGAATATCCTTTATTTTAATAAATAAAGCGCACTCTATTTCTACCCCGCGAGCGTTTTCATTCGTAAATTCGTATCGATCGGTGAGAAGGAAAACCACCGAACAACTGCATTTCGCGCTGCCCGTGAAACAGCCCCTGTTTTGCCGTTTCGCCTCTTTCATCAGGCGAAACCTCTATATAAGGAAGTCTTCGTACTCCGCGAGTCAAAATACTCCACCGAGTTCATTCACGATCCATCGTGTCTTCAAATTCACATTGCTGCACTTTTTTCGTTCCTCTTTTCCCTCGCTGAATATGCAACCAATGAACCGTATAAATTAGATGCCGCGACTTGCTCCTCTCCTGCATCTCGACAACGAATCTATTTTACTTGTTTCACCAAATCAACATATCCCGGAAACGTAACGTCCTACATACGATCGTAGCGAGGAAGAAATGTTTTGTTGCTTATACTTTTCATTTAGCATCTTTTTGAGCTCGTATGATATTATGATCGATGCTCATGTCGTATTATATACTCGATAAATGAACAAATTTAACTCATAAATGAACAAATTTAACAGATACATAGCGGAAAAGTCACGCTTGTGACAATATTCACGACGTTGTAGTTTGCATGGTCAGAATGCAAACGATAGCGTTTGCATTCTGACCTAGCGATTGAATTCTTTTTAGTTGCTCAGCATTTTCTTTCCCCGATTTAGACTATGAAAATCACTTGAACCGTTTTACGTATTCTTATTATTGATCTACGACTATAATTTTCAAAAAAGCCTTGTGTGAAAAAGGATTGTGAGAAAAATAAAGGAATAAGAAAAATATAAAAGAGAAATCGTTGCATTCGAACGATGCGACTTTCAACGTTATTGATATTCATGATGACTGTTTTTTAATATAATACTACGGAGGGCTTATACGACCAGGAAAATCGACGAAAATGTACATACACAGAAAAAACGAGATGGATCTGAAGAAACGGTTTCAACCTGGTTGTAAAAATGATGCGAGAAACGTACACTGAGAAAAGGAAATCATTGAATGTGCAAAATGCATTTTGTTGTCTCGAAATTTTTTTGTTTTAACAGTTGCTCAGACATGCTAAATAAGCTACACACTTTAGTCCACACCACTAAAACTATCAGTTAGATTAACAAAACGTGTTTTATGCCAACGAAAAATCAAGTTGAACGTATTTTAAGATACATTTTGTTAAACCAACTGAATTTTGGATGGATGAACGAATTTTTTTTTCAGTGTACGTTATAAATATTCGCAATACACACACACACACAGATATATATATATATATATATATATATATATATATATATATATATATATATATATATATATATACAGTCAAACCTCGATATAACGAAGATTTGACCATTCCCTTCCGATAGACACCCAAAACCTTGATATAACAACATAATAATATACATTATGCTCTAATTGCCAATTACTTGTAAAACTTGCTCTCATTAAATCCTTTCTTTGTTTTTTAAACATCTTCTTCCTTAAAATGTTTTTTGAAAAATAATATTAGTACTATAAATATAGGGATATTTTTTAAAGAAAGAACGGTTGTAATTAGAGCAACTTTTACAAGTAATTAGCAATTAAAGCATAATGTATATTATTATGTCGTTGTATCAGGGTTTCGGGTGTGTGTGTGTGTGTGTGTGTGTGTGTGTGTGTGTGTGTGTGTGTGTGTGTGTGTGTGTGTGTGTGTGTGTACGCACACACACACATGCGCGCGCGAGCGCGTGCGCAATACAATATCAATATATATAAGGACGTTGAAAAAGCCGTTTTCCATCAGGTGCGTTACCAGAACTGCGTGCGTGTGGTTTAAGATGATATCGCATCAATAAAGAAGTACGACAAGCAAGCTTGAAATTCAGTGTATGTAATTTCGCCAAAGTGTGAACAACTTTTTTTGTTCATAGTGTTAAACATGTCAAACTTCCTGCCAAAAAAAAGTATTTGCGGGGAATTTAACTGCACTACTTTATCTTTTTCTTAATCCACAGTTGACGCACACATTCTTGTAATTCTTGTTGAGGCGTACGGCGACCATGCTCTGTCAGAAAGAACATGCAGAGATCGGTTTAGACGCTTCAAAAATAATAATTTTGATTAATTTTCACGAAAAAACAGCGAAAACGTATTTAACATCCTAAAATATATATATATATTGCATCAGCGAGGTCACAACATTCGTAGAAAACATATATATATATATATATATATATATATATATATATATATATATATAGGTGCAAAACTTTGGATTACCTCAACGGACATAATACAAGGAGCATACGGGCGCGAGCAATTAGACAAGTTTAGATTTGAAATTATACCACTGACATCCGTGATATTCCTCTGCGTATTCGCCAATTTCCTATGTACATGCATTACCACATGTATATGTTGTATACATACGTACAGATTTGGGCGACAGTCATAAACGTGAATCGCATCTATTGCATACAGTTCGCGCGAGCAATGTCCAAAGAAAACAATCCACAATTCCGCAACTTTCCATTTTGCGAACTTTCCTCAAGCTGCGCGCCAAGCCCAACTTGATCCTTCGGTAAGTGGTAGCGTTGCGTTGTCATTGTATTTTGAAAAAAGAAAAACTTTTAAATTGCACGATCGCTGTAATGTGCCTCCACCGTACGAGACAGTACTGTGTCATTTAGTGCAGTATACAGTGGTTCGAACTGCAAAACTCGCTCACACAGACATTTTTCGCAACTTTTTTATTTCGATCTAATTATGTAGAAAAAATAATAATTGCTTTTATTCTCGTCACTCGCGATGAGTTTCTCGTCTAATTGATATTATTATTTACATGGTGTTGAAGTTTGTATCGCTAGAACGCAGGGAAAGTTCTGTTCTATGTTTTTATTATCATACAACATTTTTTTGGATGACGAAAAAATGGTTGAGACGTTTTTATAGACAACATTTGTCACGAAAGATTTAAGCAATTCTGAAAAATTAATTTCCATTGCATTCCAACGATGCACACTTCAATCTCGTTTATTGTATTAGTCTTGTTGATTAGGATTCCTTATTAGCCAGACTTTTTGGAACCTCCGTCAATCTATTGATCCTAAACGAGATATATAGATACTCAAATTTACCGGCACATATAACTGTTGTGAAAACTTTTAAAAAGGAAAAAAAAACAACGTCGATTAATATAAAATCCCCTGGAAATATTATTCTTGGTTTAACCTTTAAAAAAATGTTTTACCGTATAAAGATTTATTTATTTTTAAAATTCAAACAATGGTTTGAACGAAGTGTAACTCAAATTTAGCCGCATATATATATATACACACACACACACACACACACACACAAAACTTTAAAAAAGTTGAAAAAATACAACGCCAGTCAATAATAAAATCCCCTGAAAATATTATTCTTCGTTTAACCTTTGAAAAATTGCAGTTTTACCGTAAAAATGATTGCTTCTTTTTCAAATTCAAACAATGTTTTCATTATAGATTTTTTTTCCTCAATTGAATATAAGCAAAAATGAAATTACTTATAAAATAGCCAAATTTCTCAAGCCTAGAAATAATCCTCTTTCAAATGTTTTATTTTTATAAAAAAAATATACATATATATATATATATATTTATATATACAAATATACAAACATATTGTTGCCTTGAAGACCAAAGAAAAAACGCGGAAAAGAGCAAGCCCGAGGCAAATAGAAAGCCGGGAAAGCTGAGGTACAAATGTCCCAGGGATATATGTATAAGGAGTGTGAGATCTCTGTGCGAGATTAGGAGACGGAAGCACGCAGAAAGAAGTACAAAGAAAAGCCGTAGACGACGCGCGAGTTTCAGCTGATACGTTTTTGCACCACGCGCGTAATGGCGCTTCTACACTCTTTCTTTATTACGCTCGAGGATCCGCTTTGTTTCTGCCGACATCCCGCGGGACATGCGGGAAGACTGCGAAGGGAGCGAGCTATGAACGAAAAAAGGGGAAAAACCTGGAATATTGTATATACATAGAATTCAAATATACAGGCTGTTCCAGAAGTGGAATGCGTTCCCTGAAATGGAGGGTTGGGGGTGAAATTCTGAGTCGATTGATATAAGCATGTTTGGGTCTCAGATCAATTCCTGAATTATCATTAATTTTTTAAGGCGAACCAATCAGGTGCGTCCGATGAGCCAGCGTACGTAGTGGTGCGTGGCGGGAGCACCGCACCTACACGCACCACTACACGCGCGTATCGCTCACCGTCGTACGCCGGCTCATCGGGCGCACCTGATTGGCCCGCCTTGAAAAAATAATAATAATTCAGGGGTTGATCTGAGACCCAAACATGCTTATATCAATCGACTCAGAATTTCACCCCCAACCCCTCATATCAGGGAACGCATTCCGTTTTGTGACACCCTATATACAAAATATACCGGAAATGTACAACACCGTTGAATACGAGAGGCGACATTGTGAGGATCGTCGAGAAAATGATATACTTTTTTTGTCATTTCGTCACACCACTGTATCTCCTCTCTCTCACTCTCTATGTCCCTATAGTGCTATATTCTTCGGTAAGTAGAGGAATACAGCAGCAAAAAAAACGACTCTACACGCGTACTGTGCATGCAAGTGCCGCTGGAAAGTAAGCACCGTTGCATGGAGAGTGAGAGTGCAAGAAGAAAAGGAAAAGGGGGATAATCGTCTGGGACGCGACGAGACGAAAAAGACTTGGTGAAGCAGCGGATATGGAAAAAATAGTGGCACGAGTGAACGAGCGAGGGAGATGAGAAACAAACGCAAGTGTACTTTGATGAGAGAAAAAAAAAGATGAGCAGTTTTTAACCGGCTAAAATATATTGCCGGAATCAGACGCGATACACTGAGAATTCTCAATGTATCGTCCCGGATGTGAATACCTCGTGAACCTGCTTTTGGGAAGGCTTTGGAACGGGAGCCGGAACTTTCGGAACGATAGTCCGATGAAAACGTTGTGTGTAATTGAAATTTACATCGTTGAAATGCAATTAATATTTTCTTTGAATATTTTTTCAGTCATATAGCTAGAAAGCTAGAAAAATAACGAAAATATTTTTGAGGATTTTCATCTCGAAATATACAATCGAAATCTGGAGAAAAACAATTTTGTATAATAACGAAAATGAGGAATTACAATTATGAGAAAAAAAATGTTGCAATCCAACGATAAAAATTAGACGACCATAATGTTGCGAAGTCCTTCATCCTCACTGATTTCGTGTTGACAGTTGCACTAGGAATATCTCGCGTTTATAAATATCGCAATACACAGTCGCTCTTGTGATCTCAACGATCAATTAAAGGTGGAGAAATATTGATGAACTTTGCTTCGGGAGAATATCGATCGATAAAGTACGTGCCCAGTACTTAACGAAATGGAAATTAACTGTGAGATAATTTAAATACCCCCATGTAGATATAAAACAAAATTTCAATGTGACAGTCTCATTTTTTTCGTGCGTGAAATCACTTGATCGTTTTGTGATTAAATATTGAATGCCAGTTTTGACTCGCGTCTTCAATCGACATGTATCAATCAAAACAAAGATCCATTTCTGCATTGATCACGACCTCGAAGTGTGCATCGTGGAAACGAAATTTCTATTTTTATTTCCTCATTTTTTATCATTTTCCAGAATCTTTTTTGGCAGATAAAAATTTCACGTCTGCAAATAAGCGACTAAAGAAATGACTCAGGAATTTTCCTAACGAGTATTTGCCAAACCAAATACGAGCAATGGAAAAACAATCATTTTCATTGTCCAATCTTTTATTGTTCTGCATCGAGGATCGAATTGTTATCTCTCGCCTCCGCCTTCTGCTGGCTTCCCTCCCCTCATGCTACCGTTTTTTGCCCGTCATGAGAGGATCCGACTAATCTTTGCGCGGCTATTGTAACACGTATATCGCTCGTCATCCATGTATTACGATTAAGCACGGTCTTTAAACTTCGGCATTATAAATTCACGTGTATCGCCGCAGTGCGGTCGTGTGTATAAAGCGATATAGAGGGCCAAACGAAAGGCGCGTGTCATGATATATTTTCCATATAAATCCATATCACCGTATATATATTGTCGACACGATGCTCAATGTCTCGAAGAGATTGTAATAGCTTGCAAGTGATTTATTAAGTACAGAGACACCGCTCCCCTCGCCCTTCCCCTCCCCCAACCCTCACCGCGGCCCTTCCTTCCACCCTTCCTCGTCGTCGCTCCTTTTTCCCTTATTAATGTGCATTCCCTTGACTCGCGTGGGGTTTCGAGGTTTTCTCGTTTTACGTGCCGGTAACCACGCGAAATCCTATACCCGTCCATGCTATAGCTATAAGGGTACGAGTTAATGGTACACATACGCGTATACAGGGTGTCTCAGAACCGAATGCGTTCCCTGAAATGGGGGGTTGAGGGGTGAAATTCTGAGTCGATTGATATAAGCATGTATGGCTCTCAGATCAACCACTGAATTATTATTCATTTTTAAAGGCGAGCCAATCAGGTGCGCCCGATGAGCCGGCGTACGTCGGTGAGCGATGCGCGCGCACGCCAGCTCATCGGGCGCACCTGATTGGCTCGCCTTTAAAAATGAATAATAATTCAGGGGTTGATCTGAGAGCCTCACATGCTTATATCAATCGACTCAGAATTTCACCCCCAAGCTCCCATTTTAGGGAACGCATTCAGTTCTGGGACACCCTGTACATCGGTACATGTACGCGTAAATCATATTTCGCGGCTGCGGCACGGAGTTTAGCGCCTCATCCCTACGCCCGTGTCCGAGTTGTCGAATCGGCCAAATCGTCACTAGTGTAGCCTCGTATACAGTTCGGACCGTAGGTGCGCGTGTGTGGGTGTGCGTTCTTGTATAGATATATGGATCGGAACCGGAGCGGGTTTCCCGCGGCCCCAGTTATCGCTCTGCATAAATCAACGGCTAATCCGCGAGCTCTAGCTGCTCCGAGACTCGTATATATAACACTTACGTGCGTGTAGGTGTATGTGTGCATGCGATTGCACGGGTGTATGGTAGACAAGCCTGCGTCCTTCGCTGAAGCGTCAACCCCAATCCTTTCCCGCCCACTACGCTTTTTTTTCTCGCTGTGATTGCCGGATCAAACTGTTAGGTGTATGCACGTGTTTGTGAATAATGTACGTAGAGAGTCACCGGGTATGGGTCTATTCGCGTATACACGTATGTATGGAACGAATACGGGGAACATGGGTAAATTTATCGTTACGATTGTTGCACAACCCTATCGCCCAATCATCGGATATTAATACGAATTTTTAACCAGCCGCTTATCGTCGGATCAAGAGCTATTTATTTCGACCTACTTCTTCGTTGTATCTCTGGCTGTGTTTTTCGGCCAATCGTCGAAGGAACGATGTCTCGAGGCTCCGCCGATCGATTGAGGAAGGGCGATTCATTTGGACCGGAGAGTTAGGTTTTTTTGCGGTAACGAGGGGATGATTGATCGTGGATACTTGTGGAAATCGTCGAGGCTAATGAAAGGAAACTTTTGGTGGTTTAATTTTTGTACTGATGCTACTTTGGAGGGAGGGTGCTTGATCAGGTAGGTTGGTTCGTTAGAGGCTTTTAGGTACGAAAAAAAAACGGAATGATTAACAGGTTACAGACCACCTAGTTGTCACAGGCGAAAATAGCTTGTTTTTGGGATTTTTTATTTTGTTTTTGACAAAGTATCATCTGAAGAACAATTTGTAATTTTTTTTGTGTGGAAATGTTATATTATAATAGATTTACTTTTGCAGTGAGCAATGCCCGTCGGAACCGGGTCATCATATATAAAAAGGTCAAACAGATTTCGTTGGCAAGGGGAAGTGGCGGACAACTACGATCCGGTCTTCAGACAATAAAAAAAACCTAAGGCTTTCAGACAATAAAAAAAGAAACGTAACTTTATTTATGAAATGACTACTACAACGACGTTTAAAAGCAAAATAAATTAACAAAAATGCAACGTCTGCACAAAAAAATTCTTAAAAATTTAAATCAAACTTTGGGAAGACGTTGCGACTCGCCGAGATAGTACGAGTGTCCGACACCAGGCGCCATCCGCCGTTACGGGACTTCCCCCTACATTAGTTTATCCTGTGATTGATCAAAGGGATTTCCGAAATGTCAAATTAAAGAAAAACGTCGCGTGTTTAAAGTGAGTCTTGATTTAAAAAAAAAAACAAAAATGAGTATTTCTCATTCGTGAAAACGAAACTATACATCGGGAAAGAAATCCTTCGATCAAATACTATATTTTTACATGTAGAAAAAGCCCTAAAATTTTTCGAAATATCGATACAGTAGTTTTTGAGATATTTTTCTCGCCGACTTTAACCGTACTTTTAACAACGTACTTTCGAGAAAAAGCTTTGAAAGTTTCGAACGACGATCGGAGTGTTCCGACAGGCGTCAACACAACAGCCCATAAACCTGTCAATTTTGATCCGATAATCTTGACATTTTCGGGGAACATTTATAAGATGATATATTTTCGAAATATATCAATTTTGAAAAAAGTGATTTTTCGACTAGGCATAACCCCTTCAAGGGAAACATTGCTTACGTATTTGTTAGCAATATTCCCTCGTACGCACCTAAGGGCTTTTACGATCTCGTCCGTTCCCCCTTTTACTGCAGACTCGTCACTTTGCTATTTCTATTCTTTTATAATGCCCTACCACTTTGCACAAATTTCAATTACCGCAAACGACGTGGACTAATATTTTCCTTTGGATGGTAACAGTCTCGGTGCGTTCACAATACCGTCGTATTGTTTCTTTTTTTTCAGTTGTTTTTTCTTTCGATTGTCTCGTTTTTCTCGTACAATTGTGAAAAACAATGGCGAAGCGAGAGGGAGTTATAGGCTCGCCGAGCAAAGTGGAGCTCGCACACGTGTGGTATACACAATTACTTGAACAATACGCGTGCACGCGCCATGGATTTTGTCTCCTTTTTCTTTCTCCCCTGTTGTTCACCCGCGTTTATTTTCTGTCCCGCTTCTATCGCCGCACAAAACCCGTGCTTTGTGCGCACGTATGCGTTCTTTTTTTTTATACGTGCCTTTTCGCCGCTTTTCTTATAGGCCTCTACGTGGCGCAGTGCGGTGCAACCGGATTATAATTAGAGCTCTCGGACCGGTGTGTGGCGTGCGACGACACAACGATGAGCAATAGACGTAAGCGAAACAGATGCCACGAGACCTCCATGTACACTCTTTATACGGCCTAACGTGTGTTATGACGGAGGGAGCAAATGTGTGTCCCGTGTGGACATTTTTTAGGGAGTCCCCAAATTCTACCACATAGGGGTTCGATAGGAACTCCACACGTACACAGTCCACATTCGAATCCAAGTTGGAATCCACAATTGGAATCCAAGTTGGAATCCACAATTGGAATCCAAGAATCCACAATTGGAATCCAAGAATCCACAATTGGAATCCAAGAATCCACAATTGGAATTCAAGAATCCACAATTGGAATTCAAGAATCCACAATTGGAATCCAAGAATCCACAATTGGAATCCAAGAATCCACAATTGGAATCCAAGAATCCACAATTGGAATCCAAGAATCCACAATTGGAATTCAAGAATCCACAATTGGAATCCAAGAATCCACAATTGGAATCCAAGAATCCACAATTGGAATCCAAGAATCCACAATTGGAATCCAAGAATCCACAATTGGAATCCAAGAATCCAAAATTGGAATCCAAGAATCCACAATTGGAATCCAAGAATCCACAATTGGAATCTAAGAATCCACAATTGGAATCCAAGAATCTACAATTGGAATCCAAGAATCCACAATTGGAATCCAAGTATCCACAATTGGAATTCAAGAATTCACAATTGGAATCCAAGAATTCACAATTCTAATCCAAGAATCCACATCGGATTCACGCCGTTTGAGATTTTTTTAATTAGAAAATCTTAACCGGCATTTGTTGAATCTACCAACATTTTTGGGGAGTCCCTAAATTCTACCACATAGGGGTTTGATAGGAGCTCCACACGTACGCAGCTCCACACGTACGTTGGAATTCAAGAATTCACAATTGGAATCAAAGAATCCACAATTCTAATCCAAGAATCCACATCGGATTCACGTCGTTTGAGATTTTTTTTATTAGAAAATATTAACCGGCCTTCGTTGGATCTACCAACAACGACAAAAAATCCTTTCGTGATCGAGCGCAAAATTTTGTTGGGAAGTCGCAAGATGCACCCACATCTCTATAGGGATTTGTCAGGGACACTGCGCTTAAGGGTGCAATGGGACACTGCGCATTGGGATCCGATTGGATTGTGCAATGTTTCCCTATGAACGCCGTTTGCTAATTCTTGCCATGTTGGAATCGAAAATATGTGAAAAGTCACGAGAAAAAACACGGCGTGTTGAAACATCACCTGCAAGCTTCGTACCCGTGCACTCTATATTTCATTAATTTTTTTTTTTACACGATTTGTACAATTATAAGCTGTTATAAAATAACATTAAATAATTGTGTTGAGTGATTAAGTTACGACAGTTCAGAGCGGGCATCCATTGATGCTGCATTCTCTGGTTTTCGTTATCGAATATTTATATAACGTGCACGTAGAATTATTTATACTTTTTTTGAGATAAGACTTATGTGTTTTAAATATCCACGCATCCTTGTATCTATATATTTTGTTTGGAAAATCCAACGTACAGAATGCGATGGGTTCCATCAAGAATCGTAGCGGATTCTGTTCGATAATGTGTGAATCCTCTAGGATTCTAATTTGATTCGTACATTGGATTCCAACCGTGAATCCCGATTAGAATCCAATCGACAAGCGTAACGTTTTGGTATAGGGATCCAATGGGATGTTATTTGGTTCGCATCGTTGGGCTGCAACGAAAATAAATAATATTTTTTTTCACACTACCGTGTTCTTCTCTGGCACATTCAGGCTACGAAAATCACTGAAATATTTTTGAGGATCCTTGTTCGAAATCTATAATCAAGCCCCGCGAGAAAGATTTGATACAATAATAATAAAGAAAGGGGAAAAATCAACAAGTATTTTCGTTGCATTCAAACGATGCAAAATTCAACGACATTTAAATGGGATGGTCCCTTGGATCCCTATCAGACGATGCTGAAGTTTGCATCGTTGGACTGCAACGATTGTAATTTATTTCGGCAGATTTCGCCTACAAAAGATCTTCAACTATTTTTTAAGATATTCATTTAGCGATCTACACTATAAATCTATAAACAAAAGATCTCCCATAATAGTAAAAAAAAAATGGTAAATAAAAAATAAACCGGAACTTTCGTTGCGTTTCAACGATGCAAACTTCAACACCATCCCTATCAGGAAGTGGGAAACAAATATATGAATCCAATCGGATCCCTACGATAATTTCTGCACGGGATGTGTTTGCGTATTCATACACATCTACGTGTCGAATACATTCTTGTCTGCATATTTATGTATATTTCTCGGCCCCTTGTGTATATTGCTCAAAAGGGTTTTCGGCATAAACATCAAAAGTGCCCTTGTGGAAAATCGACATTTGGGCCACGCGCCTCGCCAAATTTCGTTTTGGAAGTACAACATTACGTGGCTAGCTCATATGGGCCGTGCCAAACGGTTCGCATTCGTGCGAAGGCACAAGGAAACTGCGGAAAACCTGTGCTCATACGGACTACCATATTTTATCGAATTTCAGTCGCGATACCCTTGGAACCTCAGGAAAACTTGCATCCAGGTGGGTGCTCGAACGAAATATACCGTTTTTTTTTTCATTTCTTTAATGGAAAAAAGCGTGAGAGCCATGCTTGGGGTGTACGTATACGAATATAGCTCGGTGAACTGTGCGGCGGATACGTTCGCGTATATATGTATCGTTGGAGGCATCGCCATGGCAATAAAAACGTATTGAAAATACACTTGGCGTATACTCCACCATTTGCTCGGTAAATGAAGCTTAGAAACTGTACCAAGCTGTACGGAGGAGAAAAAAACATCTTTCGATGTTTGAATACGAATCGCGTACAACCTTTATGTCGCTTTTGCTCTCCCAGTGCCTTTCTCTCTCTCTCTCTATCTCTCTCTCTCTTTCTCTCTCTCTCTCTCTCTCTCTCTCTCTCTCTCTCTCTCTCTCTCTCTCTCTCTCTCTTTCTCTTTTTCTTCCTCCTGCTTTATCCGAGGTCCCTGAGGACCGACGACCGCAGATCGAACGAGAGACATATTTCCCTCTGTATCGACGAGAGAAAATTATTACGAGGAAGAGAAAAGCCTGTAATAGTAGCAGTGCAAATATTCCAGGCGCTGTGTATGAACGATCGTCGAGATCTCGCCCGGCCGATCAGCAAAAGTTATCGGAAAAATTACAGTTAATTGATGGGACGAGAAACATTGACAGCCACGATAATTATTTCTTCAGAAAACGTTTTCTATTTGCGAATTCACGAAGGTGTGGTTGAAGCGAAAACAGAACGGGTAAAAAGAGTCGCCCGCTTCGCTCGGAAAAAAACTATGAATTTCAATGTTTTCCAGCGCATCAGTTGCAACCCATTTGAAGATAAAATCGGCAATTTGTATAGCTCGCTTGTATTACTTGTCATCGGAACTCTGTTATTATTTTTTCTTTTACGGTCTTCTGCGATTGCGGAAAACTATCACCAGTTCCTTGGACACAAAAGTGTTGCCCACAGTCACACTTTTTTAAAGCACTACGGCGTCGGCACGAGGGCACAGGGAAAATGTTGAAAACCTCTGATGATACAGGCGGTCGTGTTTTACATAATTTGCGTGACCAACGGAAACTCAGTACAACTGCCTCCCGCTTAAGGCGTTAGGCTACAGTAACGGGTACAAAATCATGTGCGAATTTAACAATTTTTTTTCGTATGAAAAAGTGATTCACTCATAAAATTAATTACACATCTATTTAGTATGAATATCAAGCTGTTAGAAAATATATTTTTTTTCTTTCGATGTACAAAATGGCTGACTAGTGATATTTTCTTTTATCTTTTTTTAGGCGCTCCGCGGCGTGACATTTAGCATCCACGATTTTTTACCTAGAACAAAAAACGAAAATTCTCGTCAATCTACATTAGAATACCTAGAAAAGTACGTACGGAATTGAAAAAATATTCTTTTATTCAAAAGTTGTAGGTATTTGATCTTGAGAAATGAATTTTCAGTGAAAAATTTCGTTATAACTGCTCATAAACTGTTCATAAAATGAAAAGTTTTCGAATAATCAGAAATTCCGTACGTACTTCTCTGCGAAATGCAATTAGGATCATAACTTCTAAATTTGAAGTAAATCGAGTGATAATTGTTGAAGTTATTTGTCACGGCAATTGGAAAAAAGTACATCGAAAGAAAAAATATATATACATTTTCTAACAGCTTGGTATTCATATTAAATAGATTTGTAATTAATTTATTAAGTCAATCACTTGTTCGTACGAAAAAAAATTGTTAAATTCGCACATGATTTTATAGTCGTTACTGTGGCCTAACCCCTTGAGTAATTGCTGCACAAGCCTACGCGCGGCTGAGTGGTCACCCATCCGACTGTTGGCTCAGGCCGACGTCGATTCCCATGGGGGTCAGCGCAGCCACATCGATTGTTGATTGAAATTAACTCTTCTATTGAACGATAAAGCATCCTTGGGTTGTTGATTACCCGACTCTTCGAGTTCGTTGCGCAAGCGGAGCCCAGAAACGCACATAGAAAACACCAATAAAGTTGATCGTTCGACAAGTGTAAAGCGTGGATCGCGAATGTTGCGGTGTCTCGCGTGTGTTGCGCTTCAAGAGCCCGCACTCGTGAGGGAAAGACAGTCGGAACGAAAGCGCTCACTTTCGACGCGAGCCCGAAGCCAATTAAGCTGGGGTAATTAATAACCGATCCCGAGGAAGCAACCGCAACTCACTGTGGCGTTGTCGAAGCCCTCGAGACTCACCCGGAACGACGTACCGGCTGATCGGAGAGCGCCAAGCGCGTTAACCCTTGTCCAATATCACGAGAGATCGACAAGAGCGGGAGAATGAGAGCGATAGAAAGCGGTGGAGGGACACATTCATTTCCCGATTAATCTAACGTCGTGGGAATTATCCGATGTGCAATTACGTAAAAACGTAAATTCTAATTTTCAAGAATAAACATCGATATGATGACGCTTCATTATTTTCTTACAACACTTGTACAGTTCCAAAATTGTCGTCAACTGTATAAGTATTGTAACAACAATTATTCCTTCATCAGAAATAAATAAATTACTATTCCTATATTTATTTACAATATCACCACAAAATTTCAGCATTTAATTTAATAAATAAATGTATATTTGTCATTTATAATGTACTGTATAAAGTGCTGTATAAAAACAATTATTCATTCCTCGAGAATAAACAAACTATTATTCATCGATTTATTAACTTATTACCATTATTTTAGTATTTCATTTAATACATAAATTATTTTTTCGTGACTTTTCATCTACTGTATAAATATGGGGGGGATTAGCCTTTTCGTAAGAGAACTTATCGATCTGTGTAT
The DNA here is from genome assembly GCA_964007375.1 of Ophion obscuratus. Lineage (NCBI taxonomy): Eukaryota > Metazoa > Arthropoda > Insecta > Hymenoptera > Ichneumonidae > Ophion > Ophion obscuratus. The sequence goes on along the minus strand of OZ023312.1, from coordinate 33,581,483 downwards.
TCCGAACACAATTGTATGAACAATTTTTTAATGATGACTTGACTACAATTCCGTTGAGTGCCAAAAACGGATTGAAATGAAATGAGAATGAACCTCGTCAAGCTCGAGAGTTTTTACTTCATTTTTTTTCGTGTCAAGAGCACAGGTTAGCCTTAAAAAGAGAAATATCGTTGCAGTCGACAATGAGAATACGCATTACGTACAGCGGAAAATCACGGCATGTATCGTCTTTGTATCCCATCGTATTCACGAAAAAATCATTTCATACACGAGAGCTTTCAATCGCCGGTTCTCGCAATTTCTCTATCCATCCGCCTAATTACTGCTTGGAACTTAATTGCAAACTGCTTGATAATTCTTTCATGCACGAAGAAAATCGGGCTCGTCAGCCTCGCGATGATGGCTCGTCATTTTTTACAAAATCTTGACAATGGAGGCACCCTCCTGCTGTTGTACGAAACTTTCCAGGCCCAATTGACGTGTCTGGATAATCGTCATTTTTCTTTCGTTTTCCGTGTTCGGTACGTTGAAGGAGACCGTTTAATCATTACCAAGCACAAAATAAAATCAAGTTGCTCACCATTTACGACAGTTCAAAATGAATTTGCATCGATGGAAATGTTTCTCGCGTTTATTTCGAGTAGAAATATATTCAGGCTCCACTTTATTACCTGAATGTGGAAAATGAAATGAAAAATTGGCTCTTGAACTTACCGAAAGGAATGACAATATATATTGTAACATTGTTTTATTTGCCGACTTTGAATTGTCCTATACACGCGTTTATTAGCATTTGTATGCATAACAACGCGTAATAAAAATTCCAGACTTTTGGATCTTCCGTTATTGTGTCAGGACGTAGCATCACACAGGAATGGGTTACCCCCGAAACCATTATACGCCGAGGACACACGTTGTGCAAACCCCGCGGTTTTCACCAAATCTCTTTTCCTTTATTCAACGCCGCAACTGTACGTCGTACCAGCTTTTTTCTCTCCTTTGCTCCGGCCGTGCACGAGTTTTTAATTATTACCGTATGAAAAAAGGCGAGTTATTTTCGCCATGAACGCGCACAGCTTATACATATACGTGTGTATCTTACGTACGGTGTATGAACGTCACGAGTACATTGCGACCAACTGGATCGACCAGAAACGAGAGATAGAGAGCGAAAGAAAAAAAAAGTTGTAGTTGAAGAATTGCTGAGCCCCGTAGCTCGTTACGCAGTCTAATGCCGACGCACATGTACAACCGTGCAACCATTTCCAGCCGGATATGCACCTCCATTATTGTTGCTGTGCCTTTCTTTCATTTTCTCTCTTGTCCGGAAATTTGCAAGTTAGGAGCGTAACCTTTCGCCAGGTCTTCCCGGTCGAGAGAAAAGAAGAAACGGGACTCCCAATTCTGAATACGAATTACACCTCTCCATTTCCAGCATCCTTGCTATTTTTATCCGCTTTTAAGTATCCAAAAATAGTCCTTGTACAAGTGGAATGGACTAAATCTCATTGTTTGTACATGCTTTACACCGAACTACCGCCCGATTCGTAATTAAATTTCACGAGCCTTGCAGTAAGTGTATATGCCTTGTTGTTTTACTTGGCAGCAATTAAAATAGAGTTTAGTATTTGATTCTGAAAAAAGAAGCGGTTTAGTATTACGGTCGCCCATGAGGAAGAGAGGGCAAAGAATATAAGAAAGAAAAACAAATTGCAAGAAGAAACGTGTGGAGGAAATTGGAGTCGAAGTGCGCTTTGAGAACCGAGGTTTTTCCGATCCACGGGGCAAGAAGGAGAAAGACGAGATTGCTTGATTGGCTTGCCTGGGACGGAATCATGGGAGCGTAAAAAAAATATCGAGGCGGCCCACTGGAAAACTCATCGTCGTCGTCTCTCTCTCTCTCTCTCTCTCACCCCCCCCCCTCCCCTCTCTCTCGCCTGCGCATAATTCCGCAACGTTATCAGTGCCAGTTGCTCGCTCGAGAGCAATAAACAGGTCGTGCAAAGGAAATAAAGACGCAAGGAATAAACTATCAGCAGGGAGATGAGGAAAAAAATAAGAATACTCGCTGAAAACCTGAGCGGGTTTTTCTATTTGTTATCCCTCGACGACGCAGATCCCATTGGAATTCTCGATGATTCGTCATTCGACGGTATTCAGATAACTAACAAATCAACCATTTGTCAATTAGCGTTTATTAAAAATTGAAAAATTTCCGACTCGATTGTCTTTTCATAATATTGTACGAAGATCATGGGTGGTGAAGTGTGCACCGTTAAAATGCAGGTAAAGGTTTTTTTATATTTTAATTTTCTTATTTGTATTATTATTCGAAATATTTTTTTGTAAATTTATATTGTAGATCGATAAATAAGTATCTTGAAAAGTTATCGATGAATTTTTGCATGCAAAATCGACCAAAATAAATTGGATAATTCAAAAAAATTCATTTTCATTGCATTCCTATGATGCGAACGTCAGTCATCGAAGATGCGTCTCTTTGAGTTGTGGAAATGTGATTTTAGAATATTCTTCACAAAAAGAAATATGGGTTGGAACAGTGAGAAAAATGGGTGCTTTTGAATTGACTATTGATTTAAATGGTTTCCAAGTCGCAGGGATTTCGGCAAGATGAACGTTACCGCATTTGAATAGCCTATCAGGAATCCTACTTTCGAGGCAGGATGGTTCGCTCTCTCTCTCTCTCTCTCGTTCTCATCCCCCGTTTGCAACCCTTGACACAGAAGCCCTTTACACCAGTAGGTGTGTATATATACACACACACACACACACACACACACACACACACACACACACACACACACACACACACACACACACACACACACACACACACACACACACACACACACACACATAACGTCACCTTGGATGCTGTAGATGGGTATACCTCCTCGAGACTACCAGGTACCCATCCGAGACCTCAATTCTCATCCCCTCTCGGCCTCAGTGATTCTCGCTCCTGCCATCTCTCCATGTACCCTCTTGGCTAGAAATTAATGCCACTTCTAACTCCGTAGACACGACCACTCGAAAACTTAACCGCCACTGCTCTTCGAGGCTACGTTTCTCTGAGAGGCCTCAGGGACCGCGTCATCTATTTTCTCCTGATGTGAGGAGATAGGGACAAGGAAATAGGTGTGTAATACGAGTTAGAGAATAGGGATACCAGAGGCAGAGAAAGAGAGAGGTAGAAAGAGAAGCAGGGAGATGGTAATGGAAGAACAGGGATGAAACAGACGAACAGTCGGAGCGCGAGTGCGGCATAATCCATTTTGGAAACTACTCGAATTAACTCGGAAATTGGTCTCTGATATGGATAAAATTACCCAAACAAACTCAAATCAATCGAGCACTCCTTGTATTATTCTCGTTCCTTCGCAATGATCAATTCAGGCATCTCACATTAGTGCACGTGTGGCTCACCCTCGTCTTTTGTGGAGACCCCATTTACGAACATTGTATTTGGCAGTGATAAGTCGCATCGTAATCGTACAATAGGTGTTCTCCGACCCGAACCGATTTCTAATTGCTCCAACCTTATATATATATATATTGAATCCACTTACAATATTGATAGAACCAACATCAAACACACATGTTACATCCGGGCGCGTCTGTAATCATTTATAGCTGATTTGTCGGTTGCACTTACAGCATATAAATCCTCCTACATCGACGAGCAGCGATTCAGCTGCGCGAGTCCAAACGAAGCCAATCATTCGTCGCGGCGGTGCGTGAAAACGCACGGAATTTCTCGAAAAACGGAAAAAGAATTGCCCTCGATATATTCCGATATGCGCGCAAAACAGCAATGACAGTGATAAGAGGGCCGACTTTTTATCCGACGTTCGGACAAATGAAAAAAAGTGAGTAACGCTTCAACAAGATCGAGATATATCCGAATGATATATAAGCGGAAATTTAACGATACTTCCATCAGTTACCGGGCGCGGAAAAAAATAAAGGGACGAGAAATATATATCCCGTTTTACCTATTCTTTTTCGCTTTTTCCCTCCTTTCCTTCCCATAGGGGGGAGAATCGAAGTCAGAACTTATTCCTCACCCTACCCTTCTTATTTTCCGTTTGATTCTCCGCGGCTGCCCTTGAATTTCCTCTGTCTCTTCCTCCCTCTCACTTTATCTCGCTCCGCCTTCCTCTTTCCCTCACAATCCTTCGACAAGCCCCTGTCAGCCTTACATTCCCTGGCAACTACGGAAATACTCACGTTTCTAGATAAAAGGGAGAATACCAAGGTGGATGGCGCACCCCTCCGAGGCTCTAACGAGTCCTATATTTGCCGCGAAGCACGCCCATCTTGTGGGTACAGATATATTCGTGAAACGACGGGGCGAGTTCTCGATGAAACACCACGAATAATACCACACGCAGCTACAACATGACAATGGAGCTGCCTTCACCCGCTCCCGGTCTCCTCCTAGCAACAAAATGTACCTTCGCTATTTTCCAATTTTCCACATGTTCCTCAGTGCATCAATGTGCGGATTCTAATCTGTGACTCAGTTTTTGACGTAAAAACAAACCCTAGGATCAAACAACCTGATTTTTAGCCGAACAGTAAGGACATCAGGCCCAAAAACGGTGCTTAGAGCTATGTTCCCATATCTTGATTGAATAATTAATTGGTCAGAATATATATTAATTCTTATGGCTTCGTAATATGCTGATTTTGCTTTTTTGCTTTTTAAGTTTCCGTCTATTACGTTGCAGGCATTTCTTTATTCTCACATTTGGATCGCAAGGTTAGGTTGCTTTCATAGTAACTGGGTCATCCTACCTGTGCATAATGTAATGTACGCATGCAGAGAAGGATGCATCGCTTTTAGGAAAAGCTGCGTACAGTGAAAAGTCGGCACATCTCTGAATGTACACGTATGTACTGCTTGTGGTCTACTCGATCTCATCCTCATCCTTGGAAAAGGGATTTCGTGGTTTTAACGTAAATCCCAGCGTGAACAACGTCGGCGCATTCAGCTAGAAACGTTTGTTACAAGCGCAACACGTAATTCACCCACATTGCTTTACAGAGTACGCGCACTCTGGGGATCGTTCTTCACTATAAAGTGCAACAACAGAAAGGGGCCTGAGATAGCGTAGGTACTCTGGTATATACGTATATAAGCGAAAGTACGCTGTAAGAAGACAGCTTGCTCGCAGGAAGAATTCATTAATCCATGTTGAGCAGTACATCTTCGTGATTGCAAGATGTATTTTGCAGTCCTCCTACTCACTGTGGTCGATGACTTTTCAATCGGTGCGAACAATAACTCACTGGACCGAGAACATCTTTGATTGTAATTGAGTATAATGTAACAAAGATTTCCTAACGACTAACAAATTTCAATCAAGCCAATTGTTATTGGCATTATTAGTAAGCCATTGGGAAGTAGGCATTATGCAATGTTTGATATTGTATCGCTGGGTACACTTATCTTTTTTTATTTCCGATGTTCCTTAGTATGTCCTTGCGGACTTTCACAATCCCATCCCAACCCAAAACAACGTTTTACTGAGTATCAGTTGTGCCACCATCGGAAACTCAGTAGAAGTATCTTCTGCTCAGGAATCGGCGCTTAAGGCAGTGCGTTACTAAATGGTAACCCATCGAACTATTGGGTCGGAGCCACGCTGCTCGAAGTCACATACCAAACGCGTCTCCCCTACTGGCAATTACTACTTATAACGTAATTTTAACAGTAAATGAATCCCTTCTTAGGTGTGGACGAGGAGGACGCATACAAGAGTTTATGAGATCACAAATTTTCTTACAACCGGTGATGTTTTCACTTTCACTCACGATGATCCGTTGCGTATCGATCCTTTCATAAAAATCATTTTCAATTGTTCTCCTTTGAGCTGAACCAATCTGGCAATGAAAGTGTGTAAAAAACCCGCTTTCAGTCAATTTCGAAAATAATTGCCCACACTCGGCTCCATACACTGTCAGATTTACGCCCTCAATGTCATCGCCATACCGATTCAGTCGGGCCGAAGTGGAATGAAAAAGATTTGTACTCACGGTGTGAAAGCCCCGACGACGTACATCACTGTCAAAAATTGAAGCGCACTCTCTTTCCCTCTCTCGCTCGCTCTCTCTCTTCGCCCCTCACACTCTCGCGTTCTCCCTCTGTCGCTTTCCATCTCTCGTCGATGTTCTCTCCTGTGAGTTATATACCGTTCCGTTTCGAATATCAAAAACAATTCGTGCGTCGAGGACGGATCGAGAGTTGGACGAGGGGCAGGGGAGGGGGCGGAAAGGGAATTTTTTCGGATCCCATCGGAGCGACGAAAAGGGCTGGAGGACTTTAGATGGGATCCATCGGGTGGAAGAAGAAACGAACCATATAGCGCTACATTTGTATATACGTTCGGACGTGTAGTATATGTGTCTGCATGTATTAACGCAGATTTATATATAAAATGAGGGGCGGTGAGTGAGAGGACTGCACATTCATATGTATAAATCGGAAAAAGAGAGAGAATTCAACTAAACGAAATGACAGGTGATATTAAAACCCATCTAAATTTTTTGTCCCAAGCGCCACAAAATATTCGACAACGAAGCCAGCGGATTCTCCGTCATTCCAAGGTTTAACTACACCACTATCGTTATCCACCTATAAATCATTCTAATATATCGTAAATTTATGCCGAAGCTTTATTTCCTCGAAATTAAGAAAATCTGACGTTACTATAAATTGACGGTGACTCGAAACTCTGGCATGCTATCGAAAATTTTCAGGACAATACTACAGGCTATTGCGGGAATACAAGCCCATAGACTTTCATGCCGACAAGCTCAAAAAATGATGTATTTCAACTGAACGAATGACCTGTACATAAATGAGAGTTAAAACAATCACTCCAGGCCTTTATCTTTGCAATTCCGGAAGAATTGGTGAAGGTGGTTACTCGTTCCCTTATGGTACCGAGACGCCACAACCACGTACTTGTAAATTGGAAGATATAAAAAAGTTGATGTGGCACAATTTGCTCATGGCACTTGAATGAACCGCAAGTCATGGATGTACAGCGCGTTTTAGATATCGAACAAAGCACGTTACGAAGGAAAAATGACAACTAGTGTGGACCAACCGATAGCGAATAGCTGTTTGTCTTTCTCAAACCTAGTCCACTTCCGTTCTCTTTGAACAGACATTCGTGGATTGAATATACACTTGAAAACCGTGTTCGACTTCCCACCTCCCTCTTTATCTCTCTCTCTCTCTTTAGCAAACGATAAAATTTGTCCGAGAGCGTAGTCAAACGAATTTTCCGGGCACTACGCCTCTCCTTCATGTCCCTTGAGCCCTCTCGTACTTTTTGCATTCAGAAAGGGCCGAGCCACGGAGAAAAAAACGGGGAAGAAAGAGGAATAAAAGGAACAGAGGCGAATAAAAAAATTGGCGAAAAATTGGAAAAGGAAACGAAAAAGTACTGCAAACACGAAAATTGAGTTAAGCTGGCGCCAGTCCAATCTTCTTTCACGCTGTAACGCCCTAGCTGGGCACCTCCCGCTGCGATGGCGCAAGAAAAATAACAAGCGAATCATGAAAACTTTGTTCTCGGATCATACCGTTCCGCTCTGGCCCAGATATATTCATGGAAGTATAATGAAAGTTGTGTTTTTTCTTCTTATTTTACATAAATCCAACATTTTTTCGTCCGTGTAGGTAACGTTTTTAAAATCGCGCCGTCTCCAATTTGTAATATTTCCCGCAGCATTTAAGCTTGTAACTTGTTTGCAGTGTCCAAGCTATCGTTATCATGCGGATAAAGTGGTTTCCTTTATTTAAATTTGCAATGGAGAAATGAACGCGTCAGAAAAGTGATGTGTTCAAGCATGAAGCGAAAGCTACCGTATGTTGAATCCGACACGTTACGAATCTATATACGGAAAAATATATACATTTTACACGCAACGCGTACGAAGTGCACGCATGCTCGTGTGTATCTACTGACACAGTGAAAAAAGCAGAAAGGAAGCGGACTCTTCCGGTTCAGGTCGCGCAGTTGCCACGTTTTCATAGTAACTCGTATTTCCAACATTGGTGACATAACGATCGCAATAGGACATAGCACCCTCGCTACGGAATCCAATTTTGGGATTATCCATAATAAATAAAGAAGCGACGGAGGGAAAAGGGACGAATTGTAATGGCTGATACGTGTGGTGTGCGCGGCGTTGCGTCGTCTTTGCAGAATAGGGCGGAGGGTTGGACCGCATACCTACCACATACCGATATCCTCTGTCACTTCGACGATACAAAAATTCCATCAAATTTTTTTTTCTTCACCCGCCCAACGAAGTGCCTGCGCACCCCCATTTTCAACGGGATGTGAGAGCTATATTTGTGGCCGAGTTTTCATGGCAAAATTGAACGACATCGCCTGTGAAGCCACGAGAATACATTTAATTAAGTATTGCTGGCAACGAGCTGTAGAATATAAATAGTCTAAGCGTGGAAACAATGCAAATTCACGAAGTGCGCAACGAACAAATATAGATATTCCAGCAATTAAATATAAATCTATTCCTGAACGGACGAACTTGTCAGTTTTTATTTTTACGAGCAGAGCAAAAATATCACTTCGCAAGAGGGTGTTGTTTTTTCGATAAAAAGGGTTTCTACAGTAGCACCGACGATGCTTGCATATGTAAGCGCACGAATCGTGGGTATGGTTTTGAAAAATCGCCTACCTGCATTACTCGTTTTTGAAAATGGAAATTGAGAAAAAAGAACAGAAATATGATGAAAGAATCGGAATCTCGGGGAAAAAGGAACAAAATACGGTTCCATGCCGTTAGAGCAAAAGCAAACCAGACCAGAGAGGAAGAACCGAATATTCGTGTCAGTGCGGATTGCGGGCTTTTAATGTAAATTTACAAGTTCACTGGGACTATCGTCACGTCTATATATGGACGAAAAGCCCATCGTCAATGACAACACTTTTCAGCAAATCCTTTGACGCCACCACGGAAAACGAGCCCGTTACCGTTACCTGCGAGCCATTACTTTACCACCTACATCCACCTACGGCTGTTCCGTCCTTTTTACTCTCTTTTTCACACTTAACGCTTATCCCAGAGTTGGTTCCTCGTGTTAGCGGACGCCCGATTATTTTTCGTTTCAAAATCTCTTTGTACGTTCGTTTCGCGATTATGGTCTTCGGCATGTGCAATGGATAAATAAAATGTATGCGAACATGCTCATACATTCACGCGAAATTCATGACTCTAGAGGATAAATATACAATTTAGCGATATCGTATAGATAACGGACGTTTACTGTAACAGCGCGGCGAATTCCTATAGCAATTGATTGTTGGTCATGAAACTGTAAAATAATGTTACGTTATACTGCCTGCATCGCCTGGGTCACGCCCTTTTCGATGCTGTTACTCAATAAACCTTTTGTATACGGATACCTGTGCTACGCGCAGTCGACTCGTGCTTACGTTATGCGCATCTTTCGCACAGGGATTTACACGAATGTGCAATAAACACGAAATGGAGTATGCTCCGTTAGGGTGAATTCCATATCTGTGGGAAATGAGCGCGTGTATATATATATGAATGGTTTACGTATTGAATTTATTTTTTCTAGATATACAAAATACATACATGTGAACGGAAAACGTAAAGATGACAGGAGTGATCAAATTTTTTTTACAAATAGTTGACGCTCTATTACACCGTCTTACCACTTCGTATTCGACTTCAGGAATTTTGTAGATAATTCCGATCGCTGGGTGCAAGATAGTCTGTAGAAACTTTCCAATCAACTCGGTGCACCAACCAAGCAAGATTGCAATTCTCTATATTCAAATCCTAGACAGCTGCGACAATTCCATCGTCACGGCAATACTCCTCTTTCTTGTGCAAGCTTGTTTTATAATCGAAGCATCTACCCATAGATGAAGCCTGATCTCGATCAGTGAGGACCACCGACTTTGCAGCCAACACGTTCCGCCGCCCAAGCGTGATTGCAACTTTCGATATTTGGATCCCATACAGTTCCACTTCCACATGTGAATTCATGTCTTTTGTATGAGCCTATTCCATAACTGACGCATCGATAAAATTTACTGCAATCTAGAGGGTCCGCCATGAAACCTTCGCACGTACACTGAGGGCCTTCGCATGGTGGCTCCGGTACCGGAGTAACGGTATTCGCTTGACTTAGTTTAGCAGAACTAGGTTTTACAGTAGGAATTGTAACTGTTGGTTCCGTCACAGGAGACGGTCGCGGTGATGGGCTTGAGACAGTAGGAACTTTGCAGCCAACTCGTTCTGCGACCCAAGCGTGATTGCAACTTTCGATATTTGGATCCCATACTGTTCCACTTCCACATGTGAACTCGAATCTTTTGTATGAGCCTGCTGCATAACTGACGCATCGATAGAATTTACTACAATCTTTGGGATCCGCCATGAAACCCTCACACGTACACTGAGGGCCATCAGTGGGTGGCTTTGACACCGGACTAACGGTAGTCGCTTGACTTGGCTTAGCAGAACTAGGTTTTACAATGGGAATTGTAACTGTTGGCTCGGTTACTGGAGTCGGTCGCGGTGGTGGGCTCGAGACCGTAGGAACCTTACATCCAACCCGGTGCGCCGCCCAAGGGTGATTGCAACTTTCGATCTTCGGATCCCACACAGTTCCATTTCCACATATGAGCTCGTGTCTCTTGTACGACCCTGTTCCATAACTGACGCACCGATAGTATTTACTGCAATCTTTAGGATCCGCCATGAAACCCTCGCACGTACACTGAGGACCATTAGTTGGTGGCTTTGGCACCGGAGTAACGGTAGTCGCTTGACTTGGCTTAGCAGAACTAGGATTCACAGTGGCAATTGTAACTGTTGGTTCGGTTACAGGAGTAGGTCGCGGTGATGGGCTCGAGACCGTAGGACCTGTGCATCCAACCCGGTGCGTCGCCCAAGGGTGATTGCAACTTTCGATCTTTGGATCCCACACAGTTCCATTTCCACATGTGAACTCGTGTCTCTTGTACGAGCCTGTTCCATAACTGACGCATCGATAGAATTTACTACAATCTTTGGGATCCGCCATGAAACCCTCACACGTACACTGAGGGCCATCAGTGGGTGGCTTTGACACCGGACTAACGGTAGTCGCTTGACTTGGCTTAGCAGAACTAGGTTTTACAATGGGAATTGTAACTGTTGGCTCGGTTACTGGAGTCGGTCGCGGTGGTGGGCTCGAGACCGTAGGAACCTTACATCCAACCCGGTGCGCCGCCCAAGGGTGATTGCAACTTTCGATCTTCGGATCCCACACAGTTCCATTTCCACATATGAGCTCGTGTCTCTTGTACGACCCTGTTCCATAACTGACGCACCGATAGTATTTACTGCAATCTTTAGGATCCGCCATGAAACCCTCGCACGTACACTGAGGACCATTAGTTGGTGGCTTTGGCACCGGAGTAACGGTAGTCGCTTGACTTGGCTTAGCAGAACTAGGATTCACAGTGGCAATTGTAACTGTTGGTTCGGTTACAGGAGTAGGTCGCGGTGATGGGCTCGAGACCGTAGGACCTGTGCATCCAACCCGGTGCGTCGCCCAAGGGTGATTGCAACTTTCGATCTTTGGATCCCACACAGTTCCATTTCCACATGTGAACTCGTGTCTCTTGTACGAGCCTGTTCCATAACTGACGCACCGATAGTACTTACTGCAATCTTTAGGATCCGCCATGAAACCCTCGCACGTACACAGAGGGCCATTAGTTGGTGGCTTTGGCACCGGAGTAACGGTAGTCGCTTGACTTGGCTTAGCAGAACTAGGTTTCACAGTGGCAATTGTAACTGTTGGCTCGGTTACAGGAGTCGGTCGCGGTGATGGGCTCGAGACCGTAGGAATTGTGCATCCAACCCGGTGCGCCGCCCAAGGGTGATTGCAACTTTCGATCTTTGGATCCCACACAGTTCCATTTCCACATATGAACTCGTGTCTCTTGTACGAACCTGTTCCATAACTGACGCACCGATAGTATTTACTACAATCTTTAGGATCCGCCATGAAACCCTCGCACGTACACTGAGGACCATTTGTTGTTGGCTTTGGCACCGGAGTAACGGTAGTCGCTTGACTTGGCTTAGCAGAACTAGGTTTCACAGTGGCAATTGTAACTGTTGGCTCGGTTACAGGAGTAGGTCGCGGTGATGGACTCGAGACCGTAGGACCTGTGCATCCAACCCGGTGCGCCGCCCAAGGGTGATTGCAACTTTCGATCTTTGGATCCCACACAGTTCCATTTCCACATGTGAACTCGTGTCTCTTGTACGAGCCTATTCCATAACTGACGCACCGATAGTACTTACTGCAATCTTGAGGATCCGCCATGAAACCCTCGCACGTACACTGAGGGCCATTAGTTGGTGGTTTTGGCACCGGAGTAACGGTAGTCGCTTGACTTGGCTTAGCAGAACTAGGTTTCACCGTGGCAATTGTAACTGTTGGCTCGGTTACAGGAATCGGTCGCGGTGATGGGCTCGAGACTGTAGGAATTGTGCATCCAACCCGGTGCGCCGCCCAAGGGTGATTGCAACTTTCGATCTTTGGATCCCACACAGTTCCATTTCCACATATGAACTCGTGTCTCTTGTACGAGCCTGTTCCATAACTGACGCACCGATAGTATTTACTACAATCTTTAGGATCCGCCATGAAACCCTCGCACGTACACTGAGGGCCATTTGTTGGTGGCTTTGGCACCGGAGTAACGGTAGTCGCTTGATTTGGCTTAGCAGAACTAGGTTTCACAGTGGCAATTGTAACTGTTGGCTCGGTTACAGGAGTTGGTCGCGGTGATGAGCTCGAGACCGTAGGACCTGTGCATCCAACCCGGTGCGCCGCCCAAGGGTGATTGCAACTTTCGATCTTCGGATCCCACACAGTTTCATTTCCACATATGAACTCGTGTCTCTTGTACGAACCTGTTCCATAACTGACGCACCGATAGTATTTACTGCAATCTTTAGGATCCGCCATGAAACCCTCGCACGTACACTGAGGGCCATTAGTTGGTGGCTTTGGCACCGGAGTAACGGTAGTCGCTTGACTTGGCTTAGCAGAACTAGGTTTCACAGTGGCAATTGTAACTGTTGGTTCGGTTACAGGAGTAGGTCGCGGTGATGGGCTCGAGACCGTAGGACCTGTGCATCCAACCCGGTGCGCCGCCCAAGGGTGATTGCAACTTTCGATCTTCGGATCCCACACAGTTCCATTTCCACATATGAACTCGTGTCTCTTGTACGAACCTGTTCCATAACTGACGCACCGATAGTATTTACTACAATCTTTAGGATCCGCCATGAAACCCTCGCACGTACACTGAGGGCCATTAGTTGGTGGCTTTGGCACCGGAGTAACGGTAGTCGCTTGACTTGGCTTAGCAGAACTAGGTTTCACAGTGGCAATTGTAACTGTTGGTTCGGTTACAGGAGTAGGTCGCGGTGATGGGCTCGAGACCGTAGGACCTGTGCATCCAACCCGGTGCGCCGCCCAAGGGTGATTGCAACTTTCGATCTTTGGATCCCACACAGTTCCATTTCCACATATGAACTCGTGTCTCTTGTACGAACCTGTTCCATAACTGACGCACCGATAGTATTTACTACAATCTTTAGAATCCGCCATGAAACCCTCGCACGTACACTGAGGGCCATTTGTTGTTGGCTTTGGCACCGGAGTAACGGTAGTCGCTTGACTTGGCTTAGCAGAACTAGGTTTCACCGTGGCAATTGTAACTGTTGGCTCGGTTACAGGAATCGGTCGCGGTGATGGGCTCGAGACTGTAGGAATTGTGCATCCAACCCGTCGCGCCGCCCAAGGGTGATTGCAACTTTCGATCTTTGGATCCCACACAGTTCCATTTCCACATATGAACTCGTGTCTCTTGTACGAGCCTGTTCCATAACTGACGCACCGATAGTATTTACTACAATCTTTAGGATCCGCCATGAAACCCTCGCACGTACACTGAGGGCCATTTGTTGGTGGCTTTGGCACCGGAGTAACGGTAGTCGCTTGACTTGGCTTAGCAGAACTAGGTTTCACAGTGGCAATTATAACTGTTGGTTCGGTTACAGGAGTAGGTCGCGGTGATGAGCTCGAGACCGTAGGACCTGTGCATCCAACCCGGTGCGCCGCCCAAGGGTGATTGCAACTTTCGATCTTTGGATCCCACATAGTTCCATTTCCACATGTGAACTCGTGTCTCTTGTACGAGCCTGTTCCATAACTGATGCACCGATAGTACTTACTGCAATCTTTAGGATCCGCCATGAAACCCTCGCACGTACACTGAGGGCCATTAGTTGGTGGCTTTGGCACCGGAGTAACGGTAGTCGCTTGACTTGGCTTAGCAGAACTAGGTTTCACAGTGGCAATTGTAACTGTTGGCTCGGTTACAGGAGTCGGTCGCGGTGATGGGCTCGAGACCGTAGGAATTGTGCATCCAACCCGGTGCGCCGCCCAAGGGTGATTGCAACTTTCGATCTTTGGATCCCACACAGTTCCATTTCCACATATGAACTCGTGTCTCTTGTACGAACCTGTTCCATAACTGACGCACTGATAGTATTTACTGCAGTCTTTAGGATCCGCCATGAAACCCTCGCACGTACACTGAGGGCCATTAGTTGGTGGCTTTGGCACCGGAGTAACGGTAGTCGCTTGACTTGGCTTAGCAGAACTAGGTTTCACAGTGGCAATTGTAACTGTTGGTTCGGTTACAGGAGTAGGTCGCGGTGATGGGCTCGAGACCGTAGGACCTGTGCATCCAACCCGGTGCGCCGCCCAAGGGTGATTGCAACTTTCGATCTTTGTATCCCACACAGTTCCATTTCCACATGTGAACTCGTGTCTCTTGTAGGAGCCTGTTCCATAACTGACGCACCGATAGTACTTACTGCAATCTTTAGGATCCGCCATGAAACCCTCGCACGTACACTGAGGGCCATTAGTTGGTGGCTTTGGCACCGGAGTAACGGTAGTCGCTTGACTTGGCTTAGCAGAACTAGGTTTCACAGTGGCAATTGTAACTGTTGGTTCGATTACAGGAGTAGGTCGCGGTGATGGGCTCGAGACCGTAGGACCTGTGCATCCAACCCGGTGCGCCGCCCAAGGGTGATTGCAGCTTTCGATCTTTGGATCCCACACAGTTCCATTTCCACATGTGAACTCGTGTCTCTTGTACGAGCCTGTTCCATAACTGACGCACCGATAGTACTTACTGCAATCTTTAGGATCCGCCATGAAACCCTCGCACGTACACTGAGGGCCATTAGTTGGTGGTTTTGGCACCGGAGTAACGGTAGTCGCTTGACTTGGCTTAGCAGAACTAGGTTTCACCGTGGCAATTGTAACTGTTGGCTCGGTTACAGGAATCGGTCGCGGTGATGGGCTCGAGACTGTAGGAATTGTGCATCCAACCCGGTGCGCCGCCCAAGGGTGATTGCAACTTTCGATCTTTGGATCCCACACAGTTCCATTTCCACATATGAACTCGTGTCTCTTGTACGAGCCTGTTCCATAACTGACGCACCGATAGTATTTACTACAATCTTTAGGATCCGCCATGAAACCCTCGCACGTACACTGAGGGCCATTTGTTGGTGGCTTTGGCACCGGAGTAACGGTAGTCGCTTGACTTGGCTTAGCAGAACTAGGTTTCACAGTGGCAATTGTAACTGTTGGCTCGGTTACAGGAGTTGGTCGCGGTGATGAGCTCGAGACCGTAGGACCTGTGCATCCAACCCGGTGCGCCGCCCAAGGGTGATTGCAACTTTCGATCTTCGGATCCCACACAGTTCCATTTCCACATATGAACTCGTGTCTCTTGTACGAACCTGTTCCATAACTGACGCACCGATAGTATTTACTACAATCTTTAGGATCCGTCATGAAACCCTCGCACGTACACTGAGGGCCATTAGTTGGTGGCTTTGGCACCGGAGTAACGGTAGTCGCTTGACTTGGCTTAGCAGAACTAGGTTTCACAGTGGCAATTGTAACTGTTGGTTCGGTTACAGGAGTAGATCGCGGTGATGGGCTCGAGACCGTAGGACCTGTGCATCCAACCCGGTGCGCCGCCCAAGGGTGATTGCAACTTTCGATCTTTGGATCCCACACAGTTCCATTTCCACATGTGAACTCGTGTCTCTTGTACGAGCCTATTCCATAACTGACGCACCGATAGTACTTACTGCAATCTTTAGGATCCGCCATGAAACCCTCGCACGTACACTGAGGGCCATTAGTTGGTGGTTTTGGCACCGGAGTAACGGTAGTCGCTTGACTTGGCTTAGCAGAACTAGGTTTCACCGTGGCAATTGTAACTGTTGGCTCGGTTACAGGAATCGGTCGCGGTGATGGGCTCGAGACTGTAGGAATTGTGCATCCAACCCGTCGCGCCGCCCAAGGGTGATTGCAACTTTCGATCTTTGGATCCCACACAGTTCCATTTCCACATATGAATTCGTGTCTCTTGTACGAGCCTGTTCCATAACTGACGCACCGATAGTATTTACTACAATCTTTAGGATCCGCCATGAAACCCTCGCACGTACACTGAGGGCCATTTGTTGGTGGCTTTGGCACCGGAGTAACGGTAGTCGCTTGACTTGGCTTAGCAGAACTAGGTTTCACAGTGGCAATTATAACTGTTGGTTCGGTTACAGGAGTAGGTCGCGGTGATGAGCTCGAGACCGTAGGACCTGTGCATCCAACCCGGTGCGCCGCCCAAGGGTGATTGCAACTTTCGATCTTTGGATCCCACATAGTTCCATTTCCACATGTGAACTCGTGTCTCTTGTACGAGCCTGTTTCATAACTGATGCACCGATAGTACTTACTGCAATCTTTAGGATCCGCCATGAAACCCTCGCACGTACACTGAGGGCCATTAGTTGGTGGCTTTGGCACCGGAGTAACGGTAGTCGCTTGACTTGGCTTAGCAGAACTAGGTTTCACAGTGGCAATTGTAACTGTTGGCTCGGTTACAGGAGTCGGTCGCGGTGATGGGCTCGAGACCGTAGGAATTGTGCATCCAACCCGGTGCGCCGCCCAAGGGTGATTGCAACTTTCGATCTTTGGATCCCACACAGTTCCATTTCCACATATGAACTCGTGTCTCTTGTACGAACCTGTTCCATAACTGACGCACTGATAGTATTTACTGCAGTCTTTAGGATCCGCCATGAAACCCTCGCACGTACACTGAGGGCCATTAGTTGGTGGCTTTGGCACCGGAGTAACGGTAGTCGCTTGACTTGGCTTAGCAGAACTAGGTTTCACAGTGGCAATTGTAACTGTTGGTTCGGTTACAGGAGTCGGTCGCGGTGATGGGCTCGAGACCGTAGGAATTGTGCATCCAACCCGGTGCGCCGCCCAAGGGTGATTGCAACTTTTGATCTTTGGATCCCACACAGTTCCATTTCCACATATAAACTCGTGTCTCTTGTATGAACCTGTTCCATAACTGACGCATCGATAGTATTTACTACAGTCTTTAGGATCCGCCATGAAACCCTCGCACGTACATTGAGGGCCATTTGTTGGTGGCTTTGGCACCGGAGTAACGGTAGTTGCTTGACTTGGCTTAGCAGAACTACATGTCGCAGTGGCAATTGTAACTGTTGGCTCGGTTACAGGAGTAGGTCGCGGTGATGGGCTCGAGATCGTAGGACCTGTGCATCCAACCCGGTGCGCCGCCCAAGGGTGATTGCAACTTTCGATCTTTGGATCCCACACAGTTCCATTTCCACATATGAACTCGTGTCTCTTGTACGAACCTGTTCCATAACTGACGCACCGATAGTATTTACTACAATCTTTAGGATCCGCCATGAAACCCTCGCACGTACATTGAGGGCCATCAGTTGGTGGCTTTGGCACCGGAGTAACGGTAGTCGCTTGACTTGGCTTAGCAGAAGTAGGTTTCACAGTGGCAATTGTAACTGTTGGCTCGGTTACAGGCGTCGGTCGCGGTGATGGGCTCGAGACCGTAGTAATTGTGCATCCAACCCGGTGCGCCGCCCAAGGGTGATTGCAACTTTCGATCTTCGGATCCCACACAGTTCCATTTCCACATATGAACTCGTGTCTCTTGTATGAACCTGTTCCATAACTGACGCACCGATAGTATTTACTGCAATCTTTAGGATTCGCCATGAAACCCTCGCACGTACACTGAGGGCCATTAGTTGGGGGCTTTGGCACCGGAGTAACGGTAGTCGCTTGACTTGGCTTAGCAGAACTAGGTTTCACAGTGGCAATTGTAACTGTTGGCTCGGTTACAGGAGTCGGTCGCGGTGATGAGCTCGAGACCGTAGGAATTGTGCATCCAACCCGGTGCGCCGCCCAAGGGTGATTGCAGCTTTCGATCTTTGGATCCCACACAGTTCCATTTCCACATGTGAACTCGTGTCTCTTGTACGGGCCTGTTCCATAACTGACGCACCGATAGTACTTACTGCAATCTTTAGGATCCGCCATGAAACCCTCGCACGTACACTGAGGGCCATTAGTTGGTGGCTTTGGCACCGGAGTAACGGTAGTCGCTTGACTTGGCTTAGCAGAACTAGGTTTCACAGTGGCAATTGTAACTGTTGATTCGGTTACAGGAGTAGGTCGCGGTGATGGGCTCGAGACCGTAGGACCTGTGCATCCAACCCGGTGCGCCGCCCAAGGGTGATTGCAGCTTTCGATCTTTGGATCCCACACAGTTCCATTTCCACATGTGAACTCGTGTCTCTTGTACGAGCCTGTTCCATAACTGACGCACCGATAGTACTTACTGCAATCTTTAGGATCCGCCATGAAACCCTCGCACGTACACTGAGGGCCATTAGTTGGTGGCTTTGGCACCGGAGTAACGGTAGTCGCTTGACTTGGCTTAGCAGAACTAGGTTTCACAGTGGCAATTGTAACTGTTGATTCGGTTACAGGAGTAGGTCGCGGTGATGGGCTCGAGACCGTAGGACCTGTGCATCCAACCCGGTGCGCCGCCCAAGGGTGATTGCAACTTTCGATCTTTGGATCCCACACAGTTCCATTTCCACATGTGAACTCGTGTCTCTTGTACGAGCCTGTTCCATAACTGACGCACCGATAGTACTTACTGCAATCTTTAGGATCCGCCATGAAACCCTCGCACGTACACTGAGGGCCATTAGTTGGTGGCTTTGGCACCGGAGTAACGGTAGTCGCTTGACTTGGCTTAGCAGAACTAGGTTTCACAGTGGCAATTGTAACTGTTGGTTCGGTTACAGGAGTCGGTCGCGGTGATGGGCTCGAGACCGTAGGAATTGTGCATCCAACCCGGTGCGCCGCCCAAGGGTGATTGCAACTTTCGATCTTTGGATCCCACACAGTTCCATTTCCACATATAAACTCGTGTCTCTTGTACGAACCTGTTCCATAACTGACGCATCGATAGTATTTACTACAGTCTTTAGGATCCGCCATGAAACCCTCGCACGTACACTGAGGGCCATTTGTTGGTGGCTTTGGCACCGGAGTAACGGTAGTTGCTTGACTTGGCTTAGCAGAACTAGATGTCGCAGTGGCAATTGTAACTGTTGGCTCGGTTACAGGAGTAGGTCGCGGTGATGGGCTCGAGATCGTAGGACCTGTGCATCCAACCCGGTGCGCCGCCCAAGGGTGATTGCAACTTTCGATCTTTGCATCCCACACATTTCCATTTCCACATGTGAACTCGTGTCTCTTGTACGAGCCTGTTCCATAACTAATGCACCGATAGTACTTACTGCAATCTTTAGGATCCGCCATGAAACCCTCGCACGTACACTGAGGGCCATTAGTTGGTGGCTTTGGCACCGGAGTAACGGTAGTCGCTTGACTTGGCTTAGCAGAACTAGGTTTCATAGTGGCAATTGTAACTGTTGGCTCGGTTGCAGGAGTCGGTCGCGGTGATGGGCTCGAGACCGCAGGAACTGTGCATCGAACCCGGTGCGCCGCCCAAGGGTGATTGCATCTTTCGATCTTTGGATCCCACACAGTTCCATTTCCACATATGAACTCGTGTCTCTTGTACGAACCTGTTCCATAACTGACGCACCGATAGTATTTACTACAATCTTTAGGATCCGCCATGAAACCCTCGCACGTACACTGAGGGTCATTAGTTGGTGGCTTTGGCACCGGAGTAATGGTAGTCGCTTGACTTGGCTTAGCAGAACTAGGTTTCACAGTGGCAATTGTAACTGTTGGCTCGGTTACAGGAGTCGGTCGCGGTGATGGGCTCGATACCGCAGGAACTGTGCATCCAACCCGTTGCGCTGCCCAAGGGTGATTGCAACTTTCGATTTTTGGATCCCACACAGTTCCATTTCCGCATGTGAACTCGTGTCTCTTGTACGAGCCTATTCCATAACTGACGCACCGATAGAATTTACTGCAATCTTTAGGATCCGCCATGAAACCCTCGCACGTACACTGAGGGCCATTTGTTGATGGCTTTGGCACCGGAGTAACGGTAGTTGCTTGACTTGACTTAGCAGAACTAGGTGTCGCAGTGGCAATTGTAACTGTTGGCTCGGTTACAGGAGTCGGGCGCGGTGATTGGCTCGAGACCGTAGGAACTGTGCATCCAACCCGGTGTGCTGCCCAAGGGTGATTGCAACTTTCGATCTTTGGATCCCACATAGTTCCATTTCCACATGTGAACTCGTGTCTCTTGTACGAGCCTGTTCCATAACTGACACATCGATAAAATTTACTGCAATCTCTAGGATCCGCCATGAAACCCTCGCACGTACACTGAGGGCCATCAGTTGGGGGCTTCGGCACTGGCGTAACGGTCGTTGCTTGACTTGGCTTAGCAGAACTAGGTTTTGCAGTGGGAAATGTAACTGTTGGCTCGGTTTCAGAAGACGGTTGCGGTGATGGGCTTGAATCAGTCGGAACTTTGCAAGGTCCTTGAGTTGGTGCAGCTGAGCTCGGTTTTATGCTAGCAATTGTAACCGTTGGTTCAGTCAGAGAAGATGGGAGATGTGTTGGATGTTCCGTCGATTCGGACACATGTGAAGACCCGCAGTGGGAACACGGCGGGCGAGAAGGCTGCGTTACCGGTTCAATTTGCACCACTGGATTTTTATCTGCTCCGGGTTTATTGTCCGTATCAGTGCCGACGGTACCACCGCATTCCTTTCTTCCACAAGCCCACGGATGTGTACAAATGTCGCCTTGGACCTTAGAGAAGACAGTTCCGGGACCACATGCGAATCTGTATTTAACGAGAGGAGCGCCATTCCCGAAATCTACGCATCTGTAATAAACTCTGCAGTCCTGCGGATCAGCATGATATCCTTCCTTTTCGCATTGGAAAGTTGGACCTAGAGAGAAGAACAATAAATAAAAATTCATAGAGTGGCACCTAGCATGTACTTTTTCTTCGTAGCATATTTGCCGAGGTCTATACATCGTGAAATTCGGAAGCCGCTCGGTCAGCAGCATTATGGTTTCTTTACGTGTTCTCTTTCTTCTTGTAATTATTTTTTTCCTAAGATTACTCACTACTTTCCACTATAGTTGCGATGGATAAAGCAACTAGAAGGCTCCACGTGCTGAAGCAATCAAACCGCATGATCTCCACAAGATTTCCTCGCTGTATGAAAAATTATTGTAAGGTTTTGTTAGAGTTTTTGATCGCTGTATACAAAGCACAATTCAATCCGCCCTGTGAACATTGTATGATAAAGAATTTATGAAATAGAAGGCTTTTTAGAAATAGAAACCTCGATACGTGCATAGGAGAGCAATCTGTGTCTCACTTTACCCGCGAAATAAGATGCATGTCGTGTCGTCAAGACGACTATAAGACAGTAAAAAGATTAAATTTCAAAAGTGATTTTATCACTTTTACAGATTCAGTATAAAAATTACAAATAAATAACGATACAAAAATGTTGAAGCCAATGACAAATATTTTGTATACTCAGTAGTTTGTTTTATATGCAAATATAGATTTTGGGTTGTACACCTGAAAGTGAATAATCAATTACTACATTTATTTAATTTAATTGTTCCATCATTTGATCAGCTGTGTAATCACATGTTAGATGATTTTTTGCATACTGTCCATTTTTTTCATATTGTACGATGCGTGCTATATGTCATACTGCACTGAATCTCACGCAAATCGTATCTGAAGACCAAAGATAAAGCATGAGAGTTATTATGCCTACTGGACAGCGTAGATTATGATGCACGATATGATTGACGAGAATTTTCGACATAGACAAATCACACTTTTTAATTTAAAAAATCTTAATCGGACTATCAAATTGCTTTGTTTGTTCCCATACTTTGCTCAATATTCCCGGCATCCATGGATAGAAAACTCTTCAATCTTACCTCACGCTAGAGCTTTTGGTACTCGAAAATGATGATAATTTCACCTTCGGCTTGTTGCTACACTGCACTCGATACTCATGAACTAGAGCGAGGCATCGATTTCTCGTCCAAATTTAACCCAAAATTAAAAATGAAAACAAATGTTACATCGTAAAGATTTTTCTCGGGTTGCCAGCAGTTTTGGAGATTGGTTCATGTATCCACCGAATTTGGTGAAAAAAAGTATTTGATGGTGACACGTCTCAAGACAGTGTATCTTCCCGAAACGCGGATGGCTTTATTTATATGAAGACTCGACCGGGACTTTCTTCACGGAGTCATCATCGTGATCGTACCTATATGTGTTTTGGAGTTTGCGAACGTCTGAAAAGCACATATGCACATACATATATATGTATATTTACATACACACACACACATATCCAATAAAAACTATAAAAATCCGATAAATATGCTCGATCGAAAATTAAAACAAAAAAAGCACCGCGTTATCGGAATATTTCCGGATCGATTCTTTTTCTGCTTGGTCACTTCACGTTGTTTTCCTTATTCATTGTTTCAAGGACATCACGCCGAATATTCCGAAATTGTAATTAAGCGTCAAATATTTGTTAATCAAATATGCGAACTCAAATGAATTGAGCCTTACCAATGCAAGTGCAAAGGAAAAGAATATAAACTTTTTTCTGCTTTTTTTTCTGCACACCTGAATAAATATGTTCGATGCGGGACGTATTTTGACGTATACGCCTTGAAGAAAGAGGAGGGATAAAAAAGAAACAACGGGGAAAAAATTCAACCGTTTTAAACGACGTTTCTAAAACTCAACCATAACTATAATATTTTTTTACAAGTATTATCATGAAAGCTCATAAGAACAAAGATAAACGTGATGCAATAGGGCCATAAACAATGACTGCATTTTCAAACATATCTATTGATATTTTATCACGTGCTTTACAATTCTAGGAACTGCCCTGTCGAATTTATGCTAATTAACGAGCCAGCCCGTTATCGAGCAAAATGTTTCGATTAAGCATCGCAAACGTCCTCGCTTTATATATCGCAAAAGCCAAACGAATGCATCGCTGGACGATACTCGTATAGTACGCGTTACACATGCACACACGCACACAGACGCACATACACATTGCGTAACGTTCGATACATTTTTTTGTTTCCCCTCTCCATTATTGTCTTTCGCCGCCGGTTCTCCGGTCTACTCGGCCCGAGATATCGGCGTCGCGATATCGGTCGTCCACTCTCCAACCCCGCGGACACTCTTTCACTATTCTTTGCTCTGCCTCACCCCCCCAGATTCATCGGCCGATCTTGTTGTATTCAGTACACGACGCGCAACGTTTCTTCTATACCGCGGGGGCCAAGCTTCATTAACCATCGACGCGCTAATTAATCGGAAAGGTCCGTCGCGACGGAATACTCCGACGAGCCCGCGGCTCCGTTGCGCATACACAATGCCAGGCTGGTCCGCCCAGTCTGTGAATCGAGTCTCGTTTATTCCCCGATGTATCGATAGTCCGTTTACGACCGCTCCTTTCCCTCGGGTCTGCAACCCAAAGCGCAATCACGCAAATTTACCTTCATTTAATGTATTGCAAGTTCGTGTTCCGGGCCGAGCAACAAATTCTTCCTTGAGCAATCACTTTTTCCGATACTGATTCGTAATCATTTCGAATAAATTTATTGAAATATGGATTACATTGTTTGCGGGGAAACATTGAGATGTTAAATAAGTTCTCGGAGTTTTTGTTCGTGGAAACTAATGCTTTATTTAAAAAAAAATAATAATTCCTAAGATTTTTTAACATTTCGAAAGTGTTGTCTGATCAACTCCTAATAATTCTGCAAGTTCAGCTAGCCTCTCTCATGAGTCTTCATGAAGTAATGCTTCCAATACAACACATAAGAATACTTATTTTTAAAGCCTCTAAACCAATCTTTGCATGTTGTTTGCATCTGAGCATGGTCACCGTAAGTTTTAACAAGCAGTCCGTGTGCTTCACCTGCAGATTTTTAACATTAAAGTAGTGCAGTAAAATTCCCCGCAGAAACTCTTTTTTGGTATGAAATTTGGCATGTTTAACACTATAAAAAAAAGCTCTTTACACTTCGACAAAATAACTGTACACTGAATTCCAAGCTTGCTCATAGTACTTCTTTATAGATACATTACCATCCTAAACCACACCCACGCCATCTGTTGGAAACAGCGAGAAATTATTCAACGTCCTAATAGATAGTTGCTCATTGTTAGTGATTCAGAGCAAATCAGGCAAACGTGTCGAGTCTAGTTCATAATTTCTTCCATGATATATACTTGCCCAAGCATGGATTTTTATGTACTATGATTGGAGAGCATCTGTGTGAAAAGCTGTTGACGCCTCCTGTCATTATGGTATAGATATCAAAACCGTTACTCCGATTTCTCTGTCGAAAGATCGTCACCTGAGTGTGAGCAGCTTCCGTGTGAGAATATGATTATAGTCGAGAGAGCAGTCATGAAGGCATATCAAAGAGTTTTCTCTCCGCTTACCTTTATTCGGCGGTAAGAGTAATCTTATTCTCTTCAGCGACCTCTCTTCGCTTTCCGTGTCTGTCTTCTTCCACTGTTCGGGTAACACGATCGTTATTTCATCCGCGCTACGGCCGATTTTCACCAGGGGCGGTTTTTTGGGGTTCGTACTCTCAACTCACTATACACACAGATATAAATCGTACATTGGGACGAATACAAGCATTTACCCGGGGAATGCATTAATTGGAGCTCGCGTCCGATTACAAATTACAATTCTGCCGACGTTCCTAAAGGAGCGTGTACTCGGGACGATGGGACAGGAAACGCGACAAAGAGAAACACCCAGTGGCCATATATAGTCGTTTACTCTAATACAAATGTACACGGGAGAAACGTGTAAAACAAGCCTCTTGTGCAATCAGCGATAGAGTTACGGGTTTGAATTTGTCCATGAGCATGGTAAGGCAGCTGCGGGTTTGGCTGGTTGAAAAGCTCCCAATCAGCATTAACGTAGAATTCTATTGAATTTAATTTCGCAGCCTGAAAATTCGACGTAAATTAATAATTGAGGCAAAACATCGTTCCATCCTTAATTGCAGTGCACTTCGCACAAACGCGCATCACTTTTTATTGTCGCAAGGTCAATGACAACGTCCGGATTGTTCAATTCGGACATTGCTCAATTAACGTGGATCTTTATCCGTGCGCATTGATGCAAACTAACGCGATAAACTTATACATTGTTCGCGTCTAATTGTATTAGTATGTTGCTAGTAAATTCATTTTCCAAGTGCTAACACGATTTTTATGATCCCTGTGGAGCGCGCAGTGTTGTCACGCGCACCTTGTGCACATTAAAAAAGTTGAAATTAACTGTTGCGGTGCGGGAAAAAAAGGCGAGTAAATAGCGTGTACGCGAACCGTCGCGAAGATTTTTTAATTGCTATTTTCACGAGTCCGACGAGACCATAGATCGCAGTTTTCCAGTCTCTCTCGGTGTTTTCTCGCCACTGGTTATACCGGTGGGTGATACATCATGCGCCCAAGCCACTGTGTTATTTTCCAAATTCACTCGGCGGCCGACGACTGTCGGCAGGGGAACAGTGGCAAGGGGGACAGAGACGCAAAGAGAGAGAGAGAGAGAGAGAGAGAGAGAGAGAGAGAGAGAAAGAGAGAGAGAGAGAGAGAGCAAGGGAGCAAAACATAGTTTGGCGAGAAAGGAAGGTGAGAGGGAAAGAAGAATAGAAGAGATTCTCTAACTGCTCTTGGTGGTGGTTCGCTCTCGACTGAATCCATTAGCTGGCGCCATTAATATCCACGGTAATGATGAGCGATGAGCCCCCGAGGAAAGACAAGCTATAGACAAAGTCAGAGATATAGAGAAGACGGGAGAAAAAAATAGTCCGTGTGTGTGAGAGGGGAAAATTGAGAGGGAGAGAGCGAGAAAGAGGTATACAGACAGAGAAGAAAGACATGTCGAGAGATACAACGAATATAATATTACATATACATCTATGAAGCAGCAGCGTTCGGTGAGCATAAGTGAAAGACGGAGGTGGAAAATATATAGCCTTATTCGCGATATATGTACCATCGGCGTCACTGTATATAAGCCACCACCATCACCAGACCGAGTCTTTGATAAATGCTGCTTTCTTTGGCTTTGCGCCAAACAACACGTTGCACAATATCCAGCCGACTCTCTTGGCCCACCCCCTCGTCATCTTACTGCTCTCGCAACACCCCCACGCGTATATACACATCTAGACTTTCATCTACGTTCTTCGTCTCTAATAGCGTTTCTCAGTGGCAAAAAGAGAGGTCTTGCCTCGGCTTATCGACGTCAAACCATGCCCGCCGAGACTTCTGTAAACGACAGACAACAGGCCGCAAAAAGCGAAGCGTTGCGGGCCTCATCTCTGCGGGGATACTGTTGCTGTTCGCCTCGTAGCACAAACGCAATAAGGAGATACAGCCGCGATGAGATCAGACGATAAATGCTTTTTTGTGACACGCGGAAGATTATTTTTATGCAAATATAAGCGTTTGTCTATTCGTAATTTGATCACTAGTGACGATTGGTGATACCCGCTCGTTAGGATCGACGATCTGTTGTAGGATCATTTTTGTGATTGTAACAGAAAGTAGATCCTTGCAACGTGGAATATTATATTGCCTATTTTCGCGTTAAAAAAATAATAACAGACGCCGGTGTACAATTCCACAAAAATAAATAACCACTCAATGTCATGGAAAAAACGAGTTGGGATTTATTTTTGTCTATGGCAAGGCTCGATCGTTTGCGAATATTCGAAAATTCGTCTAATCACAGGCCGATTACTTTTTCAATTTGTACAAGACCACGTTGAGAACAATTATGATCCACGAATAAATGGAATAATATGGCATGTATCCCTTTGTGGACGCGCACACCCACAAAAATAACAATGTATCGCCCCATATGAGAGTGCGCACGAGAGCTCGCACAACATAATTTTCTACCGAGTCCATACCACACGCTTGGTCGGTATTAGTTCACTCGCCCTCGTTTTCCGTTTCCTTCGGGCTAAGGTAATTAGAAATGGGAGCGAAATTGGGGTTGGCCGTACGCCCGGCGTGCCGACTACCTTAACTCTATACACACACACACACGTATATATATATATATATATATATATATATATATATATATATATATATGCGTACGCAGGCATACGAATAAAATAGCAGTGGCACGAGGGGGTGGAAAACCCAGCGAGGCGGAACCATGGTTAGAGGCAAACCAGTAGGTTTGTGTGCACACGAGCTTGTATCGCAAATAACGTGAGAAGAGTGACTCACACGCGCCCCATACTAAATGAGAAAACGGTGCTAGAAATATTGATGACCCAGCCGCCGGAGGGGGGAATATAGAAAGAGAGAGAGCAAATGTGTAGCAACAATAATTCGTTCACCGCTACGAAAATCTTCGGCCCCATGTTTTTGTGCAATTACGTATAAATATAACGAGTATAACAGTGAGTACGATAGTGTACAGCAGGTAATTCATGTGAACTCAACCAAAGTTTCGTTCTCACCCTTTTCGATTTACCGCAAGCTTTATTCTAACGAATCATGAGAATTTCCGTTACAGAAAATCTTCAATAATGAGCGTCGCACTCTGCGCCAATCGGTGCATACGTCGTGGCATGAAATGATTTCGATTTCGTAGTATGAGATTGAAGTTCGCATCGTTGACGTGCAATGAAAATGAATAGTTATGAATTTATTCAAGCTAATTGTACCTCCCTTTATTATTTTCCAAGACACTCATTCGGAGATCTACAATATAAACATGCAAAGAGGATTTTGCGTAATAATAAAAATAAGGAAATTGAAATGTAAAAAAGAACTTTCATTTCATTCCAACAATGGAAACTTCAACAATCGGGGTTGCGAGATTTGTAATGAAAATAGAATGCATTATTCATTACTTTTTTAATGGGTAATGGAAACATATTTAATTACCCACTATATTACATTCAGTAATGTAAAAAAAATCCATTACTGATTACATTATATTATGTAATGTAAACAATTTCCATTACTCATTACATTGGATTTTGTAATGTAAAAAATGTCCATTACTCATTACATTATATTGTGTATTGTAAACAATTTAATGTAATGAGTACATTACATTTTGTAATGTAATGAGTAATGGAATTTGTTCATATTACTAATGTAATGTATAAAATCTCCATTACTCATTACAAGGTAATATGGATTATTATTCTTTTTCCATCGGGTCAGATCGACCGAGTGCAAAAACCCCTGCCCCTAATGGGAAACGAATAATAATCCTCATTACATTGTCATGAGTAATGGACATTCTTTACATTGCATCGCGATAGTAATGTGAAAAAATTGCATAATTCATGACCTTATATTTTGTATTGTCAACAAATTGCCTTGCTTATTACATTCCATTTTGTAATGTAAAGAAAATCCATTACTCATTACATTATATTTTGTAATGTAAACAAATTTCATTCCTCATTACATCCCATTTTGTAATGTAAAATATTTGCATTACTCATTACATTGGACTTTGTGATGTAAAAAAATTCCATCACCCATTAAATTGGACTTTGTAATAAAAACAATTTCCATTACCCATTACAAAATGCAATGTAATGAGGAATGGAAATTGTTTGTATTACAAACTGTAATGTAATGAGTAATGGAATTTTTTACATTACTGAATGTAATGCTAATGAATTTTTTTTTTTTTTCATTACTAAATATCTTTCATTATTACTATTCATTACTATTCATTATTACATTTCATTACTAAATAGTAATGAAAACGCTAATGCATTACAAAAAGTAATGCATTATTTGCAACCCTGGCAACAATTCGTAATAATAATTGATTTTAAAAACATTCGCGTTTGAGATACAAGACTTTTTGCTGGCGGTGACAAGCCCAAACACTGCCCTTTCACCTAACGAGTGTAAATTTGATAAGTATCGAAGAATTTAAAATTTCCAAAAGTAATTGTTTTCTCTCGTTTCTTTATTGCAGATGATCGATCCGTCCTACCACACGAATCCGTCGCTCCAGAGCACCGCGCTAATCATCACCTGTGCCGTAGTCTTACTCCTCATGGCGGCAATCGTATCCGTCGTCTTCTGGAAGTGAGTATCGTATATTGATTACGAACACGTTGCAATCTTGCGAAATTTACGCTACAGCTCACAAAGCTTCGCAAATAATGCGTATATGGAATATTTGACAAGCCTCGAAACGCATTGCTTGCTCGATTTCGTCGATGAGGAAAGATTTTCTTATCAATATGTACGCCCGTTCGTCGTCTTCGTGATACAGGAAAAAACTGAGGGGGGGGGGGGGGGGAATGTACGCTTCTCAATCGGAAATCCATAAGACTAGTGTGTCCCACGCAGTGTTGCGGTGGCTGCAACGGTGCGTATAGCTATACGGAAGTGCGAAGCTCCAGATCGTAGAATTCCAGCTTTGTAACCCACTGTCATGAGAGTCATCTCCCCGTAGTCGCTTGGTCGGATAAAGAACCGTGCGTGCGTCATATCCTGTCTCAAGAAACCTTTTTTCCATGTAGCACCCACGGCGATCATCATAGTTTTTGACGATCAAAAAAAAAATACTTGAGACCTGTTCATAATATACATAAAAAAATGTGATTTTGAAGACATTCAACTTCGAGGACCGTAGATAAATGTAGGCAATTTAAATAAAAATAATTTCAAGGACCGAGTCTTTAGGTTTTCGCTGCGATTTCTCATGGTAATGAAGGGTCTAGGGTAAATGTAATCGCGGATTCGCGTTCAGAGGGTAAACACACGTCGAAATGAACTTGTAGAAAAAATATTTGAAATCGACATTTTTTGTCCGATCGTGGCAAAAAATAAGTGGCTTCACTGAATCGTTGATCGTTTCTTTCCTGCTCCGATTTGGAACTATACTCTGGACTCGTTCTTTTCGTTATCGTTTTCTCTATAAGATCCCTTCGGTTCATTGGGCTTTGTCCATTTTTCAATTTTTGGTAGATTTTCAAAGCCGGACCATCGGTTTTTGCAATTTTTTTCATACATACCTGTTTGCCTGTTTTTCGACCATCTGTCAAGTCTACTTTCCGAGAAAAGTAATCGAGATATCGGGATGAATCCCACGGTATTATCTACGTCTGCAAAAATCCTTTCCGAAAACCACCCGATGTATCTTCGTCCTTCAAATAGAACCGATGCTACGACCGTTTGAAATTTCGCAATTTTGGCGATTCGGGAAAAGTAGCCAAAATGGGTGAGAACATTTTTTATGGTCTTATAAATCATTTCAAGGGTGTATCTAAAGGGAAATTTTTTGTCGATTGCGAATATCACCGAGTTTTTGCCAAAAACTGAAAATTGGGCCCTCCTTGATCTCGCCCCTCTCTTCCCCCTGATTGATGTCCACAATGTGTATGTCAACAAAATCGATGATTTTGTAGACATCATCAACATATATTAATGGGTCCAAAATATATACTCAATCGAGTGTTCACTCCATAGACGTATAGGTCGATTGCTCAAAGGCAGAACGGCGTTTCAAGGCTCGTTAAGCCGTTGGCATCGCAACGTCCTAACTGTAAGACGTCACTACATGAAACGTTGGTACTAACACCGAGTTTAATCGTCCGGTTCCTGGATATACCTCGAATTAGCCAAAAATTGGCCATCTCGGCTTCTTAGTGGCTCTTTTTTTTACGCCTTCCTATCTGCTTTTCTTTTTTTACTCTTCGTACCTTCATTCCTTTATTATCCCAACGAGGCTGTGGCGCATCGTTACGTCCTCGAAGTACCACTTCCTGCCTTCTTTTCTTCTTTCTCTATCCACCCTTCCGCATAACGATTCCAACGATGCCTCTCTCGAGCGTGGCTCGCCAGAGGGCGCGCGAAAGAAACGCTCCGAGCGTACATTTATATCGATGCGAGTTTGCTCTTCCCCTCCAGCCTCCACTCATGTACACATACGCACCCGTATATGAGCGCATACACGCGTGCACTGACACACGAGTACGCTCGTTTTTATTCTCGAGTACACTCTCGTTAAGGCGTTACGTCTATGTGGCTCACCAAAAGGTGGACGTTTTTGGAAACTTTTTTAAGAATCCTTGAAAAAATCAATCAGAATGAGGCCTGGACGGTTTATTCTACATGTGTTGAAGTACACACCAAACAAAATTGTAACCAACCAAAAAATAAAAAAAAACAGAATATAAAAACGCTGGACAGTCGTAGCTACACTAAAAGGTTTTTTTTAAGCGCTCTGCGGGAGAACGCTGAACTTTTACGATTTAGCACCAAGACTTTTGAAAAATCGTCATTTACATTAGTTTCGCTGGGGAACTATTTATTATTAAATTCATCGAAAGTTCTATCAAAAATATAGTTTTTAAATATGACTATTCAAAAATATGGTTTCTTTCGCAAAACGGAATAATTTTGAATAACTTTGTTCCGATAAAAAATCCACCTTAATTTGTTCGTTAAAACGACAATTGCTAATGAATCATAGAAATCGTGTGTACTTCTTTGGAGAATCCATCTTAGAAGCTACAGCTAAAATTTGAAGTCAATCGAATGAGAACTGTCCGAATTATGCGTCCTCCCGATTGAAAAAAACGTAGTACACTAAGAGCGTTTTTAGGCGCTTTGCGGGAGAACGCAGAACTTTTTACGGATTAGCACCTAGAATTTGTTTAAACCGTCATTTACATGACTTTCGCTAGGGAACTATTTGTTATTAAATTCAATGAAAATTTTATTAAAAATATGGTTTTTAAATATTACTACTTAAAAATATGGTTTCTTTCGCAAAACGGCATAATTTTGAATAACTTTGTTCCGATAAAAAATCGGCCTTAATTTGGTTGTTAAAACGAGAATTAGTAATGAATCGTAAAAATCGTGTGTACTTCTTTGCAGAATCCATCTTAGAAGCTACAGCTGAAATTTGAAGTCAATCGAATGAGAACTGTCCGAATTAGGCGTCCTCCCGATTTAAAAAACGTAGGTTCGAGAAAAAAACGCGTTTAAAGATTCGAAACTGATTCAGGAGCTATCGTCCACACGACATAATTGGACCTCTCATTTGAACTTTTTGGACAACGACTGTACACCAAATTGTCACTTTCACCATCTGGGCTTTTTCGTGTCTTTCGAAACGCTCGGAGACGCTTCGGAAAACGAGGCCTACAAATGTTTGAAACATTTTTCCTCATATAACTCCTTTTGTATATCATGCTTGCAATGTCTATGCATCATTTAAGATGGTTATAAAGTGGACATCGTTGGAGCGCAACGAAAATTGATTTTTTAATATTGCGAAAGCATTTTTTGGCAGATTTGGGATACAAAAATCGCCCAAACAATTTTTCAAGATCCTTATCAAAAATCTAGAACATAAATTGGCAAGAAAAGTTTCTCGACAATGATGAAAATAAAATAAAAAAGAATGTTCGTTGTATTCCAATGCAAATTTCAACACCGTAATCCGACCCAATAAAAAAACGCTCAACAATTTTTTTTGCTCCGAAGTAACGCCTGAATTTGTTCAAACTTCACCCCAAAACTTTTTTCTCAATCTCCAGGCGTTTTTTTTATCTTTCCTCTCGCTAATCACAAAGCGGCGAAACTCGCAGCTAAAATTTGACCTTAAGAGTATTCGTCTTTACTCGGTACTACCGGTCGCCTATCTCCGTTTCATCGTGACAATTGCGTGGCCGATGGCCGATATATGCAGCACCAGTGGAAGCAACCCATGCTCAAACCCTTCGCAAATGAAGCTCACCCGTACATTTTCACATTCGAACATTTTGAAAGCGACAAAAAAATACACTAGCATACAAACACACCGGAGCTGTACGTGTATCGAGTGGCGCGACGAAGGTTTGGTCGACTTTTAAACGTCGATACATAACACCGTACGCGCGCTATAAAACTGCATCGGGCTCGATCGAAGTGGCACTACAATGCCGAGTAACGTGAGTTTTCGCGCGAATTCCTCAAGTGCTCGGCAAACACTGCAGAATACACGAATCCGCTCCAGTTTTGTAGGAAAAGCAGCGCTGTTACGCAGTGGACTTCGTTTTTTTTTCACTCTCGCTATTTTTTTGTTTTTTTTTTGTATTCACGATGCAGTCGTTTGGCGTGACGATACAATAACGGAAGGTGAACAATGTATCCCCGCAGTATTCGCCCGTTACTATTTTGCAAAATGTTTGTTGCGAGACCGATTTTTTTATCGCCTTTTTCTTTCAACTTGCATGCCGTTTCGAAACGTGGATGAATATTTATAAAACCGAACGAAACTAATCCAATATCGAATCCGTCAATTCGGATACCTGGGAAAAAGTACCGGAGAAATTTGCGAAAGTACGATGTATCTGGAGAGAAAAATTCGTTTCTATCGGGCGAGGTGGAAGTATTATTGTGTTTCCCGGATTTATTTACTATTCAGTCATTCAACTGTACTAGTGCTCTGCACGTTATGGTGTTCCATATTTCAATAAATTGATAATATCACGTCTCAGAATTCAAAACATTATTGCCTCTACATATTACATTCGATGGATGACTTAAAAACGTTTTCTTCATATATATATATATATATATGAAGAAAACACATATATATAATAAAACGACCTTTTCTTCGGCCTGTGACAGTGGTGTCCTCCCTTAATATTTATATTTTGAGAAAATAATATTAATATGAAATAAGATTTAAAAAACTATATATATACTTTTTTAAATCTTATTTCATATTAATATTATTTTCTCAAAATATAAATATTAAGGGAGGACACCACTGTCACAGGCCGAAGAAAAGGTCGTTTTTCCGAATTTTTTTGTCTTCTAGATTATTTATTTGAAATTTGGAAAACAGTATGTTCTTAAGCATACATTGAACTTATTTCACGTAAGTTATCGTTTGAAAAAAATTAAAATCGGTATAGCGGTATAAAAAACCCTCTGTATAAAAAATGTCCAACGGCTGGATCGAAACTTGACAATGGTCGGTCTGAAAAATAAAAATCAAAAAGTTTTGTAATCTCTATAAATGTCGGTCTACTCATACGTAGCCGTTTTTCGGAAACAGAAAGTTCCAGAGAATGACGGGTGTTAAAAAATGTAATTTTGGCGAAAATTGCTTTATATATAAGGGCTTAACAAAAAAATAAAAACCGGCTACGTTTAAACGATAGTTACGGTAATTACGGAAATGTTGGTTTTTCAAAATGGAAAATCGTTTAATTATAGTAGAGTTATGATTCTTGCCAGGTCA
Organism: Ophion obscuratus; assembly: GCA_964007375.1. Classification (NCBI taxonomy): domain Eukaryota; kingdom Metazoa; phylum Arthropoda; class Insecta; order Hymenoptera; family Ichneumonidae; genus Ophion; species Ophion obscuratus. The sequence goes on along the minus strand of OZ023312.1, from coordinate 33,546,641 downwards.
AGAAAAGTCGATTCGAGAAAGACGCGATTGAAAGTTGATTCTTTATTTATTTATTGTAGCTCTCATTGTACGGGGCCTTTCCCCTTATTATATTCTCCACCATATTCCACTTCACATCCCGGTGTGAAGTTTTAGTATACCTAAATCGTTGCGTTACCTGCTCTCAAAGTATATTTTCTCACAGTAACAAAATTGAATTACCATATAGAGAATACCGTATACACGCAAAGATCGGATGTAACAAAATTGAATTACCATAGTAGAGAAATACCGTAAAACAGTAGCAAAAAAATCGATTTTTTTGCTTGAGAAAACATAACTTTTCTTAAATACAGTCCAACCCCGATATAACGAGCCTATAGGAAAGTTTGTTATATTGAAGTTTTGTTATATCGAAGTCATGTTCCTTAAAAAGTTCGTTAAAAAATATATTAGTACTACAAATATGGGGATACTTTTTAAAGAGAGAAATGTTTAAATTGGAGCAGTTTTTACAATCAATTAACAATTAGAGCATTACGTACATGATTATGTCATTGTATGAAGGTTTCGGGTGTCCATCGGAAGGGAATGAACAAATCTTCGTTATATCGAGATTCGACTGCATATTATTTCCATACTCGTTAATCATCGATAATTCGATAAATTGACAATTTCACATTTCGGTGTTCGAAGCATACAAACGTATTTGATCGATAACGTGTCTAGCTTCTTTTTTTTTCATTTATTTTTCACAAAATGCACGCGAGCGAGGCATGTGAAAGGATGACACGTCTGTGTTCAGCGCGCCGAGTGTGAGGGCAAAATCTCTTACAGACCCGCACACACGTGTATCGGCCAATCGGCAGCGTGCCAAGATGATTTTGGTCGCGGGTACCGGGTACATTCGAGACAACCTCTTATTTATATCGGCCGTTTGCCGGCTACAGAACTCCGTAACAGGCGACGATATAACCGTTTCTCTACGATACGACATCAGCGATATTCACCAACGATGTATACGAGGTTCCCTCTTACGATATAGAAACTTCATCCCCATCCACGACCTCTCTCTTTTTCTCTCTCTCTCTCCACCTATACACCTTTCACCATCCCTTCGGATTCCTCCACTCGTGACAACGGTGCTCTTGTTTAGCTCTCGTGCACATATCCTATAAAAATATACCTTTTTTCTTCCACAGCCTCCATATTTATCATAACCGGCGCCGCGTTATCGATGGAGAAATCTCTTCTCCCCCGGCTCGCGTGTTTTTTGTTTGTTTTTTTTTTCGTTTATTATTCGTTGCGACATTCAGTCGACGTACGATAAGATTGGTCGATCTGCTCCAGCGTACTTTTAATCTCTTTTTGCACGCGCAATCAGCCACTCTTATCGTTCATCCGATCTTTGCGTGTATTTCCGCACAAAACTTCGCCGCAAATTTTTTGAGTAATTCTTTAGATAAGTGACGTTTTCCCAAAAATTCATTTTTATTCATTTTTAAAGGCGCATTTATCTAAATGCGTTCCCTGAAATGGGAGGTTGGGGGTGAAATTCTGAGTCGATTGATATAAGCATCCGTGGCTCTTAGATCAACCCCTGAATTATTATTCATTTTTAAAGCCGGGCCAATCAGGTGCGCCCGATAAGCCGGCGTACGTCGGTAGCGATACGCCGGCTTATCGGGCGCAGCTGATTGGCCCGGCTTTAAAAATGAATAATAATTCAGGGGTTGATCTGAGAGCCACTGATGCTTATATCAATCGACTCAGAATTTCACCCCCAACTTCCCATTTCAGGGAACGCATTTAGTTCTGGGACACCCTGTATATATATATAGGCGCGTTCAACTAAGTTGGCTGGAATAGTATGCCGGCGCACACGATGCTACGAGGCAAACGCAATCGCTCGCACAACACGGCTCCGCATAGTTTGTATGCTAATCAGAGTCGTGTACTCATCTCTTTGGGGCCGGGAGATGCTTGGGCGAGAGTTTCACTCTCTCTCTCATCCCCCAGCCGCATCTATTTCTCTTTCTCCGCCTCTCTTTGACGCTCTCTCGGGCCCTCCACCTCTTTTCTCACTCTCCGATGCTTGCAGTGGTTTGGTACACGCCTCTGCCTCTCGATTCTCTCGCACGGGCATTCACTTTGCCTTTGCTCTCCGTGCTTTCGACACTCTCCGCTCTCAGGGCTCTCTCTCTCTCTCTCTCTCTCTCTCGCAGCATTGTCCATCATTCCATGTCCCGTTTACTTGATCGCTTTCGCCCCTTGCTTTTCCCCCCGTGATCTCGCGCAGACCTCGAGAGGCTCCCGCGCTGGCGCACCCATTTGAATTGTCCCACGAAGGGTAAACAATTTCACCCCTTGGACTTTTATCCACAACGTCTTGCGCACGCTTCCACTTCGATGATGCGCGGTACAGTAAAGCTCCCTCTTAAAGCAGCCGCCTGAATTTGGGTACGCCATTCCGGCCTTCACCCCTGTCGTGCCTAGGGGGAAAAAAAGCAAACGAGGATCCAAAGTTGCACGGTGGAATTCACGAGTCGACGAGTTGTAGAGGTGCTTTTTCGGTGGATGACATCGCTTGTCTTTTGCCACTGATTTATCGGAATTACGTATATTTGAAGCGGAAGATCCCTTTAGGCAGCTGAAAATAAACGATTTTTGGAGATCTTTTTGTGCCGAGAATATTTATTCTACATAACTCAAGTTTTATGTACTTACGGTTACATCTTTTTATTTTCCCAGATTTTTTTTTATATTCAGAAGGCTGATGTACGACACTTGCTTCAGAGGTAGTTGTTGTGCAGCGTGCAACCTAGCGCCCGGGGCATTGATATGAAACATCAGAGCCATGAAATTTTCGATTTTAAAGACACACACGCTCTATGCGAACCTAAGAATCCAAAGTGAATATTTGAAAAAATAGTAGGTGTTTAAAGAAATGTTGTATTTTTCATGAAATTTTTACGATAGTATTTGGTAATGAAAAATAAGTTTTGTAAAATGATTCTTACTGTACTTTAGGTTCACATTGACGGGAATAATGTTATTTAAAAGTGTGCAAAATATCAAAATGATCGATCGGATAGTTTTTGAGTCATCTTGTCCGAGGTTTACGAAAATGTGATATTCAGGAAAACCCTTAGTTTCGAGACTCAACAATTCTGTGACCGAATGACCCGCTGATTAATCTGTTATTTCGGGGCCATGAAGTAGCCCCTCAGCTTCCTCGTGGAGTTCATTTTCGGCCATAAGCTCTTCTTTAGGTTACAAATAGGTTAAAAGTTGAATCGATCACTGTAGGTTTAGATCCGGTTGAAGATTAAGACTCATTTTTGGCTGATGTTTGCAATGTTTAATATTCACCAAAAAATTTCAAATATTCGTTATGCCTTCATAATGTTTATCCTTCCTTGTTTCGTTGTGAGATCGTCATCGTCGTTAATTCAATCAAACCGAAGATGTTATTGTGTACAGGTGTCCATGCACGTGTCCATTGAAATGAACAGAGAATCACAAACTCGGAAGACTTTCGTTGATCTTCGCCGTGGTGGCGGATTTACGCGGTAGCAGACTGTACATCCGTAGATACTTTGTCTTAGGCGGCACACCAAGTGAAGCTTAACATCCCGGTACTCTCGCCTTTCATCCATCCCACGTTCAGTTATCACTAACCGACAACCGTCTTTCGCCTCCTGCACTGCTTCCGTTCCGACGATCATTCAACGCTTGTTTTAATCGGTTCTCCAACGCTCGATAAGCCGCCTACCGGATAAGCCAACCTCATTGCGAGCGGAGAACCAACTTCGTTTTTATTCACGCACGGCACACACACACACACACACACATATGGAAATGGGAAAAGGTGACTGAAGACATTGGACTTTGAGAGCTGATTTCATATTAACCTTTGTCCCCCATACTCAACATTGAGTGAAACCAAACGTCTACAAATTGCCCATCAAATAAGCGTTAGTGTATTTATAGAGAGGTCGTTTCAAGGACCGCCGTCAAAACGACCGGATACGTTGATAGTCGGCATTACATTGTTATAAAACTCACCTTTCGACATGCAGGCATACATCCCAATATACACACATATGCGCGAAAGCGTTAAAACGTAAAGCCAGATGAAGCTTTCGCCTCGCATTTGCCACACGTTTTTTCAGTCACCCCGGAAGCTCCGATAGAATCGCAACACGAGTTTACTCTCGTCGAGAGATTTCCTCTCGATCATTTCCACCCAAGCTTTTCCCGGCAAATATTTATTCTCGTCTATTCTATGAAAGCGGGGATGAACTTGTACCTTCCGAAATTCGAGCGTTGCAGTTGTCTGTTTTGCGGGCGTGGAATGCAAATTTGCCTCAACCGATGGGAACTGCTAGTTGTCACAGCAGGGATGTTGAGAAGAAGTAAAAAGTTAATTACGAACAGTTGTATGTTCAGCGACCATTTTCGTTTCATTCGAACACTTTTGAATACTGAAAAACAATATGCGATGAAATGGAACGAAACTTGCAAATTTCGTGAGGTTGTATTAAGAGCAATTCCGGTTAATCGTATAATTAACGTTTGTACGATGAAGGGCCTATAGTCAAGTAAAAGAGACGAAAACCCAGCGCTGTTAGCGTAGAAGTAGAATTTTTTTAAGCAACTAGCAACTAGCTGGTTGCACACTGAAAATAATCTCTAATGAAATGTTGCCTCTCAACTCGCCCCAACCCTAAGCAATAGGGGATGAAAACTTGAAAATCGCCGTATCTCGATAATAAATAGCTCGATCGAAAAATGTTTGAAACGAAAGTTGTTTGGAATAATAAAATACGTATACGGCTATCTGACATCCAACCCCCTATGTTTGAAAATAGCGGCACAAAAACGATTAGAAAATTCGGGGTTGATGCGTGTGCGAGCGGAGTAGACACATCGCTGCGTCCTTGTCTGGATCCATGGTGCTCTCGCGTTTTTGTCGAAATTTATTTTTATTAGTATTGCTTCTTAATTGTTATTGCAATCTATGATGTTTTTTTAGATGAAGATCATAGATATCTTATGAGGCGAAATAAACGAGAGATATAGAAAAAGTGTTAACTTTCGTTGCATTTCAACGATGCAAACTTCAACATCGTGACAGTATATCGTCGCGTCGAGAGTTCATTATTGCTGGATTGATGACAATCGAGTGATAAAAATTAGCCTCGCTATATGCGCGCCGCGATAAACTCATTTTTCGATCGTATACCAAAGTACAGACGCTGAATCAATTTCAGCGGACGTTCATTAATTCGATCCCCCCTTTCTCGCTGTTTATATCCACTCGCATAGCTATCGCCACATTCCATCGAAAATACGCGTTAAGCTCGTTTTTCCGATAATTCGATAATATACGCGTGTACCACATATGCGTAAGCTTCATTCGTCCGGGCGTGCATGATGATGGTCAATTAGCGCGTTTTACATTATTACATTTTTTTTCTTTCAGAAACGCGAATTCGTTCGATTTACACATTTAGTCATTCGGCGGATACGCAACCCGCAACCGCAGTGACGTATGCGCATAACGGGTTATATGTTAGGAGGGATAATTGAGGCCGACGTTTATCAACGTGTCGTACTCGCGGACTTTCGACGATTGTACATTATCCATATATCTGCTACTGGGCGATATTCTCGGAAATTCGTTATAATTATTGACATGTAGCAACGATTTTCGGGCATGAGAAAAATACCGATTTTCCAGCTTTTCGTTGCGAATGATTAATCAACAGTGTTGGGGCTTCATACACGCACATATTGAGCCGTGACGGGGCTCGTTCGTATCATTTTGATCGTTTCACAAAATATGATGTTGAAGGGCACTTTATCGGGAATTTCACGAAATTTCTGTTAATTCGTGGAGCTGGTTCGAGACAAATAAAAAAAAAATCTCGAAGCAGAAGTGGAATGATAAAAATAATTCAACGGGTTATGCCTAGTTGTAATAGTCGAAAACAGCTAATTTTTGGAAATCTTTTTTACAAAATCGTAGTCATGAATTTCTAGAACAATTAGGTATTTGAAAAAGTATCATCTGAAGAAGCACCTCCCAAAAACGTCTTTTGCGGCACGCAATGCCCTTCTGAACCAGGATATATAATATGAAGAAAAAAAACAATCAGATTTCGTTAGTATATTAGTTTATCCTATGATTAATCGAAGGAATCTCCGAAATATTAACGTTGAAAAAATGTCGAGTGTTTAAAGTGAGCCTTGATTTTTTTTAACTCTAAAAATCTCAGAAAGATCGATGTAGTCATTTTTTTAGAGATTTTGCTCGCCGACTTTGAAAACGTACTTTCGAGAAAAAGCGTTTAAAGTTTCGACCGACGATCCAAGCCTTTTGACGGGCGTGAACATAACAGCATATAAATCTGCGAATTGTGATCTTATCGCCTTGAAATGTTTAGGAACCATTTATAAGATGTTATACTGTCAAAACATATTGGTTTTGAAAAAAAGTGATTTTTCGACAATTACAACTATGCATACCTCCTTTAAAAAATACGAACAAACTTGTAGCGAAGATTCCAAAGAAAGGCAAAAGCTAAATCACTCTGTATCTCGGTGCTGCTTAACTCTTCAGTATCCCAAGCCCCCCATATACGGAGGAACGTTCCCTTCCTGTACTCCCAGCACTCCAGTGGAAGAACTCGTGCGCGATGATACGCAGTGTATGCTGGTTGGATGAACACGCGCCCGTTCACTTTCAGAAACACGCCATTTTCTTCTGCACACACACACACACACACATACACACAGGCACACATGCATATACAGGGTGTCCCAGAATTTAATGCGTTTTCTGAAATGGGGGATTGGGGGTGAAATTCTGAGTCGATTTATATAAGCATGTGTGGGTCTCAGATCAACCGCTGAATTATTATTAATTTGTAAATGCGGGCCAATCAGGTGCGCGCGATAAGCCGGCGTACGTCGGTGAGCGATACGCGCGCACGCCGGCTTATCGCGCGCACCTGATTGGCCCGCCTTTAAAAACTTATAATAATTCAGCGGTTGATCTGAGACCCACACATGCTTATATAAATCGACTCAGAATTTCGCCCCCAACCCCCCATTTCAGGGAACGCATTTAGTTCCGGGACACCTTGTATATATTCCATCTGCCTTATACGCGAGCTGGAAAGCTTACCTTCGTCGAGCAATGCGTCTTGTCCTAATCTAACCTATATTTTCTCTATTTCAACTCGACGCTGGCTATCGGTTCACCCCGCCCACCCTTTCGCTCTTTTCCAAGGTCCTCCTTCTCCACTTTTCTCCGGCTGCTTCCTCCTGCCCCTAGAACAGACAAGCCGTATCCAACATCCGCGACTGTTCCTGGGCCATCCACACCATTTTCCGATTCTCCCATCGTCAATTTCTCCTGCCACCCTCCAGTTCCCATTTTACCTCGAGAAAATCCTGCTCCCAGGTTCTCTCGACAGTCTGGGCGAAAGGCGAATGGATACATCCGTATCTATCTTACAAATTTATGGAGACGACTGGATACATACGCGTCTGTATTTTCTTAGTTACGGCTGTCCATATATAATGGCCGAATTGGCAAGAACAAGCTCATGTACCCGACGCCATCAAAGACAGCGAGTACAGCTTACATTTCCCTCGTGATGGTGTCAAGCACATTCGATATTTGTCGATCTGTTCTTAATCGAACGTCTCGAAAGTCTGAGTCATTCTTTACCCCCGATACGTCTGCGAAAGTCAAGTGAATGGTTCCCAAGAGGCTGCGCCAAATTATATTCCAAATTTGCCTCGCACACTGAGCCGCGCGGAAACTTTCGAGGTAGGTGGCAAAGGAGAGGGCTCTAGGATAAGAGCCGCTCTGCAATATCAGCGGCATTAAAACCTGATCCGGCACTTTGCGGGCCAAATTGAATTTCGGCGCGGGGCGGCATACACCGCGACGCTCCGCTCGAACGTGCATGTACACTCGCCGTATTGTATATGTACGCGAGAATACACACGGAGCGGAAACGGGAGTAAAAGGAAGCGGGAGAGAATATAGCGAAGGTATGGTACCGGTGATAAAACGAGGCGTTTTACTTAACCCCATTATCTCACGTGGCACCCGACACTCGACTTTCCTTCGGAGGTGACGCGCGGGGCCATTCTTCTTTCGCATTCTTTTCGCTCTCTCTCTCTCTCTCTCGCTCCCTTTCTCGTCTCCGATACAACGGTATATAGAATCTCCAGAAGCTGGCTTCAGCGTAGAGGACCATTACGACATAGCAGACTGGCAGTCGCAGCCTTCACGAAAAGAGCCTCTCGCGAATACCACACTTTGGTATATACCTGTATGTTACAACCCTCTCCGGCGGAGCTTTAAAGCTCGACGCATATTTTCCGTCTGGGCGTTGTCGACTCGTCCTGGACCACCTTCCAGAGACAACTCTATATACTGTTGCTTGCTGCTGTCCTTTCTGTATGGGGAAAGGGCACCTTCGGACCCGGTGTATCTGTGTAACGTTGGCTATCACCACATTCAGCTGCTTTGAGGCTGTTTCTTAGGTTCCACGAAACGCATCCTCTATGACAGGATGGCTGTTGAAATTACTTCCGTACGAACATGCTCACGTTAACGGGTTACACCTAGTTCGCGACCGGAAAAAAGAGGTGTTTTCGTGAATTTTTTTTTGGGAAATGGGTGCAGGTTTTTGTAACTTTTTTCATAGTAAAGGGTATCGTTTCAAGTATCTTTGACAATTTTTTATTGGGAAATATTTATAAACGACGGAGATACAGTAAATTGCACAGGCCGCTGTGCAAAAAGGTCCTTCACGGTGACCACTTCTGCTCGGGAACAAATTATCTGAGATAAAAAAAAACCAAATGAATTTAGTTTTTGTACCGTATTATGTAGTCTTTAATCGAAGGATTCGATAAAATAATGATTTTTTAAAAAATGGTGTCGCCGATCGAGAGTGATCGTTGAAATTTCGATGAAAAAAAAAACACTATATTTTCCTTGATATAAAAAGTATGTATTGAAAAAAAAATCCGTCGATTAAGGACTACCTTTGGATATACAAAAAATGTCTGTGAAATTTGAAGCAGATCGGTTTAGTGGTTTTTGCGATATTTTGGTCACCGATTCTGAAAAAGTAATTGCGAGAAAAAAAACGCGTTTAAAGTTGTTACCTGTAACGGTAAAGCGGTAAGCCGACCTACCTGTAAATGCTCACAACTCCCCCAATTTTCAACGGACGGACTTGAAATTTTTAGATAATTAAGAAAAAAGAAAAAAGAAAATAATTTTTAGATAATTAAGAAAAAAAAATTTAGATTTTTTAGAAGATTTAGATAATTTTTGAAAGGCTATATTATAAGACTCCGTCAAAAACGAAAAATCGGTTTTTTTTCTCAAAAATCCCCACTAGGTTTAACCCCTTAGCTATAGGTGATTTTAAAGAGATTGGGGTTTACGTGATGTTGAGTATGGGGACGAGGTCCGACTATGAATGAGGTTTTCCGATGTCCTCGTAATTACATTCCCCGTGTATGTGTGTATATATATATAGTATTCGGCACTGCGTTACTTTTGCTGTAGGTTACTTTTGCGGCCGCGTAGCTTCGTCAGAGTTGAAAGCAGCGTGCACTGTGTTAGTAGGGAGTTCGCTGTAGTTAGCAGCACCGTGAACAACTTTGCCGTATGCGATCCCTCGTTATCGCGTCGACCAAACTTTTTTGGATCGATGTTAAAACGAGGCTCAGTGATGCGCGAAAAAACGAGCGAAAAGGTGAACTTAAAAAAAAGATATGACACGATATAGGTACTTGTGCCTCACAGAGTTCAGGTGGAAGCTGAACACATCATTACCAACTAATTAACCGAAAATATATATTGCGCCGATAGAATAACCTAATTGAAATATGATTCATTGAAAAGCCACGGCATTGCAACATCTATCCACACTTCGGCAAGTACGCTTCAATGGGAAACCCAAATTCAATGCAACGTAACTTGTGGGAATTCGTTTCGCTTCCTAGTATATTTGAATCCGATAGATTACCAATGAAAAAAAAATGTTTCCAATGCCTCTGACGACGCGCATCCAAAACAAAGGAACGGAGACAAGGTGCCCGTAAAATGCAACGATTTGTTTGAAAATTAAAAAATTAAGGAAAGCCAAAAACTTGCCGGCGTACACACGTCGCTATTCCGCTTCGAAACTGCAGGGTTCCACTGAGGGCTCTTATGTTTTTGTATACGTTGTGTACGATGTAAGTCTCACAGGGATTTCCGCTGGTTCGCGCGGTCTATGCTCAGCCCCGATTAGTTTCGCAACTGAAAATCCACCTCCAGGCTACTAAGGATATCGACAGCAAAGGGACAGAAATAGAGAGGGAGAACTTCAACTATCCGCATTGCATGAATTCTCTTGCTTTTCCGGTTGCATGTTCAGCAACTGCTTCGCCGCTTGACGCGACGCAAAGAGATCGAACCTCGCCATCTCTCACTCTCTCCCTTTCTCTTATTCTGGCCAAACAACCTCACACCGTTCAACGACAACGTTGCATATTTCGTCCCTTTCACAAACAACCAATTACCGAATCAGTCGTTTCGCCCCAGTCAATTTTACTGCAACACCAAGTTCAATTCCTCTTCCTCTCACAAACGCTCTCTTTGTACTCTGTTATTCAATCCCAACTGTAGACTTTGCTAATACTGCACTCTATCCTTTCGCAGCTGTCGCTCTTCCGGTAGACTGTATCTCATTAACGCAAAATCCAATAGATGTCATACAAGAAGCTTTGATAATGTCTTCATGATAAACGAGTAGAGTCAATCGTTGAAGGACGTTGCACCTTGCGGGAACAATGAGTTAGTGCGTACGTTGATAACGCGAAACATTTCGTTCAGTTGCCTCGATCGATGACAATGAAAAAGAAGCTTGCCAATATTGTCGGCCAGTCAGCATCCAAGATAGATTTCCATCAAGCGCATCACGCCTCCATATTGTCGAAGGCTTCTTAGCAAGCTAAATATAGTGGCAGTCCATATCTTCATCCGTCATCATGCAGCCACTATTCTCCTTTCAAAGGACCACATTGATCAAACCGTCGACAGTCTTCCGCAGTCCCGATGACTGTCGAAACATCAGCTGCTACGTGTATGTGAATGGCACTTGCTCAAAATCATATTTTGCCGGGAACAACGACTCGAAAGACACGATCACATGTGATCTCGGTGAATTTTGAGTCTGCAGAAGACGCAAATGAGAGGAGTGAATTTAGAGTTGGTTGGTGGAGGATGTGCCTGGAGTCGCCGCTGTATGGTCTTTGGTACAACGGACGAGCAATTACGGAGAGTGGCCGGCGTCTAGTCTGACTCGGTCGCTAACCGTCGCATGTCTTCTGGTACGAGTGCACGCGCACGGATCTGTCGTTACATCCAAGACGCTTGTGACACAGAAGCTGTACGAATCTTAGGCGTCTGAAGGCGTGTGTGTTTCTCCACCATCCGAGTAGAGAGTCGTTGTCGGGATGCCCGTCGCTTGTTAGACCAACGCCTTGAGCCTTGACGGCTAAATGTTCACGACTTGGTCCTATATGGTACTCCGGGGACAGCTGAGATCTCTCGTTTCGGACGTCGTCGGGATGGCGCAACGTGGAGATAAAAATGAAAGAGGGACCAAAATACTGGTGGACGTTTTCGCTGCTCTGGCGGGTATACACTTGTATACATTATCTTCACCTCGGCATGTCCTCGTAAAAACTCATGATAGCATCACACGCACACACACACACACACACATCCAGTATAGCTGCGTATGAGAAAAACGTCACTGGCGCAGCATCGTTGCTTTGGCGCGACGACAAGAAAAGGAACTGGCGTCTTCGTAAACAAGAAGAAGAAAAAAATGTTTGTGCACTTACAAATATTACAAGGGAGAGATGGAGACTTGGGCAGCCGGATCCGGCGAGAATCATGAAAAATATACGTACGTTGAGGAAAACCGTCGCAAAAACGACTGAGGCAGGAAAAATCCATTCCGATTGCGCGATGTATCCGTCACATTAATAGCGCACCAGCCATGGCATTGTTTCCGTCATATGTTCATCATATGCCCATGGATGTACGACATGATACATCCGCCACATGGGATACAAAATCGTGATGATATCGAGCCATGCCGAAGTACCCAAAGTGGTTAAGGACTGTAGCGATTGTTGCTGAAACACACAAGACAGCAAATAGTTTCGATAATTCGATTATTGAACGTCTCCCACTATTACCGGTTAAAATCTCCATTGACGAATCAAACGAGCTGCAAAAATGTTCTCAGCACAAAACCATCGTCCCGCACCGTGCGGAACATCCTATATACATCCTAGGGGTTGAAGAAGAATCGAGGCGTACCCATTATACTCCATTGAATGTGGAATGACTGGACACGATCGTGCTGCAATCAAAACTCAGAGAAGTCCATGGAACAATCAAGGAGGATTCGAGCTGTCCATACATAATCTATATAGATGTATACACGGTATACACTGAGCAATAGAAGGAGAGCAAAATTGGAACATGACAGTGTAGCTTTTATCCGTAGCGCTGAATGTTTTTTTTTTTTTAATTTTCATTCAGGATCCCTACCGGCACTTCCCCTTCCTGCTCTCCCCCGAAAAAAACGATCAAATGAAACGCTTGGCTTTGCCGTTACTGCACCAATGTATACACGAATATGTATATATGCAGGAAAGGTCGCCCGTGAGTATTTCCGCAGCGCTTAAGGGTGGCAACACACCCTCGCATCACTCTAGTTTTTGTATAGAGAACGATTACGGGCTTTTTTTCTCCTGTACCCTCAGCTTGGGCTTGCTGAAAAAGGGTGATGAGGGTGAAAACATGGAGTGAGTATAGCCACCCTCTCTCTCTCTCTCTCTCTCTCTCTCTCTCTCTCTCTCTCTCTCTCTCTCTCTCTCTCTCTCTCTCTCTCTCTCTCTCTGTCTTGCTGTGCATTTCATTGAGGGTCGATCCGCGACACCCACGTGCTCTCCATGCACCTCTCTGATGGCCATCCGTGCACGTATATTTATATACATTTAAAAAAACCATCCCTATATACATGTGTGTGTTCGTGGAAGGGTGCTCCCATGGAGCGTCACGTACAGGCTGCACGAGCCCGAAACAGCGCAGCAGTTTTTACAGTACTTATTTTTTAACCTTTCTCGTCCCCCCATTGAGCCGGGCGTGCGAAACAACAATGGTAATCAAGGACCATTGTGCACACTCGCTCGGGAGAACGGCCCTTTTGGAGTGGCGCCTGGCGAGTGCAGAGAGAGAGAGAGTGTGTATAACTTTGAAACAGACTATATAGAAAATGTGTGGGTGCATATATATATGTGTGTGTTTGTGTGTGTGTGTGTGTGTACAAGAGAGGGAGAGAATGGTAAACATTTCAATGAAACTCCTGGATGAAAGGGCCCGAACTCCGACGATTGCAAATGGGATGAAAAACGCCCTCCAACAAACAAACAAAAATTGATGCAAGTTTCCATATCAAATTGGGATGTACCGATCCACTGTATCGATAACAAATTTTCGTGCCATTTTCAGAAAATCGTACATACCCTGACGAATAACATTGTCATGTGAATCCAATGCTGTTCTTCTGGAACAGGTATTGCCGAGGTGAATGAAGCATTTTTTTAATTTCACTTCGCATTGTAGGTCATTGACGCCAAAGCACAAGACTCGAGAAGCTACAATGGGGATGCATAGAAACATTTCTTTGGTCTCATAGATGCGGCCCTTATAGAAAGAAGACTCGTGAAGCGTCCATCGTGCATCTTCGAGGAAGTTCGATTGCCTCGTGAGAGTTTTCTTGGCATTCGAGGCTAGGAATCTTTTGATAACGTTTTTGCTTTTCTATGGTTGTCGGACGAAGTGTAACAGTTGATAGGAGTACATTTGCACCATTGCCAGCTGGAGGTCGGGAAGGCGGGAATATTGTCGTGTGGATACAGCTATACACACAAATTTATAGCGGAAGAGTGAGAGAGAGATTCTCACACCGTTGTAGCGTCGACGCACATGCTGCTGGCAAAGCAACTCCAACTATGGATAATTTACCCCGGTGGCAGCCTGAATGGGTTATAATTGGTGATGACAGGCGTTCGCGAGACTCGCCTTATTCAAGGAGTCGAGACTACTCATGCTTCTCTCTTTCTCTCTCTCTCTCTCTCTCTCTCTCTCTCTCTCTCTCTCTCTCTCTCTCGCTCTTGCACTGACTCTCTGTCCCTCGTTTCTTCACTCGAATTTCCTGCCTCCTCTTGATCTCCGTTCAGGTTCGAAGATACGACACCTCAACGCCCTCGCTCCTCTCATCTGACGGTGACGATGTCAGGTGCCCCTGCACGAGACACGTGTATAAACTGTCAAGAATCGAAGAGACGTAGGCCACATTATATTGCGTGTCAAACTATTTGGATAACTCACCAGATCTAGGCACCCCTTTCGGAGAGTCTCGACTCTCCGCCCTCGATATTCGATGGGAAAAAAAACGAACGGTTTTAGTTCTTCTGTTCGGAGGTGTATCGGAATTTCGGAAGGTTCATACGACCCTAGTTAACTAATTCTGCAAGTTTCGTGATTTTCATGATTTTCATGATTTTCATGATTCTCTTATTTCACGATGTATCATTGTTCATCGCGAAGGAAAATGGTGCAGGTAAATATTGTACAGCAAAGCGTTGATTGGCTGAGTAGAATTTCTACTCCGTGATCTCGCATTGCCTTAATTGACGCGGATCAATGACTAGGAAAATGGAGAGTAAGCATCGCACGGCGGTTGGAGGAGACCACTCTTACTACACTGCAAAAACAAGGCGTGTTTGACGTGTGTTCAAAGTGTGTAGAAATAACACAACATAAAGTCTAAACACGCGTTGCCATGTTGATTCTACACACTTATGCATTTGGTATCACGTAATGCGTTATAATTACACACGTAATGCGTTAAAATTACACACGTGAGTGTGTAATTTTTACGCATTAGATTATTACACACCTTCGTAGCGTCCCCATCAATAACACGCTTATGCGAACACACATAAAGCGTGTAGAAACAACATACAAGACGCATCTTTACACACATTGGACTAAACAACACGCGTTGATAGCAACACACGAGCAAAAATAACACGGGAAAAAGTAACACAGTTTAGGTGTGTAAAAATCACCATGGTTACGGCAGCACGTCAAACTCATTAGTTGGTTTGACGTTGATTGATTGACAGGTTAACAAAAGTACATTTGGTCTTCAATTAACCGATTAACCCGTTCAATTAACCCGATAAGGTTATCGCTTTTTTCGGCCCCTTGTCAGGTTATCGTGGGTCACTGAAGACCCGAGGCATGTTAGAACACATAATTTGCAATGAAAAATTCTCATAAAATTCCTGAACACTCTTGAATACTTCTACTTTAAGGGTACACCATGAAGATTGCAAAACAATTTAAACAAATGTTTTATTTTTCGTCATAAACACACCCACCTCCCAAAAATGCAGACATTAACTAAAAATGGCTCGGGTCTCCAGCGACCCACGATAACCAAATCGGGTTAAGACCTTAGTATACACACACACCCTCTATAATAAACGTACTCAATATATATTTCTGACTATTGATAATGAATTTATTTACTTACTTATATGGAGAATGTACATTTTATTTACATTTTATTTACACTTTGCGTGTGTAAATAGCTGTAGACCCTTTTTACACGTTTTAACGTGTGTAAGAAAATAACACACGTCAATGTGTTGTTTGAACGCATCTATCCGTGTTATTTTTACACGGTTATTTTTTACACACGTTAAAACGTGTAAAACGTGTCTAGAGCCTTTACACACCTAAAATGTGTAAAAACAACACACTTGTTTTTGCAGTGTAGCCGTTAAAAAATATTCTCGTAGCTTATTTCTTATTGACATCTAATCCTTTTTTTAATCAATACCACACGATAGCTGAAAACCGTTCTATGGTTTTTTAGTGCAAATCATGCAAGTTAGACGGCGTTAGTTGGATCATAATTTGTTCAAAGTTCACTTATCGCGACATTGCAAGATTTGAGTGTGCTTTAAGTTTGGGAAAATAAAAAAAAAATATTAAAACCCCAACAAAATCATCATTATACTTAAAAAAATGACATCTTCCCTTTATCCCTACACGCCGGATATACATGTATCTATATATTCACAACACGCATGTGCATCTACAAGAATGCACCTGCGTCGATGCCAATAACCCGATAATAATCAACTTACTCCCAATTTTAATGGCGTTTTCTCCTAGACAGAGCGTCCAGAAGGTCCAATCAATTTCAGTATTGAGAGTCCCGGTGTGCGTCGAGTTTATTCGCATTATAGTCCAGGCAATTCGTATTTCCAGGGCTCTTTCTCGCTAATCGTCTCGATAATTCGATCCGTCACGCCAGCAGAGTTTCCCCGACGCGAGCATTCCCGGCCCTGTGCACTTTCACGTGTACACGTATATGGGAACACTGGCGCATCGTACGTATGTACGCGGCATACCAACATAGTGATGTCTGCCGGTGCATTTGCTAGAAATCCACCGAAGCAACAAGGCCGAAACGAACGCCATTCGAGTTCGGACCGTTAAAGTTGCCATTGGAGCGTGCGTGTGTGCATCCATCGTCGCGCTCGACACACTCTGATTCAATTCGATTCTATCAACGCAATCGCACCGTTGCACAGGTCCCCCGAGCTCCCGCGGAAACTCCTATGTATCTATAGCACGAATAGTGTCTGCGTCCAACATGTGAATAGGACACCCCAAGCAAATCCTTCCGACCCGCACTGGCCATCCTGATAATCACAAAAGGCAGAGTGAAGCATCCGAGTGTTGCTTTCGTGTGCGTCACCAGTTAGGCGCCGATAACACTCTCGTGGAACACGAAATTCTAGTGATAATACACATTTCGTCGTGGGTTAGCAACCGATGTAACCTTCTCCGAATCAGTAACGATTGTAATGCGTGCACTGAAATATATGTATATAGAAAGAGAGAGAGAGAAAGAGAGAGAGAGAGAGAGAGAGAGAGAGAGAGAGAGAGAGAGAGAACCTAACTACCATATATATATAGTAGTATATAGAAGTGACGTATTCAAGAGCTGGTGGATCTACCTCTCTGATAACCGCAGACCAGCCTCTGTCATGATACACGTATATACCTATTGTGAGCAAAGCGCTCCCGGAGATATTACCCTAACCGGCCGTAATTACGTCATTGTCATTATCCGTGCTATACACACTCGGAATGTTCTCTGTCCGAGGGCGAATGAACTGACCTATGGGTCCAGCCTAAATTCTCGAAAGCGGCCTTGTGCCTCGTACAATTGCCGTACCCGTCATTGATTCTGTTTCCCGGGACGTCTAACAGTCACCCCCAAAGCCCACCCCCTTTGGATCATCTCTTTGTACATCCGTCTCTCTCTCTCTCCCGTTTACACATACACTCTCTTTCTCTTTGGCTATACAGTCGACGTAGCAGCCCTTTCCTCTCCGCAGGATCTCCACTACTCATATGCATACCGGGGCAATGGTTAGCCGCATATTGTATTTAAACATACTCGTGGCGAGCCCCAGTGTGTGCTCGCATATACGAGCATCCGTACACGTGGTCTTGACAGGCCTTGTGCGGCACGAACGCTCACAGGATGAACCGCATGGTATCCGCTACGTTGCGGGGCATCTCATAAACGCGGATGAATACGCATGGAATTCGGTATGTGTCGAAATTATCCTAATGTGCATATCGGGAGACAAATTCACGCCGCGAAATGAACGTCGTGATTGCGGATGATTCGAGATATGGCGATACTTATTGGGATACGGATAGATAGAATCGATTCCCGGGTGATAAACAGTGTACTCGTTGAATATGTTTTGTGGAATGGTCACCTGATACGTGATCCATGATGGACTCGATGAAACGCAGTGACCATTCTTCATGCCGGTGATGCTGATCACCTTCGAAGCGGAAGTACCGATATTATAATAAACACGATACGGCATGTCACATCTCGCAAAGCGTTGCGTAGACACTCAGACAGTGTGGTCAATGCTCGCAGTCTTCTCTCTCTCTCTCTCTCTTCTCTTTCTCTCTCTCTCTCTCTCTCTCTCTCTCTCTCTCTCTCTCTCTCTCTCTCTCTCTCTCTCTCTCTCTCTCTCTCTCTCTCCTCTTAGCTACTAAGCGAATCGTTTAGCATGTATTCCACTCCGCGAAGCACTAATGATCACATTATCTCTAGATCAGTTTCATTCCCATCTTATGTTTTAATTTTTTTATTGTTTAAGTCTTATTTTGTTTATTTTACTAGCACTTTCATTGCTACTACTACTACCTACTTCTTATTACTATCATAAATATTCTATTACACCTCCATTTTTTAAAAGGGATCCCTGACAACATTTCATGAAGAAACTAAAAATAAGTTCACACCCCACGCCTCAAGATAACCGATCAAGATTTAGCATATCGATAAAACAGGATTTTCAATATTTTTAGCCCAAAATCGATTTAAAAATAAGGGTGCAACAACTTACTCCTATAAAAGATCATCAAAGTCATGGACACCACTTCTAAAGCATACTTGCATTTGATTCGCATTGATGGGTATTGTCTTATTAATCACGTCGGTCTGTATTAACGTACGGGATCTAATTATTCTTCCTTGCATACCTTGCGCAGTAGTCGGCACTCTTTGTACACCATGTTGGTCAAAATCCTTAAATCTCGATCGATCATCTTGACGTTTGGTATGTGGACTTGTTTTTAGTTTCTCGATAAAATTCTGAAAATGGTGGTCATGTTTTAAAAAAATGGAGGTGATCTTGAACCACTCGATGACTTCCTTCCACCTATGCAACTCTTGTAGGAAAAATGTTCTCCTAAGTCCCATAGGTGAACAAATATTTATACCGCTAATATTCGTTCCCTCTTCCAGTATATATATATATATATATATTTAGTCCAAAGAAAACGCGTATTTATCAAAGCCTTCAATACAATATGACAATATATATAAAATCCATTCGCCACAATACATTAACCTCCAACTTCCGATACACACACGCATGAAGTAGCAGGCAAAGGCTAGTGGGTACATATAAACCATTACCCACTTCGGTTATACACTACGTTGTGCGATGTAATATCCTTACGATATACGAGCGATATACGCTACATATTACCGGCTACCATAGGCTACATTCTGGCTGCATGCGGCATTCCTTCGGTGCTGCGAGACCTCTCCGAACCACATTTGCATCCCGCGCCGAGAGTAGGAACTACACATTCAGTGCGTTTCAGCAAGGTTAGAATGTATATAGTTGGGTAACACGCTACCTCATTCTCTGCCGGATCACGCTTATATATATATATATATATATATATATATATATATATATGCACACATATACATGCATCACGTCCACATAACGGTGTATTTGTGAATGCAGTTCTAGCTACAAGCAGTACCGGGCACGCATTAGACGTCCGGCATGGACGTCCGCGTGCGTAGACGGCTTAATGCTCCTGTTATGCCAGTTATGCTATGCCGGACATGCCGAGTGCACTTTGGGGATATTCCCTCGAGCCTCAACCCCCCCGCTCCCCTACTGCGCGTTCTCTATCTCTCTCCTCGACCAAGCTACCACGATCCTTCCTCTCGCACGTAACCGACAGATTTCCTGGCTGCTGGCGATACATAAACCCCTGGACGTCTCCGGAGGATCTCCCGTAGGTGATCCGAGTCGCGTCAGTTATCCTCGATTGTATACGGATAATCAGCTCTTTGCAAGCCTTTCCCAAACCACTTTCGATGGTCCGGATAGACAGGATGGATTTGGTGAGAAAATTGGTGATAACTCACCCGTTATAGCCTCGTTGTCATCGTCTTTTCGAGCGAGCCAACATCCGAAGTAGCTTTCTCCACTGTCTCGGTCCTCCCAACGCCAAGTACAAACTACTCAAAGCGATTCCCCGGGGAAGACGAGACAACTGGCGATGGTTAGAGTAGCGCGTATTTCGTAAAACATATTTCCCGGCTTCGCTAAATTGGTTCTTCATATTCGCAGTGAATTGTTTATGTGTGACGAGACATGGTACAATGCCAGGGGCAGAACGGCGAAGCAGAAGGGGATCAGCGTTATTCTCTAAAAGTGTCTTCATGGTGGTGCCGTGTTCTTCGCACCACCCGTCGCCTTACCCTATCCCCGAAATTGAATCGGATTCAAAGTACGCCAGCAATACGCGCCGATTGCTAGCACAAGAAACAACCCCATCACAACTGTGGGGTGAAACAACTGGGATTCGTAGTGACGAGGGATGGGAAACAGGATCGAGGAGGCTCGATGAGAGAGTCGCGAGACAACGGAAAAGACCCGAACACGCAAGAGAGTTCCATAAACAGAATTATACTGTCACAGAACGGATGAAGGAGTGATACGAGAGTGCGTAGTGGCTTGACTTGAAACGACAGAGAGTTTGCCGGGTGGAGATCCAAATATCGAAGGACCAAATATAGATGGAGAAATATTTCGAAACGACAGAATTATGAACTCTCAAAATAACGAAGGTTTAATTATTCGAAATGTTATGTTTCGATCGAAGAAAAAACCGAATGACTCTAAAGCAAAGCATCATTTATTCGAGAGCTCATTTATCTGAAAACGTATATTCAGATCGTCGGCAATTTGAGACATACAAATATAGATTGGAACAATCTATAATATCCATATCTCCGAAACGGAAAAAAGCGAGTATCTAATATTCGTAATATCGCATATAGCGAAAAGCAAGATATCGAGACGCAAAATATCGATGGTCCGAAATGGCGAATGCCAAAATAGCGAACATGGTATGGATGCCGTCCCGGCTGACCTCTAACGCTATCTGCCTCGATCGCAAGTTTTCGCCATCCGGGCCGTTCGACATTTTGACCCTTCGCTATTTTAACCACTCGACTTTTTGGCCGTTCGATTTAATGCTTTCTGTTTTTTGAACCGTCGCTATATTTACAATTCGAAGATTCGTCTTCTCGAATTATTTGGTATTATTTATATAAGCAATTCGATATTATGTCTCTCAATATTTTTTAAATCGGTTTTTGTTTTTCGCTATATTTCAACTTCGAGATATTCGTATTCGGAATTTTTATTTACGACTATATAAACCCTCCGAACGCTGATCTATCTATATTCAAACATTCAACATTTTTTAATTCGATATTTCAGCCCATCCGAATATTGATCCATCGATATTTCGACTCTCACCCAATTTGCCCCCAAATAAATAAAGCGGCTATTGAATTGTCATGGAATTCGCAAGAACAAGTCAAATAACGTATATTCACAGTCAGGCAACGATGAATGACGAATGAATCTTGAAAAATCAACTTCGGTATTCCCGCTGTACGTTCTATGGAGCTACATCTGTTTTTGACGTGTTGAATGCTACTGCAGCTGACCTTAATCTCATATGAACGTGTTATCATCATCATGTATCAGCCGGCTCCATTTTTCTAACCAGAGTTTCCAAGACTCTTTCTGCTGACTGGCGAAAGATAGGTTCTCTTGCTCCGTATAGCTTGTAACATTTGCCTTCGAACTCATCAGATTGTGTCTCTCGTCTTCCGAATAGTAGACCTGGATCTCGTTAACGCTCTGCCGTTAGGCGGATATATATATCAAGCACGTGTGCGTTACAGTACCGGGTTGTAGGTCATTGGGATTCTAACCGCTCGTATTGCCATTTATCCAATCACCGAAACGAACTTTCTCCCCGGCAAGTTTATTGGCAAAATTGGGGCTGGATCGTGAACGCCAATTACAAAAAAAGGACGAAAGAAAAAATGATCGGAAGCAGGGCAAGGAGAACTTGAGATGCGGAGCCGATTCCAGTAATTACTTCCACGTCGATAGTCACCCTCTGACCCTGTTTTTTTCTTTGGGTGATGCAAAAGTGGACGAATCCCAAGGAGAAGAATCAGAAACCGATAAACGAGCTCGATGAATGTTGGAGGCACTTGACTTATTGTTCTTTCTTCTTTGTCATCCGTACATGCTGAAACCTGGCACTTTCATCTGCTCTTCCTTCGAGAAGTTTTCACTGCTCACGATGCAATAGGATCTTCACAATGGGAAAAGCACCGGCTGGCTCCTTGGCCATGTCCCTGCCGGAGACTGGAAGGATAATTGCGAGCTCGAACGACCGAAGATCATATACACAATTTCACAACCCAGACGCATCAGGCTCCCAACTTTGAGACAAGTCTCGCATTACAGTTTCAAATTGATTGGCAATTGTATTCAGTCGCTTTTGGGAATGATTGAGGTTTCAATATTGGTACCACATTCCACCTGATTCAAGTGAAACAATTCGCAAAGTCATTGGTACTCGATTTTACTCATTCTGTAGACGTCGAGGCTCAAAAGACGCGACTGATTATCTATCATGCCACTTTAGAATGTCCCATCATTGTTAGCCACATCGATGCCACGAGACAACATTTTTAAATACTTTTTTCTTCATTCACGTGTCCCTGTTCTCGACAGCTGTCGGTTGTCCTGCGTCTCTCGGCAAATATGCAGATATGAGGCTGCATTCCCGAGGCAAAGACAAGAGCTAGAACATGTGCCCAGACACGTTAGTTACCGATGGTTGCAGTATATACGTGTACGCCGTTCCCGATCATACACACGAGTAAAATTGATTCACCCCCTCTCCCCTTTCCTTCGCTCTTTCCGAGCCCTCGCGAGTGGTTGTAATTCCTGCGTATGGGAAATTGCCTCGATCCGGTCACGTTTCACATCGATCCTTTTTCGCGGATACAAGAAGACTCGTGCAGCTCGTACCCATACCGAAAGAAGGACATCGACGCGTTGAAGGCAGTTTGAGTTGAGCGGGCGAGCGCGCGCGCGGAGTCACCATCTCGCGACTTCGAAGAGCTGTTTTTGGGCATGGAGAGAGCTCCACCCTGAAAGTAATCGACGGAAAAACAAGGGATGGTTCTTCTCCGTGTGTTCTCGAGTGTTTGTGTGAGGAAAGCAACGATGAGGACGTAGTGGTTTATACGACGGTGAATAAAAGTGATCAGAGGAGGGAGTGAACGGACAAGGGATGAGAGCACGGTCCACGCTGACTGAGAATCAATTGAGACCGAGCGTGGCTCGCATTCGTATATACCAACGTTTTTATGTATAAACGCACACCGACAGCTTGGCTCGAAGCGTCGTTTGCTTGAAATAAAATAAAACGGATATTAAAACTGAAGAGAGCTAATTTCCTCGACTCTCGCGGCGAAAGCAGAGTAAAGGGAGGTATCATAATCCTACCGGAGAACAATCTGAAGGTCTCTCTCTCTCTCTCTCTCTCTCTCTCTCTCGCTCTTTCTCAAGAATGAGAGAGAAAAGAAGAAGTGGCCGCGGACTTGGTGCATGATAACGCGTTTCCCACATTGGATGAGATGATGCGCTAAAATCCGCTTCCAGCGTTATACCAAAAGAGAGCCGGGGAGAGATAGCAGGGAATAGGATAGAGCGCAAACCGCGCACTCCTCGATCATATACCATTGGCGATGTCGTCTACCGCTCGGCGAAACGTCCGCCCGCGTACCACCTATAACCCATTCGTCGAACGAACGCCTCCTGAATATTCAACGTTTTCTCTCGCCCCCGTTTCTCTCGTCGACGAGAGGAACTAGCAGGAGGAGGATCGAGGACAGAGTCAAGCCTCTTCTGCAACTTCGGGAGGGCTATATAATCACACACACCCACACTCAAACATATATATATACAGAGAGAGAGAGAGAGAGAGAGAGAGAGAGAGAGAGAGAGAGAGAGAGAGTGTGTGTGTACCATTTCGAGAGCATCAATGCCTAGCGTATGGACTTTCTATCTAGCTTTATGTATGCGCGCGCGCGCGCGCGCGCGCGTGTGTGTGTGTGTGTGTGTGTGTGTGTGTGTGTGTATTATCACCCGTCACACGCTTCAAACTTCTCGAGTACGCGTGGTCCCTCCAACGATTCTACATATATTTGCAGAAGTCACGCATTCTCCACCGTCACCAGCCTCGTGGCGAAATCAAATTCGAGATTTCGAAGCTTGACGAGAGGTGACAGACATACACGCGCATACACATGCACACGCAACAGGCACACACATAGACGGAGAATCCTCGAGCGAAATGCTGTGAGCACTCTGTGAAAAATGTTCATATAAAAATGTACAAAACTTACAAGATTATAGAAAATGGTAATTTTCTAGTGAAATGCAACGGGCCCGCTCTCTGGAAGCCCAATTTGAAGGATCAGAATTATTAATTTTTTTTCTAGTAACACATTGGTTGGAATAAATTAATTTTTTTTCAGCATGTTGTACATATGTTTGTGGTTACAATGTAATTTTTTCGGGAGAAAATCTTTGAAAGTGTTCGTCGTGCTGTAGTTGGCGTTGCAGTCCTCCAGCGGCGAGGCCCGAAACGGTCGGATCTCTACCAGGCTCAAATGTAATTTGAAACGAGAGGAAAAATTGTTTTCTTTCGATATATCCAACTGACTGTGTGTTCACGATCCACTTTTCGAAATTCCGAAATATACGATGAATGACAGCTTTTCCAAATAAATCCTCATTTTTTTATTGAAAAAGAGCATGCTGAAGTCATTGTTATTGAAAAATCGTTCATCCAATTGAAAAATGCGATCGTGGACCGAAAATGCCTACTGTTTGAACGCTAACTGTGTAAGTTCGGGTCAATAGTGTGAAAGTTACTCAATATATCAATCCCGCCGTGTCAAGATATGTAGTTTCGAGATAGTCGCGTTCAAACTCGATCGCGGTGAACCCGACGCAGACTGTTCCACTAAAATAGGTGTAACTTTGTCAATTTTTAGAATTTCAGCGTTCGGTTGGTCTTGAAATATTCTTGAAAGTTCACGCTATAACCATATGCAAAAAACGATTTTATGTAGTTTCCAAAAAGGGATACCCCCTTAAAGAAATGTTTACTGTTACGGTGAAATATTCTTTGAGGATTATCCTCTACAAAGCGATCATCTATTTTGAGGTTAGAAAAGAAGAAACCAAATGGTATGGAGACTACTGCTCGTTCTCATTTTTTTTGTATACCTTCACAAGTCCGTCGCGTTATCGGCGAGAAGCGGGTAACTGTATATTGACATTGAAGGACCAATTGGAAATCTAATTACGTGTAATTAACACGCGAAGGGATATCGTCAGTTCTTTATGAGAGAACAGCATTGGAAATCTAACTGTTACCCCGCAATTATTCACGATCAATGTCCAAGATTCAGGACGAGCCAAGCCGAACACACGAATTTATCGGGCAACGGTCTATACTGATGTCTCGCTCAATACCTTGACACTGACTGAATGACGGTGCGAGTTCCTATCCGTGCGGGGTATCATGGAATTCAAGCTATCACATCATGCCGGCCACGCGTTACCAGCGTGAACCCGAGTGGAGTGCTGTCCACAAATTCAGCTCTGTCATTTCTATACGTCGAAATAAACAGAATTCTATGGCCTCGTGCCCGATGCATTCACGTATACATACCCACGCAACTATATATACCCCGAAGATTTTTTCACTTGTTCGCCGTACCCGATTCTAGTCAGGAGCATTCTGCGTCACTCAATTCACTAATGCATCCGTTCCTATATAGAGATCTGACAGCAATGCACATTGATTTTCCCAGCCCCCGGATAACATTGATGGGCATGCGTCATCTGGATGAAAGACTTTGACACCTTACCTTTCTCCAAAGTCACGAAAAGTTCTTGTAGGAAACACAATGGAAGCTGGAATCGTAGGCTTTTACGACAGTTATGATTAATACGATCCTCCCGGCAGGTCAAAATTCTATGACACATTGGTCAATTTCCAGATTTAACGAATACAAAAAAAAAATCTTTAGGATGGTGATCGCGACTGGTCACTTCGAGGTCTGAAGACAGTGTCCCTTCGTTGTCCATTCCTAAGTACCTAGCCTAGGACCCTCGGGCCTTTGTCCCTCGTTTTATCCCTTAGCTTTGGGAAAAACAGCCCCGGCGTTTGGGATCCACTCGAGAGTCATGCAGCCCGACATCCGACTGACAAGAAACATCACTTTACTGTCCACCTTCGATTTCTTTGAAACTCATAAATGTGATGAAGCATGACAACTATTAGAATCTGCTTTTTTTATCAGCGGAAATAAACATTTTTAAGGGAGGAAACCACCCCTTAAAGGAATACGTGTCGAGGGGTGATTTTGCAGTTCCACCCACAAGCAGTCCACCGATCCGAATGAAACGAAAACCAAAATTATTCCAATGCAAAGCAACGAAAAATCCAGTACAGAAGTATTCAACAAAATTAAAGTGATTACACGCCTCGGGGGCTAGTTTTCCCAAACCCGTTTTTCCGCCGATAAAAAATACGTGTTCACTAGTTTTCAATGCTTTGTCACATATATGAGTTTCAGCAATATCGAAGACGGACACTTAAGTGATGTTCTTGTGAGTCCCGCTGGCGTATCAAGTAAACGAAAGATTTTCCCACATTCTATAACCCACCGGTCTCACGTCCTTTCGTGAACGATCGGTCTATGACGTGCAACGTATGTACATAACCCCGTGCACTTACAAGTGTAAAAAAGATTCTTGCACGGTTCCATATACCGCCTCGGTAGTATATATTCTATGTAGCGACGTTGAGTCGCCAAGCGAGGGACGTTCCACTCAATCACAATCGTGAATCACACACGTAAGGGCTTCTCCATTCTCGCGAGGGTGGGCTCATCGAGTGGCAACGCTAATTCCCTCTCTCTCTCTTTCTCTATCCTCTCTCTTTCGGTAATCGGATAAAGTGAAAGGGAAACGTGAAGTGACAGAAGGGGTGGTCTTCTACACACACACAGTGGACTTTGGTTTACTGTTATATATATATATATATATATATATATATATATATATATATATATATATATATATATATATATGTATGTATGTATGTATGTATGTATGTATGTATGTATGTATGTATGTATGTATATATGTATGTATCTTTGCGTAGAGTGAGCTAATACGGTGCTCATCAATGTCTCGAGAATTTACCACCATACCGTAACATTGACGATGGGAAGACTGTCTCGAGCGCTCTTATATATATATATATATTTATATATATAAATGTCCACGGTATCACTATAGAGTATATATTATATCGGTTCGAAGCTGAGATGTGCGTAACACCGCGAGTGGATGTAATCCGATATCCGGGTGAGCCACTCGTCGACATCTGATGCCACAATATTGGCGATGCTTTCAAGGCATCCCGAAACAAACAAAAAGTTCATCCCACATTACCTAGTATATGTATCAAATCATCCGGTATAACTGTAATAATAGTAAGAAAAACGTACTTTCGAGCTGTCCTGGGCTTTTCCTAATAGATGGAGGGCGATCGCACATTGGAACAGCTTTGGCCTGTTGGGAGAGACAAACTTGACGAAGCATCTTGTAAATGATGGTAGGCGGAGAGACCAAATGACGTTTTGTTACGTGGCTGCGTGTAGAGACTCGTAAACGATCCACTTGCATTATAGTCGCTTAGGGACATGCTTGACTCGAGACCCACTTGCCTTCCTTTCTTTTTCCATCTTCCTTTTCTTTAGTGTTTTTTTCCCCCCGCTCCTCGTCACGTTCACACCAAGTGGCATTTATAACTCGAACCTGTCACATTTCCTCGGGATGACGATAATGCTCGACGCGAAGAAACTTCTTTGGGCGTTCAAAGAGCAAAAAAGGAACACCCAAGAATGTCGTTGCGTCAATAATCTCGTAAACGATACGGACAAGGGGGTACTCGTGTGAAATTTCGTTGGAAAAAAGGAAGAATAACACTTTGATAAAATTCAGTGACAGCTGAGCATTGTTGGCTGACCAAGTGGAAAAAGAACGTTCTACTTGAACTTTCGCGCTCTGTCGCGTTCTTGGGTACTTCACAACGTACGGTACTGTACGTGCATTTGGGTTGTAAAATTTCACCTTCTCGGTTGCTCCTCTCGACCTCGTCCAACCTCAAAAGTCAGGACGGAGCCTCCCACGCCCTCCCGTCGGCCGTTCTCATTCTCGGGGCTTTGTTCAGTTTCGCAACTGTGCATTGTGCATTTTGTACGCTCACAAGTTAACGGCTAGACATAACGCCGTCGAGTTCGTCTCAACTACTCTGTACGATTACAAGTTGTGCCCAGCTCTGTATACGTGCATGCACATACATGGGTGTGGACACACTGTCGGTAACGCTATATACACATATATATGTCACTATACTATAGGATTTAACAGTATACGGCTTCTAACAAGCGCATCGGCGATACGGCAACCTCCCTAGCGTGTCGCCAAATCTGCCAACGACGCTATACACTCTCAGGCGTATAGTCCCTAAATTATTGAGCAAAGGCACATATTAGCTGGAACGTTGGAGAGATAAGGCCATTGCGTTCCACCGGTGAATGTTTTCGCAATATCGATCCACCGCTCCGTCCGAGATAGCCGGACGTAAAACACTCTGAAATAAACTTGAGACGTACTTGTATACTGAGGGTGGGAGTCAAAATGTCAAATGACCAAATATAGAACGACAAAGATTTCGAAACAACAGAATTATCAACTCTCAAAATAACGAAGGTTAAATTATTCGAAATTGTATCCTTTCGCTGATGACGAAATCGAATAACTGTTACACCAAAAGATTATTTATTCGAGAGCTCATTTATCCGAGAACATATATTCGGATAGCCTGCAGTTTGAGTCATACAAATACAGGTTCGAACAATCTACAACATTCATATCTCCGAAATAGAAAGAAGTGAGTATCTAATATTCGTAATACCGTGCATAGGAAAAAACCACATATCGAGGCTGCAAACTTCGAATGTGTAGATCTTAGAAACGCAAATGATCGATGGTCCGAAATGGCGAATATCCAAATGGCGAACATGACATGGCTGCCCGACCCGACTGACCACTAACGCCATCTGCCATCTTCGTCCTGAAGCGCGAGTAGTATTGCTCGATCCCAAGTTTTCGCTATCCGGACCGTTCGCCCTTTGGCCCATCGCTATTTTCACTGATCGACTTTTTGGTCCTTCGCTTTAAGGGCGGGGTAAAGTTAATTCGGCGAAAAAAAGGCATGTTTTTAAGATTTTTTTTGGCGTAACGAATAGTGTTCGTTTATTTAAAAATTTACATATAATAAAGTAACATTTGAACAACATTCTCCTAAATTTTCATTGCAAAATATTCAAAATTGAGCGAGTGAAAATTAAACCCCGGAGGCGCCTCGAAAAAAAGTTGGTTTGCGGTGTGCACCATAACTCGCAACAGAATCATCTGAAACAAAAAAATCAAAATACATTTGTTAAAGGAGATGTTTCTCGAGGTAATGACGGGAGGATTTTTTTTTTCGATTTTTCGATTTTTCGTAGCACTGGGGAGCCAAAAACCCGATTTTCGCTAAAAAAATCGGCTAATTTGTTGTTGAAAAATTAGTAATTATTAAAAAAAAACAAAAAAGCTCTCGACAATACCTGGTGAATTATGTAAAGAAGTACTGTGCAAAATTTCAAAGCGATTGGTCCAGTAGATTTTGAGTTATCGTGCACACGGACTTCAAATATGACAAGTCTCAGAAAAACGGTTTGAAAAACGCAGAAGAGTTTGGTCGGCATGGAGCAATAGAGGCTCAAATACTCATAATTTCGTCAATTTTACTCCGATCGACTTGAAATTTTAACACAATTTTCTTGATATATTATGCATTCATTTAAAAAATTTAAAGAAAATGAAAAAAAAAATGTAATACTTTACCCCGCCCTTAATGAATTCGAAATTGTAAACTGTCGTAATATTTTCAATTCGACGATTTGACGTCTCGAATTGTTTGGTGTATATATACAAGCGAATCGATATTATATCTCATTATTTTGTTAAATCTGATATTTGTTTTCGTTATAAATCAACTTCGAGATTTTTGTATTCACAATTTTGATTAACTATTTTTACAGACTATCGTACGATTGATGTATCTATATTGGAACGTTCGTCATTACTGAATTCAAAATTTCGGTCCTTTTGAATATTGATCGTTCGAATTTCCGATCCCCACCCGTATACTGATGCTTTCTGAGAGCACATACGCGAAATGGTGATTTTGAAAGCGTTGGACTTCGAGGACAGTCCTCGTGATTGTCGTCATTTTTACAGGGCGTCCTCAAAACGTCCATGTCCTGATTCGTCTTTGACTATTTCGCGAATACGAACTTGTGGATTGACGGGTCACTCCTACCTCGTTGCCGGGAAAAAGAGGAATTTTCACGATTTATATCTGGGAAAGCGGGGGGCAGGTTTTCATGTTTTTTTTTTTTTTTTACGTTGAAGAGTATGATTTTAAGGTATTCCTTTCGCGGAGGGACGTATTTTGTGGGGGCATCGACAGGGCCTTCTGAATCGTCGGTAAATCACAATTGCGCTTAATAAAAAAATAAGTTACAATGGATTATTATACCCAACAATAAACTATAATAAAAATTTTCGCGCAAATTTAGTAGATTGAGACATTTTTACATTTATTTGAAACGTCACGGCTACAAAAATTCTTCTGCTAGTCACATTTTTCCAAGTTTTAACATTAATATTTTCTTTAAACGTTCGGCGACCCGCTGTTTTTATTGTCGTTACGGAATCTTTAGACTTTTTTACATGTGTGAGCAGTTCATATTAGGCATCTAGAGTTATTTAGTGTATAAATTATTAGATAGAAATGTGGCCAGCGTAACATGTCCATAAAGCGCTGTATAAATGAGACGATTTTTAGGGCCGTAATTTTTCGTTAAAGGTTCGATACCTTGGCTCGAAATTCTACCAATATACTGGGATGTATTTTTACTTCATTATAGATGAAAATCAGTTAAGTGTAAAATATTTGAGTTCGTGAAAGGAATACCTTAAGTAGCCTTTACCATTTTTGTATGGCAAAATATTGATAAACGTGATAGATTCAATGGTTAGTGCAGACCACTATTTGAAAAACGGCTTACGCGGTGACCACTGCTGCTCGGAAACAAATTATCCGAAAATAAAAAAAAAATCAATCACTTTGAGTTTTTTGATGAATTTATCTAGTGCTTGGACGAACGATTTGATAAAATATTGATTTCCGACAAAATTGCCTCGTTCGAAAGTGAGAGTATCGATTTTCGGTGAAAAAAAACGCTCTATTTTCGTTTTTGAAACTTGAAGTTGATCGGTGCTGTGATTTTTGCGATATCGTGATCACCGATTTTAAAAAAGTCATTTTGAGAAAAACGCTTTGCGGAACCTACCCATAACCACCCGCAAATCCCTTAATTTCGAACCGATCGACTTCGAATGTTCAGAGAATATTTTTGAAATGTTATATTTTGAGAATCCGTCAAAAAACCAATAATAGACATGTTTTAATTTCACCTACGTGTAAGCCCTCAAATGCGAAGTAGACACGCGTCTTTGTACACAACGCACCCTCATGGGCGCTGCCATACTTCAATCATTTTTGGAACGTCAGATCTGCGCATCGAATCCAAACCCAGTCGAGGGTGTATAATTCGTTCGAAAAGTGGCAAACACTCCTAACACGCCATATATCTCCGAGCTCTGTGTGAGCGATAATGCAGCCCAATCGATCGTGGACTTTTTCTTGGTTTTTCCTCCGGCAATCCACAGCGTGCGAGCTCATTAGGTAAATTGTGATGATGAAAAAGGAGACGAAGAAACGAGAAAAAGGACAGTTGGAAAAAAAATAGGAGAAGCAAAGAAGAAATTGTGGTAGAATTTTCCGTTGAACGGAGGGAAACGCGGCCGGCGCACACGAAGTGCCTTAGCACACAAATTTATTCGAAAACTTTTGCGGCGTATTAAATATCCCCGCGCGTGGTGGTGCTGGTGTTTCAATCAAGGGATGTGCCCAGGCACGTACACGCAAGGAAGTACCATCCCTTAACCATTCGGCTCTCTCTCTCTCTCTCTCTCTCTCTCTCTCTCTCTCTCTCTCTCTCTCTCTTCGCTCTGATTCTTTCCAAGGTACGTAATGTTTTTTTTTTCTCTTAAGGCAAAACCACCCCTTTTTATAACACGCTCCCGCTCCATCTTAGTCTCCGCAAAGCCTCCTTCTCTCTCCTCCTCGTCCGATGTCTACCGCATCTCTTTCACCGTTTCTTTTTTTCCCGAGCGATTTTCCGGCTTCATAGCGAAATTTCGTGTACCGCCCGCTCATCAAACCGAGCGAAGTAGTCGGGAGTGGACCTATTAAAAAGTTGAAGCCTTGTTATAGCGTGCGCTACGCCATCTTGTTTTAGACTTTTCCAACGGATACCCAAGGCAAGTGCACTGTCCCCCTTTCTTACCTCTCGCCGCTTCTTCTTCTTCTTTTCCGTTTAAGTTTTTCTTTCCGTACGGTCTTTTTTCTCTCTCCGGGTTCTTCGCCCATCCGTCACGACAGCGAGCCCGGAAACCATCGGGGTCTCCATTGGGAAGCGCCGGTACCGATATATTTCGAGGCCGTTAATGATATTTGCTCGTTAGTTGGCGTACGAGAGGTCCCACCGCGCCTGGCCCCGGGAAACTATCCAAACTCAAATATCCTGAGAACCTGGTCTATAGTCATAGGGCATCGAGGAATTTCCAGGTCGGGAGGCGCAGAGGTGAGAGCCTCTGCGTACAGGACGGGTGGTCTCGAATTCCCGATGGATGCGGAGCCACCGTGCGGCAAAATCCTCCTACCTCCGTAACCCTATATACCCACATGTGTGTGTGTGTGTGTTTGTGTGTGTGTGTGTGTGTGTGTGTGTGTGTGTGTGTGTGTGTGTGTGTGTGTGTGTGTGTGTGTGTGTGTGTGTGTGTGTGTGTGTGTGTGTGTGTGTGTGTCTGTAGGTAGCTACGTGCC
Organism: Ophion obscuratus; assembly: GCA_964007375.1. Lineage (NCBI taxonomy): Eukaryota > Metazoa > Arthropoda > Insecta > Hymenoptera > Ichneumonidae > Ophion > Ophion obscuratus. The sequence continues at coordinate 33,513,586 of OZ023312.1, read as the reverse complement.
ACAAAGTTATTATATTGTTTAATCCACAAGGAGGATATTGTATCGTTACTATAGATATATACGTCAGACTTTCCAAGATGGAAACTCCCCAACCACATCCGCTCCCTTATACCCCGTACGTGACAATGTACAAAACTTCGTCTTGAATTAACTTACACGTAATTACATTGCGCCGGCACACGGCGCGATGGAGTATGTCACGCGTTCACCTCGCACACTGATGCGCGCGCGTGATCACTCTTTCTCGCGCTCGCAAAGTGAAAAGATAGAGTGCAGGGTACCGATAGCATATGAACGAGGGCGTGACGGGCCTGGGCAAAATGATTCTCGAATGCAACGATTGAACCGCTTACACGGAATGGACAAACATCCGGCGTGAATTATTGAAAGGCAACTCGAAAATAGTGCCCATGTATAACGCCTCTCAAGGGGAGGTACCTGAGCATACGGCGAGAAAAACAGGTGAACTTCGGGAATTTTTATCTCAAAATCTAATGTTTCGATTGCATTCGAGTTTTTTTTATTGGAAAATCTGCACATTGCGGTATGTTTAGGAATTTTTTAAAGTAAATTCGTTGACTGGAATCGATTCAAACGCGATTATGTCGAAACATAGTTTTCAAAGACGGTGCCAGATGTACCTCGAAAACGGCTTGTCCGATTTTGTCCAAATTTGGATACAACATTCTTCGATGGTTTTTCTCGTTCGCCACGTAGGGGTTTTTCATTTGATTGAACCATTGCTTTTTTATGCAATGTGTATGCAATCCAAAATCGTCGGAAATTGCGAACGAACAACGAATGTTGAATGAAAACGGTCGCAATTCCGTCAAAGATGAAAATTAAAAAAAAAATCCTACGTGGCGAACGGGAAAAGTACCGAAGAATATTGTATCCAAATTTGGACAAAATCGGACAAGCCGTTTTCGAGATACATCTGGCACCGACTTTGAAAACTATGTTTCGAGATGATCGCGTTTGAATCGCTTCCAGTTAACGAATTTATTTTAAAAAATTCCTAAACATACCTCAATGTACATATTTTCCAATAAAAAAAAACCCGAATCCAATCGAAAGATTAGTTTTTCAGATAAAAATTCCCGAAGTTTACCTATATTTCTCGCCGCTTACTCAGGTACCTCCTCTTAATAACCGATAGGTACCTCCCCTTAATAACCGACTTCCAGTCAACGAATTTATTTAAAAAAATTCCTAAACATACCTTAATGTACATATTTTCCAATAAAAAAAACCCGAATCCAATCGAAAGATTAGTTTTTCAGATAAAAATTCCCGAAGTTTACCTGTTTTTCTCGCCGTTTACTCAGGCACCTCCCCTTAATAACCGATAGGATCAACATTATCGATGAATTTGCGCTACCGATCAGAGCAGCAGATATCGTGCGCGGATACGATATGAGGTATCCACCAACCTGGGATCGTCATTCTACGCCACGCCGCTCCTCTCTCTCATGCCCGGTATATGGGATAGTATACGCGAACCCTCACCTCGTGTGATCTATACCGGGCGATCTTAAATCACGTAGCGTGACCGGCGAGAGCCTCGATCCCGCAGTCGATAATTGCCCCTTCGGTACATACACGTGCGTCGTTCAGCGAAGTGTCGCTCGACAAGAATTCGTATACCATATCGATACCGTACGGGCACATGATCAGCGACCGGGAGCTAAATCTCCTACGTTGACGACCCAACGACACGCGCGACGTGGCGAATTAATGCCTTACCGGCCAAGCCCGCGGCGTCGTCACGATAAGCAGCCTGCCCGCCGTTCGCCGAGCACACGTTGTCGGAAAAGAGAACGACAGCGAGCCGAGACGAAGACACAGACAGGGAGAAAGATGAGGCATTGAGGCTTGGAGATAGGAAGGACTTTGGAAAACAATGCCTGGGCTACCCAGGCACGCGTGTACACGTAAACACAGCACGTACGGAAGGACCAAGTCATAACAGCTCAGTGCGTCGAGTGATGTATGTTTTGCGCCCTTTTGTTGGCCACCGTGCCATATACGAGCCCAACCTTTCGGTGTGGTTATCGGAGATTTCGTCTATGGCGACACCACGCCCATTCGCGGTGCTCCCTTGTATACGCTTGCTGCTCGAAACTCCATATACAGCCTCGGAGGGCGAAAGGGGTTAGGGATAGACTGCCAGAGTTTGCCCGGCATGATGAATGGGACGTTGGAGTAAACCGTCAAGCAAAGAGATCTGGCAGTGGATGGATGTGTCCAGATGATAAGAGGGAGGGAGAGAGACAGGTGGTGTACAGGGTGATGCCGAAGCAAGGGAGGTTAGACAGTACGGACGAACTTTGCAGAAGCGTCACGGAGAGCCATTGATTCGCTGACTGTCCACCTTTTCGTTTCCCATTGATCAGGGTTCATCCACTCGATCAATTGGCAAAAGTTTCGCGCGAAACCTTGCCTGATACTGATTACAGATACTTTTGGCTAACTCGCCGATACGCCAAGCTCAACTTTTTCGAGACTGTATTGAGCTCTGCAAATCAGCCACCTCCATGCTGCTGAACGAAGGCACCATTCCAATGGGTGATCACCATTAATCGTGCGCGGTTGATCGATACTACTAATAATCGTCGACATATCCAACGCATCCCAACTCCATACCTAACGAAAACTATGTGGATCTCCTAATTGCACATATTCGCTTCGTCATCAGACGTGGACCAACCGTTCTCCAGATGTCTACATGATCAAAGAATGATCGAAGCTTCGCCGTACTTTGGCTCGTTGAATTCGTAATTGCGTACTCCTCGAATTCATACTGAAGTATTTAAAGGGGTCGGGTATGTTGTTACGGCAGTCGAGGGGGAGAGCGAAGTATGCCGTTTATCGAATCAAGTGGGGTGCCTATATTCTCGTCGCATTGATATGCAAAATTTGTAGTCCTCCGCGTACATGTACGAGCTCTCGTGTTACCTTCATGTGTGTTTAGTATGCAGACACGTGTCGCTGTCTTTTGTTTATGTGGATGTGTATACGGTTGGGGGTAAACTTCAAAATCCGCGAAACCACCAACTATTCGGGCTTCGGCTTTGCCTCTCTCACCTCTGCATAACTCCCTGGTTGTTATATACACCAACGTCTACGTACTTCACGAGAATCTCGAATCGTTTTCCACACCAACGTATACACTTCTGCCTGATGCAACTTTCAGGATCGTGTCTCCAGGCAAACACACCCTCCTGTATCGGGCATTATAAGATTGGTCGAATACTGCGACAGTCAACAGCCAATCTATGGTGGCGTACTATAATGGTTTGTCATTCGTACAGCTCGAGGGGCGGTTTGTATGTGGAAAGGATGGTTTGGAGGCATTGGGGAGTTTATGGTATTGGGTATGGGGACGATAGGCTACTATGAGGAACATCCTCGAAGCCACATCGTCTTCAAAATCACCTTTCCCCTTATATTTATATCCACATGAGCAATTGTACGGATATTATGCGGGTATCGCAGTTGCTTGACAGCAAGAACTCAAACTTTTCCGAACTAACGCGGGAATATACGCACTCGTTTTCCTACCAGCACGTGTCATCGTACAGCTGAAATTGAATCATCTGGATACATCGCAACCTCCCATCTCTGTCGCATTTTTTTGAAGAATCAAACTGTCCATTTCACAACATGTGGGCATTTCCGGCAAGAACATCATTTTTCTGTGTTAGGTTTTTAAAAATGACTCTTCCGTTCCACGTCATTTTGGAATTAATGTATTTGCACCATCGTGACATTCGGGTACAGTGAAAATTGAAAGCCACGAATCGTCAGTGTCGAGCATTGACGATCGTTTCGCATTGGGATTGTTGGTGATGCGGAAGATCGTAGAAGTTGTGCATTTTCGATCAAAGCACGAAACTAGCCGGTACTACGGTAATATTTGGAGAATTGTATGCAGACTTTGGAGATTTAATGGCGGTCGCATCATAGTCCATCCTATCGTGTTATATTCGGATTTGCGAAACATCGACGTGTCGGGGAAAGTCTCTCTTAAAAGCTGGACGAGAATATTTTCCCTTGGGGTTTGAAAATAGTTCGAGTGGCTAATATGTCGAAATTGTTCATATAGAGTTGGGTATTACTATAAATGAATTTATCAGTGGAGATGTGACCATATCCATCTACTCACTGTCCCACATCTGTTTTAATCACTTTATGAATAAGCAGCGATGCTCCTCTCTTCTCTTCCTTTGTCGCTCTTTCTCTCTTGTTATCCAAATCTCCTTTTCTCTCTTTCACTAGCTGTATTAATAATAGTAAAGAGCATGACTAAATGAGATCCATTAGTAAAGTGGCTGAAGATGCCACCCGAGATATGTACAATTTCCATTCTCTCTCTCTCTCTCTCTCTCTCTCTCTCTCTCTCTCTCTCTCTCTCTCTCTCTCTCTCTCTCTCTCTCTCTCTCTCTCTCTCTTACTCTGTCCATTTCTCTTTTTCTCAGCGTGTACGCTAGACCCGGCAATTCCTTTCAGAGTAGGTGAAGGCGCAATGCCGTGGGGTGGAAGACAGGACGGTGCGGGTGGCCCCTTTGGTCTTAATGAAAAATCATTACGAGTATACACTGTCCCCTGACGCGAGGACGAGCATAAAGAGACTGAAGAAACGACAGAACGAAAGAGAGAATCCCACCCCTCGCTATCGTCTATTCAAAGCAACTGCGCTCGTCTCCATTGTCCGTGAGAATTATTATTGTATTTTCTTCTGATTTTATTCTCGACTTTTTTGTCAGTCGTAAAAGAAACGTCTGGTAGACGAGCCCTAGTACGATAATACACGCTAGACCCTAGTATCAAACTACCGAAAACTACCGATAGTCGAGTAAAAGAGACGAAAACGCAGAACTTTTTAGCGTGGAATATGAATTTTTTACTGTAGGTAGATGGCTGCATACTGAAAGTAACCCCAATAAAATTTAACGCCGAATAAAATTAACCGAAAGAAATAGGGGTTGAAAACCTAAAAATCACCGTATCTCGATAATTAATAGCCCGGTGAAAAAATGTTTCAAATAAAAGTTGTTTGGAATAATAAAGTACGTACAAAGTTATCTAAAGTTATCCGCTCGCACAGGCATCGACCCTGAATTTTCGAATCGTTTTTGTGCCGCTATTTTCAAAGATAGGGGGTTGGACGTCACATAACTTTATACGAATTTTATTATTCCAAACAACTTTTGTTAGAAACTTTTGTCGCTCGGGCTTTTAGTTGTCGAGATACGGCGATTTTTAAGTGTTCAACCCCTATTTCTGAAGGTTGGGGTGAGTCGAGGGGCAAAATTTTATTGGGATTACTAAAAAGAGCTGGGTTTTCGTCTCTTGTACTGGACTACGACTCGTGCCAATCTCAAAGCCTGTTTTTTTTTTCGATTCTGCCTTGTATGAAACTCATACTTCGATGGAAAAAAATTGAATGATTTTTCTCGCATCAGCACGTTGGATAAATATGACAAAGTAACCTTCTTCCCCTCGTAAGCACGAGTAGGCAATTTTCCGTCGCACCGGAATATCCGCCGATCACAAATCTCGGCTCAAACTAACCACGCTTTTTGCCGTTTCGTACGATTTTTTTCTTTTTCGTATACCAGTAAGCGCACCTGCCGGCTGAACGCACACGTACGCGCGCACGTCTGTACGTACGAATTTCGGTTTAGTGCGGATTTTCCCATCGTGGGCCACAACACATATACGTGACGGCGGTATAAAAGTATAAATGCGCGCGTACGAGGACCCTTTGATTCAACGTAATACCATTAGCGCCGTCGATCCTTCCCCCCCCCCCCCCCCCCTTTCACATCGCGTTTCAACCTCCATGCTTCGGTGAATTTTCGGACTGCTGCTGCACTCCCATCTCGCACATTTACACGTTTGCGTTGGCATGTGCCATACACACATGCAAAAAAAATATTGTTTTACGGATAAAATGAATACGAATGCCCAGATGGACAATAAAATTTCAAGATATTAGTAATATTTTTTTTTGTTTTCTGTATACTTATAGACGTACACACTATGTTGAGGCGGGAGTCTCAATCAAAAGGTCCAAAAAAGCGTTTTTTCGGGAATTTTTTAGCAGGGAAAATAAACAAGTGAGCCCTGTAAACATTGAGGTATCTTTTGATGTATATTTGAAATGTATAAAAAAAATGTTTCAACATAAAACAATAAATGACTGCATATTTATCAGCTTATTCGATGTGCATCTTGCCCCTGCAGTCCCCAATCGACGGGAAAGATGCAGCTCGTAATTCTTGACTTAACCAAATAAACCACTGAAATTTTCATTTGTCATCTTTTTTCCTTCTGGGTGAATTTTAAAAAAGCTGAAAAATTCGTGAAATTATAACTTTCCTCAGGTTTTGAAAAAAAAAATGTGTATAAAGAAAAACACTTTAACGTGCTATAAAAATTATTTTTAAAACCTTTTTTAATTAACTTAGAAGAGATTTTCATACTGAAGAAAATAAACTTTGGTTTGATTCAATAGGTCGTTTATTTTTTTTTTTTGCTATCACGCCTGCCAATTCGGAAAAATCTTGCGAATGAAAACTGGAGAAAACGCGCTTCAAAGTTTTCGATAGGAGGAAATATCAATATCAAATATAAATCGCTTCTCTGCTTTTGGCCTTGTATCTTCGGAAATATTTACAATTGGCCTCTGTAACTTTGTAAATATATTCTTGGATATTTTATCTACCGATTTGAGCAATAAAAAAAAACTATTTTTCGGCCTCAAAGAAAATTGGCCGAGAACATTGCTGCACCCGCTTGCGGTCAGGGCGAGGTTATCTTTCTTTCTCTATCTCTATCTCGATCCATTGCCGGCAAAAACCTCTTCCCCTGCGGCGTTCTCAAGCCGTTCGGGGTTACGCCCGCCCCTGTGCTAATGTCGCGAATACCATGCGCGAACATAAGCGCATGTGCGTTACACAACTGTAACGGCCGTTAGCCCGCGCACCGCTCGGTGCAACGGAATAACGCAAAGGGACTCGTCAAATGTAAAGTAGCGCATCCAGGCGGTTGCGAGGCGTTTCATGGGGGTGTACGTGCATAGGTACCGTTGCCTCGTTGATACCCGAAGCGATAATGCTGCATCGCTATGATTCCGCCCGCAATTATACTTGGGGTAAGTTCGGCCAGTTAAATCGCCCCGATGCTTGCGGGCGCGATACTTCCGCTGGTGGCTCATCGACTACAACGATGTAGCGCAATCTCAAACCGGCAAAGCGAGGTTGTACTTGGCAATGAAAAAACACTTCCCCGTGTAACATCTCCGTTTACACGTGAATGCAAATTTTAGTAGATCGTTGGCTGTTTTTTTTTTGTTTCTTCAATGTGTAAATTGCACATTTCGGATAATCGATATTCGAAGCGAGAAAGCATCAAAGTGTTGTCAATAAATGTCTCGCCTTTGAGAAGACCAACGATCAGATATGGACGATTGGAAAGTGTTCATTATTTCATACAAACGACTAGCCGAAGTTCCTTTGGCTACATTGGAGGCTGCCAATTTTTACATTGCTCATTCGTACCGAGGGTGCAACGGGTTTGCTCATTTTTGTCGCCCTGGAGCACCAAAGTGTCAGACTCGATGAACGTCAGAAAGTACATTTAGAAATGTGCAGCTTTGTGAATAGTTTCGTGATGGAAAGCTCTGCACCACCCATGAGTACATAAACGTGGAAACTTTCTCAACGTTATGTGCGTCTACGTCGATAGTGACTTCGCTATCGACTTCGCTAATTGAACTTCGCACCCTTTGCTGTTCAATTTATATCACGACAAGTGCTGCTCCCCCACGACAACGTGAGAGGAGCAATCCTTCATTATTACTATATGGTATTGAAGTTTGCATCGTTCATATTTTTATTTCCTTATTTCTATTACGATCCGACATCATTTTTGTAAATTTCAATTGCCGATTTCTCAATAAGCATGATAAAAATACTTGAGGGATTTTGGTCGATCAAATCTGCCAAAAGAAATTTGGGAAAGAAAAAATAATAATTTTCGTTGCATTCCAACGATGCAAACTTCAGTCCCATATATATATATATATATATATATATATATATATATATATACATATTTTTCTTTTTCTTATTGCTTCCCTATAATCTTCCGTGATGTACAACAATCTTTTATACCGAATAAAATATCGCGTGTTAAGAAAGTGTCTTGGTCAACATATTTAAAACCTCCCGAATCCGCATAAGTCTAATAATTATGCTATACGACCGCGTCATTATTCGGAAAGATCCATTACCTTACCTGTGCCGTGAGAATGTGCAAATATCTGTGCAAAATATATCTCATCTTCTGTAGATTTATCGCTTATTAATTGGAGAAATATGAGCAATAACAGACGCGATTGCATGTACGAAGGGACTAAATGAAAAAAGGACCGCACCTTAACAAAGACTCTCTTATGCAAGAGAATCTTATTACTTTATTGTTTTAACCCTTTGTGTGTGTGTATATATATATATATTCGACCATGATAGGATGTAAAAATTAGTAATATTCAATATATTGGCAGGAGATAATATATATCTTAATTATGTGTCTCTGTGTCTCTGTGTATATATATGGAAGTGTGAGGAAGCCAAAATAGGCATAAGGAATGAATGGGTCCAGGCGGTGGACAGTTGGAGAGGTAACAGGCAGGGAACAGAATTAAAAGAATGGACAATCGAAACCCTAAAGGGAGAAATCAGACTAGAGATTTGGAAATTCATAAAAACCCATGAACGAATAAACAGAGCCAGGATTGAGGGAACCACCGAAAATCAGAGAACGGATAGGGAGCAAGATTAAACTAGAAACATAAGAAGGAATATTGGAAAATGTAAAAGCAAAATGTTATCGAGGGGAGAGCAAGCTAACAAAAATTCAATGTAACAAGCAATTACGAAAAATTGTATGAAAGACGGAACCGTAAAAGGTGTAGCACACCGTACCGCGAGATAAAAAATACTACAATATGAATATATATATACATATACATATATACATATACATATATACATATATATATATATATATATATATATATATATATATATATATATATATATATATATATATATATATAAGAGAGTTAATATATAGCCACGAGGCAAACCACTTCCAAAAATACATAACGATCTCTTCCAAAACATTTAATATCTCGGCAAGTCTTATTACTTTATTGTTATTACACAATTATTACGTAATTCATTGATTGCACAATTGTACGCGTTTAAGTACATACGCACACATGCATACTTGCTGTGTATAGGTCGAAGCCAGAAGGAACATCTGCACGCTTGTCCCCTCGGCAACGAAGCTCAGGAGCCCCAGCTTTAGTTACACAAGCAAATATTATCGAACCACCGAAGTTAATTAGATAATTAAAACTTCAAGGGTCAATCCACTTTCTTGACTGGCAGAGCAGCCCGGCTCGTGAACACCTCGATATGGCTACGGAACACAAACGCACACGCATACTAAGTGCACTTCCCGTCACGTTAAGGAGGTTGGAGCGATTCAGTTGAGTCAAATGACGGTTTATTTTTTTTTTTCAATGTACCTCAAAAAATGCATACGAGGTACACATTTATTCTATATATGCTAATATTTTAAATATACAATTAAAGGGCAAAATTATGCATTTAAACATTTTTATTACGTAAAGTAGAAAAGCTTTTGTGTTACTACCAACTTGAAAAAGCATAACATTATCCATGATTATTATGAAAAAAAACTACGACAAAGAATGTTTTATACAATTCACAATGAAATTTTGAGTAATGCATAATTATACCTATTCATATTTACGTCACGAGATTATTGGCCCATGGTTTACGATGGGCAAGATGAGGATTTTTTTTTCCTAAATGTTCACAAAAGTTCAATTTGCGTTAATCCGGTGTTAGAAATGGTTTATTTTGGTGCTAAATAACAATAAAAACTACATAACCTTTAGTGTGAAAGTTTTTCCCATCTAACTGCACGTTAAATTATATACACTAAACTATTTTTTATCTTTGGTGTTTGGTGGTGAAAAAAGTTCAAAAAATTCGTAAAAACTCAGTATAGTGTACACAATAACATGTATTTTTTTTTATTAAATTTAACCTTGGATTGTGGCTAACGCTCCAACCTCCTTATCTAGGCAGACGGACGATCCTTTCGAAACGCGACGTTTGATAAAAATCAAAACGTTTCGTTTTTTTTCCGCAGGGTTTTATTAATCGTGCACTTACATGTCGCCACAGTCGCGCTGTAAGCATTGGGGCGAAAGTTATTCGCTGGAATATCGATGAGGTCGTATTGTGGATAAGAACGAACAAATTGTATATATATTTATATACAATTATAGTATATATATATATATATATATATATATATATATATATATATATATATATATATATCGTGGCAAGCATTATAATGCATAATCTTACAAATTCAACACGTGAAAACTGAAGGGATTATGTTCTTTATTACATAGACAGTTATTAATACCTCGTGGAGACTCTTTCGATATCTCTCTCTCTCTCTTCCTCTGTTTTTCTGTGGTACGGAAAGTCGCATCATTTAAGGCAAGGATCAAGCATGCGGAGCTAACCCCGGACTACTTTGACGCTTGAGAAAGCTCTAATGCTGTAAAGCTGCTCGGCTTCCATTGAGAAGAAAAATGACACGTATCTTCGTTGACGTTATCATTTCTGGCCAGCAGGCGAGGAGTTACCGTATTCTCTCTCTCTCTCTCTCTCTTTCTCTCTCTTTCTCTCTCTCTCTCTTTCTCTCTCTTTCTCTCTCTCTCTCTCCCTCCCTCTTTCTCCCTCTCCCCCTCTCTCTCTTCCGTCGCGACGTTTAGTGGGCGGCCGCAGGCTTCTACTGCCAGCGTTGGACACAGGGAAAACTAACTTTAAGGCGTTACCCCCACTTGTAACGCAAAAAAAGGCCTTTTTGGCATGATTTTTTTTAAAGAAAACTACAAAACTTTCTTAATCGATTAATATACCATCTTAAAGAACACATCTTGAAGAACTTTCAGTATTTTTTTTTATAGAAAAATATTACATTGTTTAGTGGCAAATGGGCGTCAATGAAATAATGTTTTTATATACACGGTTTGCGGTGACCAACATTGCGGCGAAGTGGATCATCTGAAAAAAAAATGCGGATGGATTTAGTCAAATATAAGTATAAACTAGTCGTTAATCGAAGGATTTTGAAAAATATTCATTTTTCACAAAATGGCGGACAGTCAAAGTTAATGGTTCGAGTTTAACGAAAAAAACGGCGGTTTTTTGGCTATAAAACGGCTATTTTTTTCGAAAAAAAAAATCGAACGATTAAAGACTACATTTTTATGTATTAAAAAAGCCTGCAAAATTTCAAGAAGATCGGTTCATTAGTGTTCGAGTAATCTTGGTCACCCACTTCAGAAATGCCATTTTGAGAAAAACGCGTTTAAAGTTTCAATTAGCCGGTCGTTTACACAACGGATTCTTCTCTTTCAACGCTCATATCTCAGTCAATTTTGTTCGGATCGACTTGAAATTTTCAGGACATATTCTTAGATACTTATACTTCAAAAAAATGCAATAAAAAAATCGATTTTTTCAAAATCCCAAGTGGGGGTAACCCCTTAAATAGCAGCGGCACACACTTTTTCGCAAATGCGCGCATAGAAAATGCACGAAATAAGGTCGAGCCCCATATACTAAATAACGTAGGCGTGTATTGCAGATGAGGATATGCATCAAACAACCTTGATTTCACGTTGCACGGGTGCGAATGTCAATTCGACGTATAATCGAGGCCAATCAATCCACGTGCTTTCCACTCGAATAAAAAAATTGAGCAAATCTCGTAATATTCACGTTAAAAAAAAGCGAAAGCGCGTAAAAGCTTTCGCTCTTTATCGCCACATACTGTACTTTGTACATTCGAGAAGCGTTCGAATTCACGCAGTTCGACAATACACGAAAGCTGTGAAACGTGGCGCTGAAACAATCATTTGCGTTTATCCTTTCGGTGAATTTATTTTTACGCGACATGAAGAATCCAAATGTATCGCGTTGAAGTATTATTCGACCATGAAAAAATGATGCTTTTCGCAGGATTTTGTCATTTTTGCGCGACGCTACCAACAAAAAGGTTGAAATGACAAATTTACACAGAATGAGTGCAACAATTGACGAGATATTTTGCATCAATCCATACAGCACATAACGACGTACGTCATTAACCCTAATACCACGCGGCGGTTTCGGGCTGGCGATTTTCCTTCTACAACGATAAGGGTGTTCATTGATAGTGTCGATCGAGACGCTACACGCATATTCGTATTGCATCATTGTGCATTGTTGTTTCGTTTCTCCGCGAAAAATCGTCGCCAGTCTCGAATAAACCACACGTACGTGAACGTTCTACGCGTTCAGGCCCGTTTTTGCAGAACGCTTCGAAAAAACCACCAAGATACGAAACGTTCGTCCCTCGGGCGTACCCGTACAGAAATTTTCGTAGGGATCCAATTGGATTTCCATGCTTGTCTCTGTGCAGCAGTCCAATTTGAACTCTCAAGGATTTCCATATTGTTGAAAGGATTCCGATACGATTCTTGATAGATCCCATCGCATTCTTCGCATTGAATTTTCCAAACAAAATATACATATATACAATATGAGTGGATCTAGAAAAGGTACAAATCTTATCTTAAGGGGTCTTCTCACTTTAGACGCTAAAAAAGCCTATTTTCATGAATGTTTTTTATCGGCTTATATTATAGATATTGATATAAAAGTTGTTACACTCAATAAATACACTTAAAAACTTGTTTTCTGTATTTATTTTAAAGATGGCTTTTAATCGATGTTCAAAATCGGCACGTAAAAAAACATATTTACCGACGCCGAATAAATGCTGTGGTTACAATCACATAAAAACTGTCTCCATACGAGTAAACATTTATTGATTTCTAATAAATTATGTTCCAATGTGCGAATTTATTAAAACATAATAAATCTTTTTTCCTCGTGGAATTATCAATTCCGTAGAGCGTAGGGCAGAAGAAAGGAAGTAAAGACAACGCCACGACGGCGAATGTACTAACGTGTGAATTCCCACTTGTTTGTTTCAGGCACAAGCGGAAAGTCCAGAATATATTGCCTTGCAAGAGCGCGGCCGGTGCGGCGGCAGCGGGTCGTGTACGTGTATTGCCGGACGGTGGTCAGCCGATGGGTGGTGCGATGGGTGTGACCGGTAACGCGGTGCTTTACGAGGATCTACCGGAGACGGGGGTTTTGCCACAGTTACACAATCATCATCTCGGCGGTGGTCATCATCATCATCATCAGAGTGCGGGCCAGCCAACGATCGAGGTACGAGGTACAAACCACTCAGCGTGGCAACCGAGGTCAAAAATGGAGCGTATACCGGCTCCTCATCATCTCGACTATCTCGACTACCGGGATCCAAGATCGATACTTCGCGTTGCCGAGAAGCCTTCGAGGGCGGTGCTAGGCGGTTATAGAACCCCGAGGGCCTTACTAGCCAAGTCCCAGGGTGTGCCTTTGTCGATCGCCACTCACGTTATCACACCGCAAAACAATAACGATCGAGCCTCCGCCGTACTCGCCCGTACACTCGACAATTACGATAATTGTCCACCCGCGCTTCTAACCTCGCCAAATCCGCGCGATCGTACTCAAATTTCGTGCACACCCAACGAGACTCCAAATCGCGACGATTCACATCGCAATCCTTCCTCAAGCGAGCCCACGCTGATAATCGTCAATGACGACGACGATCGCAGCCTCGTCGAACGCGAGAACATCGCGAATTACAACTCTAACGTTGCTCCCGATATCGGCGCGTTGCGATCGATGAAATTGTCGCGTAATCGTGACAATCGCGAATCACCGATCACACCGACACATCGATCGCGCCTTCGCCCCTTCGCGAATACGATCGAGCAAACGACACGGCCGAATAGCAGCCGCGAAACGGCATCCTCGGCAACGTCCTTCCCTCGACGTACCTCCGTCGATTCCGAAGGCTACTCCTACATTGATTTCGACGACAAACCCCGTGACGAAAAAACGCCCGCCAAGCCACGACTCGCCGACTCGCCGATCAAGCCCGTGTTGACTTATCGCAATCGCAACGATTCCATCGATTCCGAGGGCTACTCTTACATTGATCCCTATTACGGAAGAGCACCGGGCTCGGCGAGGCGCCTACCGAATTACCGCTACACCGACGAGGAAGTTTGCCCTCTGTGCACCATGCAACAGATACAATATCTTCTCGCGAGACCCGAGGACACTTATCGCCAAACACGCGACACGTGACAGTAACGAACACACGCACTTTTTTCCCCGGCGGAGCATACGGACTCCGTCCTGTCAAGGTCGAGTTGCAATTGCGTCGCTGCTACTCATTTCGCCAATCCAAGTTGGCCGTTCGTCGTTTCTTGTTTTCTCCAGTCGTTGAATCTTTCCAACGTCGGCGAGTCGCTTTTTCCCAATTTTCGGAATAAACAAATACAGCGCGACACTCGATTAACGAGGCTCGTCACTTCGACGAGGCAGTTGGCAACGAAATTGTAAAAAAAAAAACAAACGACGAGTTTGAACGGTATCGCCCAAATGGAAATGAAGATTTGGAAAGTAACGTGAACATATGATTTCTCTCGTAAATATCTGGCCACATTTGGACGATGATCGTCGATATGCAGCAACGACTGCTCTCGACGGTTGATTTGGGATTCGAAAATCACATATCCGAGAAACATGCCTACTAAATATAGAGAGTTGAATGAAAATGTACATATATTCGTATTGTACGTATATGTATGTAGGCTGTCCCTCTTATCTCTGCCACCCGAAATAACTCGGTAATTATCGACGTCGCGAAAAAAATTTTACAGACAAAAGTTGTACGGTGTGAAGGGGACCATCAAATGAGATCAATTTTTTTTCCCGGCCAGGCGCTGACGAACAGTGACGGTCACCTCCACTTCTTTTAATGAAATGGTACATTTTTTTCCAACCATCTTGTGAAGCATCTCAAGCCGCATAAAAAAATTAGGGATCAAAGTCGTTCAAGGTCATTCAAGGTCAGTACCGATGATACAAATCTAAATATCTCGGATCACTGCCAAATATTTGGTTGTGATCCGAGATATTTAGATTTGTATTTCATTTTAACAGATGACCCTGAATGACCTTGAACGACTTTGACCCCCTGATGTTTTTTATGCAGCTTGCGGTGATCCACAAGATGGTTGAAAAATAATGTACCATTTCCTTTAAAAAAGTAGAGGTGACCTTTACTGTGCGTCAGCGCCTCCGCCGAAATAAAAAAAAATGGTCGCATTTGATGGCCCCCTTCACACCGTACAACTTTTGTCTGGAACTTTTTTTCGTGACGTCGATAATTACCGAGTTATTTCGGGTGGCAAAGATAAGAGGGACACCGCGTGTATATATATATATACACACATGTATGTATGCATCTATGTATGTATGTGTGTACGTATGTATAAAAGAGTGCAGAGGTCGCTGGGCGACCCGTATCGCGATTGTCCCGAACAATTCAATTACATAATGCTACACAGCAAAATACTATTGAGATCCCGAACGGGATCACATTCCTCCTGAGGCACACATAAATACAAATAGAAAAGAAGTCCTCATTTCCGGTTCGCATTTACTTCCGTCAAACCGATCGAATGAGTGCGATGTTAACCGGCTGAACTAGTCAGTATTTATTTATGTGTTTTCTATTATTAATATTATTATTATTTCCTCGTCACCCTGTCCGCCGTACCGGCGAGATGCTCGAGCAACGACTACGTAATCGCCTATCGATCGTAATCTCGTAAGACAAGAAAAATTTGAAAGAATGGAGACCGAGCCGGTCCGGCCGAAAGGGCGACGACGCAAGTGAAAAATATGAAAAAACCGCAATTAGATAATAAAATTAGCAACAAAAATGCTCCGAGGTTGTAAATATTATATTATTGGAGAAATGAGACACATTCCCATGGGGAACGTATGTATAAGGAAGAATATAAGTGTACACGTGGCAAGTTTCTGCAATTCCCAATAGTATTATTTTCCGTATCCGTTATATATCGCGTTTACGAAAGTAACATCATCATCGTATATTCCTTTTTCATGTGGAAAATATATAACTCATACGGCGAAATAATTACGCGACGCATGTGGCGATAGGGAAACATTGTACCTTTACGCATTTATTTTTCCATTGCATTTTCCACTTATGTATGTTTCCATGGGCATACCGCGAAAGAAAGCGAGAGGGGGCGAGATATTCTTTATTGTAAATAATTTATCGTTTGTAGAAGCACGCGTATGAAGTACTAGACACGACTCCAATATTTGGGCTATCAAAAGTCCCAATATGCCGAGGATTTTTCAATACTTGTGTATTATTCACCTTTGTAACAACAAATTTCATTATTTATCAATGTTTTCCATGGAGAAATTATCGGATAAAGCGAAGCATGCGGAATTCGACGTGAAGCATCTCATTTATAATTTGTGTCTTGTAAATATAGAGAGCTGCGAGATATAGAGCGAATTATTAGAGATTGTAGAGACAGAGAGAGAGAGAGAGAGAGAGAGAGAGAGAGAGAGAGAGAGAGAGAGAGAGAGAGAGAGAGAGAGAGAGCGACGAGTGCGTGAGTGTGTGAAGCGATACGATTTTTTCTTGAATGGAACCCAGCAAGAATGTACTATATCTGAAGAATTAAGAAAAAAAAATCATCTCAAAATGAACCGAGAATTTATGAGAAGAGAGATTTGGGAGTTTGAGAAAATAAAAATTACTTTGCTGAAAAAACAAAAAAAACAACGTTTTGACGAGGAGTGGTTATTGACCCGGTCCACACGCCCATCCTAAAATCCAAGTCCTCTCGAATATCGATACTATCGAAGTGCTCGCGATTTGTTCGTCTTGTAAATGCCAAACAAAAAAAAACCGTGACTGAAAAAACGGGCATTTAACGTTCGTTAAAATTGCGCTGATTTTCGCAAAACTGACGATTACTCGACAATAAGATCGCGACTTTCAGAAACGAAAAAAAAAAAAAAAAAATTAACGAAACGAGAAACTTAGAGAATCGAGCTCGCGCACTGAACAACGCTCCCGAAAAATCAAGAAAAAATAAACGCGTGGACACGAACGGAATAACCACTTCTGTGTCCAAACTTGCTTCGGGAAGGTCCGAGAGCGTGACGAGATTAGCGACAAAGTGAATAATCGATTAGCGACGCGTGTAAAGTGCAAAATGAACTAATTTGCTCAATATTGGAAAGAAATTGGATTGTACCGTACGAGGTACTCGGATATCTCTCATTTGCTCTCCATTCTTACTTTCGAATTATTATCTTATTTCTATATTTTCAATAAACTTTCGATAAATCGGTATAAATTCGATTGTTCTTACCGCACGCGGTTGATCGGGGATAATTGCAATCTCGTTTGGCGCACTGAGTCTTTGCACGAAGCGGATCCGAAGCGGGAATCTCGAAGATACACCAGAGGGATGATGAGGGGGCCTTGAGGGCTCGCGAGCACGTACAAAATCGATTGATCGGATTTGGCTAGTAGCAAAACGTAGAATATACCGCACCACGTAACTCCGGAAGTGATAACTCGTGTATACAGTCATATATATATATGTATGTATGTATGTATGTATATATTTATATACACACAGATACACATATCCACCTGTTGTAGCGATTATATCGAGTTTCTGGCTCGTCGTGAGGTAGTATACGGATCGAGGGAGGGACTCCCAGAATACCAGGAGGGCACGAAAGTAATTGCTCTACGAGGAGACTTAAGCCGGATGCAATCGCATCTGTAACTAACAATTAGCGGGCTTGCATATAAGCGTGCGGAAATTTATCACGAGTATCGTCTCGGCATAATTGATCATTTATCGTAACATCATCTGACATCGAATGAATCATGGACAAACATAAATTACAGCCGACAAATCTAACAGAGGAATTAATGCTTGTGTCGCGATGAAAACGGTGCAAATCTTCGGGTAGGAGATGAAGCGCGGAATTGCGTTGAGCTCCGTGAAAAACGCCCGTGCAGAAATTGTCGTAGGAGTCCAATTCGATTCGCATACTCTGATCCCATGCCTACTTCCTGATAGGCATCCAATGGGTCATCGCATTGGATCAATATACTGAAACGTCACGCTCGTATATTGGATTCTAATCTGGATTCCCCATGGGAATCCGATGTACGGATCTAATTTGAATCCTGGAGGATTCCCACATTATCGAACGGAATCCGATTCTTGATGGATCCCATCGCATTCTGCACGTTGAATTTTCTAAACGAAATATATAGATATACAAAATGTGTGGAGTTGATAAAGTATGAACCGTATATTTGAAAAATCTTATAAGTCGCTTAAGGGGATACATTCACCTAGAGGCCCAAAATTTTTTTTTTTAATTTCGATCTTTTTTGGGAAACGGTTGATGGAAAAAAATGCATTTTTTTAAACACAAAGATACATATATTGAGAGCCTTTAAAAAAATCACCAAAAAATACAGAAAACGACACATGGCCGCCAGCAGATGATGAATTTTTTTCGCGAGGCTTGGCGGTGGATTCTCCAGTTTAAACGATCAATCTGAAATCTAAAAACCAAACGGGTTGTTCAAGTTAACCATGATTACGAGTCGTTGAGGATCGTCCATTTTTTTTAACAACGTGGTGACGAATTGAACGTCGAGCATACAAAATCTATAAAAAAAAGTGATCATTGTTACGTAACTATTAACAAATTAAGATCGATTTTTAAAACGTGAGATCATCAGCGATCTTTCAATATTTTTCATCGTATCTCCTGTAAAGTTGGAGTAAATTTGGAGTAAATCCGGTAAATTTGTCCACTAACTTTGAACACAGTATTTCGAGAAAAACGCGTTTAAACTATGGTACTTCTACCACTCGTCCGGCCGACTGTTAGAAGCTGTAGTTCATTCAATTTTAGGAATATTTCCATGAAATGTTCAGGGAATATAGCTAAAAGGTGATACTATCGAATAAATATATTTTTCGAGAATACAATTTTTTTACCCAACTAGATAAATGTAGGCCCTTAAAAAATGATATCTTAGCAATCGATTTGAATCACATCACTGAAAATCCATCAACCCAAACAAACTATCTTTTGTTATTTATTTTAGTGCACTTTGATATAATGTCACATCATGCTTACGTCATGCTTTACTGCACTTTGACATAATATCACATCACGATTACGGAAGGTTGTGTTTTACATGTAGATTTTTTTACAAGCTTTTATTTAACGTGGAGTTCTGAAATTTTGCAAACATGCATCCAAAAGGTGACAATGCATGATTCAACGCACTGAGAAAAAGAAAACGTTGAATGTTCAAAATGCATTTTGTTGGCTCGAAATTTTGTTGTTTTAACAGTTGCTCAGACATGTTTCACACAACTAAAACTATCAGTTAGATTAACAAAACGTTTGTTATGCCAATCAAAAATCAAGTTGAACGTATTTAAGGATACATTTTGTTAAACCAACTGAATTTTGGTTGGACAAACGAATTTTATTTTCAGTGCGTAAAAAAAATCGGTGTCACTTTGAACTTTTCATGTAACATTAGCGATATCTAATCATCCATATAAAATCTCACTAAAACATACAAACAAATACGTAGCCGACTGGGCGTGTGTGTGAAAAGTTTATATGCATCAATAATTCTCGTCACTTTTCATATATTTTCAAATCAAACGTGGTAGGAACAGTGCAGAATCAAATTGATCCCAATGAGGACTCCCCTCGGCGTTGTCCTCAACGAATCCCTATAAAGATGGCTGGCTCTTGGGGCTCCCCGACAAATTTCTGCACGGGATCACGGAAAGATATTTTTATTGGGAGATCCAACAAATTCGGGTTGAGAATTTCAAATAAAAAATTCCCAAACGACGTCAATCGGGAAATAACGCGGAATCCACTTGGATTCCAATGTGGACTCCCTACGTGCGGCGTTCCAATCGAACCCCTAAAAAGATGTGGGAGGATCTGGGCACTCCCCAACAAATTTCTGCACGGGTGGCAGAATATGTGAAGATCTGGAGAATCACCAGTAATCTTGAATGTCATGAAATGTCGTAGATCTTCATCACAATTGGCCCGCGTACCGTGAGAATCGTTGAATCCGCGAATCTACCTAGTCTTTTGTGGATCCATCGGTTATTAATTGCACAAATATGAACAATAACAACCGCGATTGCATTACATGCCTACGAAGCGACTAAATTTAAAAAAAAACCGACCGCAAGCTCGATAAGGAAGCTGTCAACTCTTTCGCTACCTAGACACAAACGTCATCGTGTCCGATAACCTCAACGAATATCATCAAACTCGTCGTGCATTCATTCCTTCACGTATGTCACCTAACGCATGAAGTTCGAATTTTCCGAGAAAAAAAATAAGTCACCATGCACATAAAGAACCGAAAAGATGGAAAAATGTTTAATTTCCCTAGTTCTTATAAACGTACCTAGTCTCCGCACTACACTGCCAAACAAATTATTTCATTTAAATAGGATCTGTTTAAATGAAATAGCTTTTTTCCTTGTCTCATGGCCTACTACGATCCTCCTTGTTTCGAAGATATTATTTTATTTGTTCAGCTATTTTTTTCAAATATTAAATATATTTAAATTGAATAAATAAAGATTCGATTCAAATAAATCTTTATTTGCATACAATGTACACTGTAAATCTAAGTTGAGGTGCTCAACTTAGAGCTCCTCAACATAGTTGTAGTTGAATGATGGAATAATATATGCATAAAATATTTCATAAATTCTAAATGAAATGAAACACTTTATTGGGAGTTCTACCACAATAATTTTGTATCGTAATTCGTCATTCCCTTCTGAAATGATTTTTTCGGGGCCGGGTTGAAATTCCTAACTTCGAATGATCAGAACACGCTCAAAACTCCAAAAATCTGAACACCGTCAAAGTAATTCGGCTATGGAAGTTTTAAAAGTTTCATCATTTTCAATAAATCGACGAATTATTTCAAGATTTTTTTGTTTGTTATTAAGAAGTGATTTCACGTTAATTTTGAAATTTGTCTAGAAAATGTTATACGTTCTGTATGATTTACAGTCAACTGTGTATACTTTCGCTGGCATGATCTTTCTATATATATATATAGGTTACGTTTGAAAAAAATATATACATAATGCCTCTCTCTCTCCCCACCCTCTCTACTCCCACTCCCCTTGCAATAAAGACAGACCACTAGTTCAATCAAATAGAAAATTAGGTGACTACGAAAATTCGATTTGATTTAAATTTAAAAAAAATCAAATAGATACACTTAGTGGATTCAACTCAATTGTTTTTTGAGCAGATGAAACCGAATCAAATGTTTAGTTATTAGACGATATTAAATAAATGTTGACTTTAATAAATAAATACATTGAAAATAAATCATTTCAATAATGGAATGCAATAGGAAAAATTTAATTTCACGAAAAATCTAGTTAATTCGAATTTTAAAGAAATCAAATAGACGCGGTTAGTTAATATCAATAGAATTTGTCTGTCAGTGTAGGGCGAGTCTAACCGAAAATCTATGGTCCCATCTTGTATCTCTGGTACGCTGACCTCTGTGCCGATGTGGCTTCCCCTTGGAGTCTCTTTTCCTCGCATCAATGGATTTTAAAGAGGCGCACCGCAGCTTCAACAGAAGTGCAGAAACGCTCGGGTAAATGGCGTCTCGGTTGCATATACGTGCGGATTGAGCCCTCAACGAGGCCAGAAGCACCACTACTACTTCTTCGAGAAGAGAGGAGGAGAGACACAGCTCTGAAAATACGTGTGAGACAGAGAGAGAGAGAGAGAGAGAGAGAGAGAGAACGAGAGAACTAACGCAGACGTTTATAACGCGAACCCGTTCTCGATTCGGCGGTTCTCTTTCCCACGTAACTTTCGACAAACCTTCTACTCTCGAGAAACTTGTGAGACCTCGAGAATTTATGGGGCTCTCTTCCGCCGATCCTATACTTTTGCTTCCGCTGCTCCTTGAACTCCCGCTCATATACTCAGTGATATTTTTCGGTTTTGTGCAGATACACACGTCATACATCTGTGTGCATCAGCTGTTAATTAACATAAGGGCGTGATCCCCCGTGAGTCTCACGTGTAACCCAACCAAACTATTGCAACTCTCCATTTCCAAGTGATCCGCATACGTACTTGCGAATATATATCATTCGTATACTTCTTCCGAAAAATATGCACAAATCATGAAGCGAAAATAGTTCATTTTCTCTCGATCCCGATGTGATCGTATGGATTTTTGAACCGCGCGCGAATCGATTTGAGGGGCGATTAGGGAGGGACATAAGCGAATTTTCGAGATTTTTTTGTGTCGAAACGGTTTGTTCTACATTATTACAATTTTATGTACATATCACATCTTTTGGTTTGCTGGAAACAACTTTTTTAAATATTTAACAATAGCGGTGGTACGACACTTGCTTCAGAGTCGGTTGCCGCCTGAGTTGTTACGTAGGGTAGGCTGGGGTCAATTGTAACGTTTTTGAGAAAAACTTAGGTAGAAGCTACTTAGAAACCCTCGGAAAACGTTTCATTTGACCCTGTGTCGGGGTCAATCGAAACAGTACCTGGGATTAGTTGAAATAGGTGTTTTCAGCTAATTGAACAAATGTTTCTACTAAACCCAGGTACTGTTAATTATGTGTTTGAAGTGATAAAGTATGTTTGTTGTGAATAAAATATACTTTTAATCAAAATAATCAGTTATATTGCTTTTCATTCCAGTTTGAGTATCACTGAAGGTCTATTAAGGTTCAATAATATTATTTTACTTTTCGCACAATTTCTTAGCATCTAAAAAATAAAACAAGATTTGGAAAACTTGCTTGTGTGTGAAATGTTTGTTCAGGGTCAATAGAAACACGTTTCAATTTACCTCGAACGGTTTGTTTCGACTGCCCCTACACCCTCGCTTCAAATAATTTATTAAATAGCAAAAAACCTGAATGGTATAGATGGGTACTGACCACAATAAACTCAACGAGGATGTTCATAGCAATGATGAGTGTAAACAACGCTGAAGAAGGAACTATAGTTTTGGAGCAATACGCAAGATATTAATAATCAAAAAACTTACTTTTAATGTTGGAAAAGCGATGCACCCACATACAAATGTCAGACGCGCTCGGGGGGCGACGTGCATTGAGCGACAGCTTCCGAGGGCCACGCTGCTCTCACTCACCGTTTTCGAGTTATTCAACTCGTTTCATTTGACCCGTGTTTCTATCGACCCCAGCCTACCCTACAACTTAGCGCCTGGTGCATTGATCTGACACATCAACGTCACGAACTTTTCTATTTCTAAGGTCCACACGCTCTATGTGAATCGAAAAAAATCCGATGAAAAGTGAAAATTCGAAGAATCGTAGGTGTTTGAAAAAATGTTCTATTTTTCATATAACTTTTAATATACGTATATACTATACTATACTATACTATAATTATTGGCTAATGGAGTATCCCTCTCTGGAAGCCCAATTTGAAAGGTCAGAATGGTGAATTTTTTTCTAGTAACACATTGGTTGGAATTAGTTATTCTGTTCCCAGCATGTTGTACACATGCTTGTGGTTACAATGTAATTTTTTCGGAAGAAAATTTTTCAAAGTGTGCGTGGTGCTGCAGTTGGCGTTGCAGTCCTCCAGCGGCGAGGTCCGAAACGGCGGGATCTCTACCAGGCTCAAATGTAATTTGAAACGGAAACAAATTATGTTTTCTTCAATCATATTCAACTGACCATGGGTTCACGATCGACTTTTCGAAATTTCTAAAAATACGAAAAATCACAGCTTCTCCAAAGAAAACCTCATTTACTCTTGAAAAACAGCATGCTGAAGTCATTGTTATCAACAAATGGTTCATCCAATTAAAAAATGGGATCGTGAACCGAAAATTACTGTTTGAACGCTAACTGTGCAAATTCAAGTCAATAGTGTGACAGTTACTCAAGATATCAATCCCGCCGTGTAAAAATATGTAGTTTCGAGATAATCGCGTTCAAACTCGACGGATCGCGGTAAACCCGACGCACACTGTACCACTAAAATAGGTGTAACTTCGTCAATTTTTAGAATTTTAGGGTCCGGTTGGTCTTAAAATATTCTTGAAAGTTCACACTATAACAATATACAAAAAAAAACGATTTTTTGAAGATTCCAGAGAGGCTACCCTTAATGAAGAAACAGTTTTAAAAAATACCTTTCAAGAAAATTCAGGTCCATATAAACGGTAATTATGTCACCTACAAATGGGCAAAATTTAAAAACGATCGATCATCGAGTTTTTGAGTTATCTGTTACGAAATTCACGAAAAAGTGGTTTTCACGAAAACGCGTTAAAAGTTTCAAGACTTCAGAATTTTGTGACTAAATTACCTATCGAATATTCTGCGATTTTGTGGCCATAAATCCCTCAGCTTTCTCGTAGAGTTCACTTTCGGCCATAAGCTCTTCTTTATGTTACAAAGGAATCTCCCCCCTTAACCACGAGAAAGTCGGCGATTTCATGCACGTTTCGCGAAACTTCAACAATTGTTCCGCGAGCTATCGAAAGACTCGCCAAGCAATTAAATATTACGCCCTGTTTTCTCGGCTTTCTTTTGTTTTTACTGTTGAAGTAGTTATCGCAATGCAATAGTGTAAAAAAGTTTTCCTCGCAATAAATGGCAAACTGGAGGGACTGTTCAGCGTTGAACTTTCGATCGAGTCTATACTCGGATCACTGCTATGCATGCAAATCACCTACGCGGACACACTCGTATACTACTAACAAGGAACATCACTTTGGTGTCCTCCTCCGATTTTGTTGAAACTTTTTTATCTGGAAGAGTATGCAAAACTCAGAGACACGTATTTTTTTATCGTCGGAAAAACGGTTTTAAGGGGTGAAACGCACCCTCGAAAATAGGGGTGTTTTTCGTTTTTCGTCGATAACGTTATCGTTCTCATCTCCAGTGTATAGTACACAAAAAAAATAAACATTGTTGCAATTTGAATTTTTTTCATATCTCGTACCTTTGAAACGTTATCGACGAAAAACGAAAAACATCCCCATTTTTGAGGGTGCGTTTCACCCCTTAATGCCGTTTTTCCGCCGATAAAAAAAAATACGTGTCTTAGTTTTTGATACTCTTCCACATAAAAAAGTTTCAACAAAATCGGAGGAAGACGCCAAAGTGATGTTCCTTATGAGTATTCTCTCCTGAGTGACAATGGTACTCACAATCAGAGAGGACAAACCGCTTGGACCAATGACATTGTTCATCTACAGGTGGCTAACGAAATGTTAAGAAGAAACACTAAAGTATTTGATTACTCTTCAAGTATTCCTTGGTCTTATAGAACAAATAATTCTCAAAATAACCTCAAAATATTCCATTTTCAGATGAATAATTATTTGGCATCCTCCAACGACGGATTTATGTTAGTCAACCTGATTTTTTTTCAACCTTGCTTGAAATTTAATTTTCTTCGCGATTACATTAAAAAAACAAGGTGGTCAATAATTTTGTCTCTGTTTACCTCATTTGAATAATAATCGTCTGCTGTCGGATATTTTTAAACGAAAATATTGCAACGCGTTTATACTCGTAATATTAAAAGAGCAGGGCTGACGTCAGCATTTGATACCTAGAGTTGCTATTGGCGATACGCGGACAGTTGCAAAAGCTCATAAAACAAAAACTCTCGCTGGAAACGTAGAAGGCTCCTTAAGGGACTACATCTACGTAGAGGCCCGAAAAAATTACCAAATTCCGATAATTGTTTCGCTGGGAAACGTTTGGTGAAAAAAATGCATTTTTTAAACGCAAAGATACATGGATAGAGAGCCATTCAAAAAATCACCGAAAACAACAGAAACATGGCCGCTGGCAGGTGGTCAAATTTTTTTCGCAAGCTTGGCGGTGACTTTCCGGCTTGAACAGTCCAGCTGAAATCTAAAAACCAAACGGGTTATTCAAGTTAACAATAAATACGAGTCGTTGATGATAATCGATTTTTAAAACAATTTTTTTTTTTAACAGCGTGGCGACGAATTGAAACTCGAGCATTTTGAAACGGCAGATCGTAACATTATTGGAAGGATATACCTATAGAAATATGAAGAAGTATAAAATTAAAAATTAAATAGGCTTTGTAATAAAATGTTCATATTTTTTACCATTTTCTCGACAATTTTGACCCCAAAAAAGTAATTTTTTTACGCGATAACCTGAAAACTTTAGGTATATCCTTCCAATAATGTTATATTGAGAAACCTCCTGAAATTTCAGCCAGATCGATCAACAACTTTTTGAGCTATAGCATGAACAGTTTTTCAAACGACGCCTAAGGGCATACCTTATAACGCCGCCTTTTCATTTTGTTTAAAAAATTAAAAAATGTTTAACACTTCAAAGTTGTAATAAAATAATATCAAAATTTTAACATGATGCGATTATTTTATCCCCTTTAAAAAAATGCATGAAAAATGACTCATTTTCGGGCGTCTAAAGGTATCCCCCCTTAAATGTTTCACGTCGTATCTCCTGTAAATTTGGAAACAATCTATCGAGTGATTCTGGAGATATCTTGTCCACTGACTTTGAAACAGTATCATCTGCCGGCGGCCATGTTTTCTGTATTTTTTTTTTTTAGTTTCTCATTCGATGTATCTTTGTATTTGACAAAAAAAAATTAAAGAAATTAGAGTTCTTTTTTCCCCCACGGTCAATTTTAATAAATTCCGCGACATGGGCACTCGCGCAAGAAAAGCACGTGTATCTTTGGTCAATATTTGGAAGTGTCACTCCCGCTAAAAAGAGGCTGTACATTTTTTAATTAATTCTTTATGATTATAAAACTTTATATTAAGTTATACTTTAATGGCGCATAGGGTTTGGGCTTGTTTGGGTCTTAAAAATCTTGCATCTTGAAAAAAAGTTCGAAAGATCGACGAATAAAAATCTTAAAAAAAATATTTATTGACATTGTTTTCGTTGATGCGCTGTCATAATAATATTAAATATGATGTTTTTTTAACTGTAAGAAACCGAAAAAAAAATCAACTCGATTCTGACAGGAGTGACACTTCCGAATATTTACCGTATCTTTTTCAAACAAATTCGTTAATGGATTCGTAATAGTTGAAGAACTATTATGACAGGTACGCGTCGATAGATAAACGACTGCAACACTGCAGAATTTATGGGAAATGATAATGCGGATATACGATCTTCGGGCAAGCGGGAATATTTATTGTAATCCGTTAAGGTGCGGACACCAGCCAAAGGGACGTGTTCCAAGTAGTGCTGCAGCAGCGCGTTTGACTCGAGGGGATGCGTTAATCGTGAGGGATGCGCGTATCCATTGAGTTGAAGCACTACGGAGGAATCGGAACCGTCGCATACCGACGGGGCGAATATATGCAGCTGTTGGTGCTAATTCGAACTACTATTTTAGTCGTGATGTGTACAGACTCAGATAACCGCGCAGCGTTGGCCTTGGCCAATATCTGGATGGGTGACCGCTCAGCCGCGCTAATGGCATGCTTACTGACAAGGAACATCCCTCAGGTGTCGTCCTTAGATTTTGTTGAAACTTATATATGTTACAAAGCATTGAAAACTGAGCGACACGTATTTTTTTTATCGGCGGAAAAACGGGTTTAAGAGGTGAACCAGCCCTCGAATAGGGGTGGTTTACCCCTTAATTTACTTTTTGCACTAACTCTGTAGTGGATTCTTCATCGTTTCGGGTCAGAAGCATTTCGTGAAACTGCAATATTACCCCTTAATTGAAATGCCTCTCTTCGAGGGCTGGTTTCCCCCTTAAAACCGTTTTTCCGCCGATAAAAAAAATACGTGTCGCTTACAAGGAACATCACTTTGGTGTCCTCTGATTTTGTTGAAACTTTTTTATGTGAAGGAGTATCAAAAACTAAGAGACACGTATTTTTTTTTATCGGCGGAAAAATGGTTTTAACGGGTGTAACGCACCTTCAAAAATGGGGATGTTTTTCGTTTTTCGTCGATAAAGTTTTAACGGCACGAGATATAAAAAAATGTCAAATTGCAACAATGTTTATTTTTTTGTGTACTATACATTGGAGATGAGAATAATAAAGTTATCGACGAACAACAAAAAACACCCTTATTTTCGAGGGTGCGTTACACCTCTTAAAACCGTTTTTGCGTCGATAAAAAAATACGTATCTCTTACTTTTCGGTGCTTCATAACATATCCAAATTTCAACCAAATCGACGGGCGTCACCTGAGGGATGTTCCTTGCCAGCGGAAGTCGCGAGAAAGTGAATTTTAAAAAACCCGAAAGGAGATACGAACAAACATCGGAAAAAATCATAAAGACTTATCTACGAGTACGTCATCTTCTGGAATTGCACTGCAAGATATCGCAGACTCCAATGAAACTCGATTGCTCTCAATTTCCTGCTGTATAAAAATCGACCCCGGCCACGTACTGGAAAAGACGAAAAAATTGTGCTCTCGTTCCTCCAAGTGTTCCCTGCATTTATAACTCATACAGCTGTTTCTCCGCCATCGGTAGCAAAAGTTACTCAATATTGCACAAATCTACGAAAAACTTCATGTCTCGTATGTGAAACGAAAAAACAAGCCGAGTGTGCTTTTGATTAAAAACACATTTTTATTTTCTTTTGCATATGCCAGATGCTCGATGTGAAGGAGGGTGGGCGGGGTGTCTTCGTGTGCAGCAGTCCTGGACCGGATCCCTACACGTCTCAAGACCTCTACAATCCTGTGTACGAGGAACTGAGCAACGGTACGTCAAAAAATCGATCACTGACCGTTTAAAAAAAACCCAGAGATTTGAGAAATCAGCTCAGGATATCCCGAGTCGAAAAACAGTTATTGGTTTTTGCACTGATTTTTTTAAGACTATGCCTCTTATACAACGCAAATCAGTATTTTTACTCATTCAGAAATAAGCCCTGCTTTGGCCCTGATTTTGTGACTCCATTTTGTATCTGATAGCAGAATGTTAAAATTCGTCAATAACCTAGGACGTAGTACGTAGTATAATCTCTAGTATGCAATATTACATTTTTAATGATTGGTGCGAAAGGAATGGGAAAGAATGGGCCAAATACATTTTTATCAGATTTAGTTTATAGAATTCAAAGATTCCACTGGTTGACATCGGCATGAAATTAGAATATTAATATTTTTTCAAAAGAATTTTTTAAAAACCGTAAATCAGTATTCTGAAAACAACAAGATTATACCTAACAGGGTCGAATGAACATTTTATTTTCGACTCAAGATATGACGAAGAAAAAAGTGCTTCCTTGATTCATAAACATGCCAATTTGTTTATATTTCATTAAGGGTTTAGGCTACCATTTTTTCTAATATTATTAATAATCAAAGAAGTTATAAACAATCTCGTGAAGGATCTTCAAACGTGAGGTGCTCAACGATGTGCTTGATTTCGGCCACCCAGGTGATCTGAAACAAAGAAAAAGCTCGTTTTTTCTTAAAAATGATAATATTGGCTAACCAGGAATAGTTCCGAGGTCGATCGCTCCGATTTCGATGAAATTTGGCATGCTTGTCGAATGGATAAAAATAGGCGACACGTATTTTTTTATATCTGCGGAACCCGATTTTGAAGGGGTGAGATGAAAAACGAAACACACCCCTATTTTCGAGGGTGCGTTTCATCCCTCAAAAATCGGGTTCCGCAGATATAAAAAAATACGTGTCACTTATTTTTACCTATTCTACAAGCATGCCAAATTTCATTGAAATTAGAGAGATCGACCTTGCAACCTTTCCTTGTAAGACTTGACCGAGCTTTGTTCTTCATCGTGTTTAAATCATCAAAACAATTTTTAATTTTTTTTTTCTATTTTTTCAAGGAAAAAGGACATACCTAATAGAAAAAAAGTTAAGGGGTCTTCTCACTTTAGACGCAAAAAATGGTTATTTTCATGAATTTTTTAAATAGCTTTATATCATAGATATTGATATAAAAGTTGTTACACTTAATAAATACACTTTCGAAATATACATCTAAAATTTTATTTACTCATTTAAGTCACTATTTTTAGACGAAAATGGTAGTTAAAAAAATGTCCTAAAAAAATTGTAGGTCTGCGCTGTTGCTGAAACCTCAGAGATAGATCATCCGAAACAAAAAAAATCAAACGGTTTTAGATTCAGTATGTTAATGGCTATATCGCATATCATACGATTTTTTATATATGCAAAAATAACAAAATGCCGGACATTTATCGAAAAAAAAAAAAAAAACGTGTTTTTTCACCGGTTTTGGCAATAAAAAAGTACATATAAATTTTTAAAAATTAAATAAAAACTTTAAAAAATTCACAACTACAATCAAAACGTTGCTTAAACTTAAAAAAATCCTTGATAAGCGCTATAGCTATAGTTGTAAAGAATATGTGGTTAAAATTTTATAAGGATCGGTTCAGTAGTTTCGAAGATTTTATCAACAAGCCGTCGAAAAACGTTGCTTCGAAAAAAACGCGTTTAAAGTTTGTTTGGGTTACATAAATACATAAAAAAAATGTTAATGTATTTCGAAAGTGTATTTATTAAGTATAACAACTTTTATAGCAATATCTATAATATAAACGTCTCAAAAAAAATCATGAAAATAGCCCTTTTTAGCGTCTAAAGTGAGAAGACCCCTTAAAAATACAAACGTCGGTCAGGACTAACGTACTATCACACTAAAGAAGTGTAGCAAATTTCAAGTCAGCCTGTTCATTAGATGTCAAGAAATGATGTACACCGTTTTGAAAACGGTTTCATGAAAAATCCATTAAAAATTTTACTAGCAGTTCCACCGTTGCAATCATAGGTGTACCTTCAAACTGCAATTTCTGCACCAAATATTGGACCTTCCTCTTCAATTTAAGTCGCCACAGGCAACGAACGAGATTTTCGCAATTTCCACAGTAGCCTAACCCCTTAAATTCAGTTCGTTTATTTTTGGCGAATTTCAAAACTACAATCAAAACGTTGCGCACTTTGAGCCGTTTCGTTCATGTCGATTTGGAAAAAGCAAGACGAACGTCATATTTATTCATGGTGTGTGTGTGTTGAACATCGTTCTAGATGACGAGAGTAGCGTCTGATGAGGTTGAGACTACTAGGAAGATCCACGTTATCCACTTGCTCTCTGCTACCCTCTTTGTAAATCTCTTCCCTCGTCGAGGAGGGCAAATAGGTAGGCGCCCTTCTATGCGAATGCGTCTGTCCATCCGCCTGTCAGTTTTAACGCTGGCCTAACGCGCGAGATGGTTTTTTTCTCTCTTACTTTCTTTGTGAACCCACGAACCCTCGCCTTCCTCGTGTTATTCACTAACCGACCGCTTGTCAGATTGATAAACGCGCAATAACATCGGTCTGCACATCTGCCGGAATGCTATTCCCATCAACCCTGCTTTTCGCGTTGAAAATAAGACGAGAGCCCCTCGGACACATTTCATTAACAAGTAATCCCGAAAATAATCGATCTATCCATCGATCTATCCGCCATCGTGAAAGAATATTCAATGGTATTGAACCTTGCATCGTTGGAATGCAATGAAAATGTTTTTTTTTTCTCGTATTGCCGTATGTTTTTTTCATCACATTTAGGCTACGAAAGTCACTGAAATGTTTTTGAGAATACTCGTAAAAAAACTCATAGCCAAAAGCTGAAAAAAAGAGTTTAGATGATAATGAAAATGGAGAAATCAAAAAATCAAGAATTTTCGTTGTGTTCCAACGATGCAAACTTCAACACTATGAACCTTCGTATCTTTTTATGGCAAATAAAAGTCGTTCAATAAATATATTATGATTGGTCGCATTAATCTCGTCTTTTTTTGGACATGTAAGAATTCTGAAACCTCACAAACATTCCTGCAACATTTCATGAAAATGTCAATAGACGAACAAATGTCAGTGTCCCCGTTGTGCGTCAAGTTTTATCGTACCTATATGGATAATCCTGGTCAAAAAATAAACTGGATAAACTGAATAAAAAAAATGTGCCAAAAAGATCTGTTTAAGGGAGGACAACAGTGGAGCTACCAATTCTCGACCGTTTTCTTTGGATTTTTTTTAAAGAAACGAAAAAATTACATGGTCAAAAGGACTCTTAGGTTTTATTAGGTATATATCGAAGTATGTGAAGAAAATTATTTGTCAAAAGAATACAAAATGGCCACGCACGAGTCACTATAGCACTAATGGTTTTCAGCCAACCCTCTCTGTGGCACTTAGTAGAACCGTCGTAAATTTAATCCTGGAACTAAGAGTGAAATATGTTCGTTAATTATATTAGTTTTAGCAGTCAAGTACAGGGAGAAATTAAAAAATAATGGAGAAAAAAATAGAGACTATTTTTTTTTAAAGTTCCTACTTTCGACCAGAATTTTCATCTAAAAAGTTACACATTTTTTACAATTTTCAATTAATCGAAAAGAGCGGTCGTACTTGACTGTTAAAGCAATCTAAGAAGCGACACTTAAAATATCTAGTCGATTGGACGAAAATTGTTTGAGTTCTGCTGCGTGCCGATTTCAAAAACATGCTTTTGAGAAAAACGTGAAAATAAATAGCCCCTAGTCAACGGTTTTATAAACGCTATAGCTGATAAAAGCTTGTTTCCGTAATCTAATGCCGCCTAGATAAAAAATAAAATTATTTTTGGTCGGTAACTTTATCCCCAAAGATAATAGGCTTACAAAAGTCGAAAACTGCATCTATCGGTGTAGCATCCCCTCAAAAATTGCTCGAAAATAACTTTAAAACTATTTTTTTCAGCTATAAATTAATATGCATCATATTTTTGAAGGTTCAAAAGATTTTTTTAAAAGTGTTTCGAAAAAAACGATTTTTCGAAAATTTTACAGTGGTGTCCTCCCTTAACAGCCCTGAATTTCGTCCGATAGTAACATTTTATTCGCATAAGAGGCTTCTCTTTTTCGACTACACTTCCTCCCACGCTTCTACCCTTTTTTTTTAACCTCCGCCTTCTTCCAACCCTCCCGCGTTCTCTGTTTCTCTCAGTTCACGATCCAGCATCCGCACGTGTGTCCGTCGAATTCTCCCGCGAGGTTATGCAGGTTATATATATATATATATATATATATATATATATATATACACACAAGCAGATCTGTGTATGTATCTTGTACAAGCCTCGCGGGCTCGAAGATAAGCGTGACACGACCTCTGACTCATACTTCCCATTAGCCCCGGTCAGACAACTCTCGTCTCAACCCCCCCCCCCCCCCCCCCCCGGCTAATTAGCATGGAGATGAGACTTTCGACGTTTGACACGAACGCGTTAATCGAATCTATACGCGATGTGCTACTTGTAACTCGTACACGTGTGCCACGAATTATTGTCACGAGACAATAACGCACGTTATAATCCGCACGAATTGACACCCCCTCCTTCGTATCAGTCCGCGTGATTTATGCACACGTTATGTCTTGACGAGTGAATTTTAATTAATCGGTCACTCGATTACGAAATAGTAATAACGCATTTTTACAAACCACTATTTTTTGAAAGATAGTCATTCAAGATAATTGAAATTTTCGCGTCGTGTATCTCGAAAGTATTTGCGATTATTTGGACGTGGAAGAATTGGAAAAAGGGGATACGTTCTCGTGATTTGCGGAAATGTATATATTGAACTTTGGCATAAATGAGGTGAATCGAATTCTCGCGAGAAAGAACGGATCAATTTGGAAATTTTAATTCACACATTCTTCCTAGAATGCCACACATTCGTGAATATGCAGGCCTACCATTTTTTTTCGATAATAAGGGAAATATCCGTCACCCTTGTAATATTAAGGGGCAGGCTACAGTGAAGACCCGGAAATTAGGTTTATTCGACCCGGAAATGGTCTAAAAAGTTATAAACAATCTCGTGAAGGACATTTGAACGTGAGGGGCTCAACCGGTTGATCTGAAACAAAGAAAAACGAGTTTTTGTTCAAAATAGATAATATTGGCTAAAACTTGACCGAGCTTTTTTTATCGTGTTTAATGATTGAAAAAAAATGATTCATTTTTTTTTTGCGGAAAAAAATATCATTATTGTTAATAACTATTGAAAAACAAATGTTAAGAAGAAAAACGTCGGTCAAGACTAAACTACCATTACACTGAATAAGTGTACCAGATTTCAAGTCAATCTATTCATTAGATGTCCAGAAATCGTTTCGGAGACGCTTTGCAAAACAGTTCCGAAAAAACCGCGTTTAGGGGTCTTCTCACTTTAGACGCTAAAAAAGGCTATTTTCATGAATTTGTTTGATAGGTTTATATTATAGATATTGATATAAAAGTCGTTACACTTAATAAATACACTTTCGAAATACATTTTAAAAAATGTATTAATTTATTCGGGTCACTATTTATAGACGAAAAGGGTAGTTAAAAAAATGTCCTAAAAAAATTGTAGGCCGGCGCTGTTGATGAAATCTTGGAGATGAATCATCCGAAACAAAAAATCAAACGGTTTTAGATTCCGAATGTTGATGGCTATAACCCGAATCATAAGATTTTTTATATATGCAAAAATAACAAAATGTGAAGCGGACATTCTTCGAACAAACAAAAAAAACCTGGTTTTCACCATTTTTGGCAACAAAAAAATTAAATATTAAAATTTTAAAAAAACCTTGATATGCGTTACAGCTATAGTTGTAAAGAACAAGCGGTTAAAATTTAATAAAATTTCATAAAGAATCCAAACAAACCCAAACAAACAAACAAAAAATCAAACGGTTTTAGATTCAGAATGTATAACCCATATCATACGATTTTTTATATATGCAAAAATAACAAAATGGCGGACATTTTTCGAACAAACAAAAAAACCTGGTTTTCACCGTTTTTGGCTACAAAAATGTAAACATCAAAATTTAAAAAAAAACCTTGTTATGCGTTACAGCTATAGTTGTAAAGAACAAGTGGTTAAAATTTCATAAAGATCGATTCAGTAGTTTCGAATATTTTATCAACAAACCGTCGAAAATCGTTGTTTGGAGAAAAACGCGTTTAAAGTTTGTTTGGGTTACATAAATACATTTTTTTTTAAATTCATGTATTTCGAAAGCATATTTATTAAGTGTAACAACTTTTATATCAATATCTATAACATAAACCTATAAAAAAAAATTGCCTTTTTTAGCGTCTAAAGTGAGAAGACCCCTTAAAGTTTCACTAGCAGTTCTATCGTTATAATCATAACTTTACCTTCAACCTGCGATTTCTGCACCATATGTCGGACCTTTCTCTTTAATTTGACTTGCCTTCAACAATCAACGAGTGCTCGTCATTTTCACAGCCTAACCCCTTAAATCCCAATTAAATGATTTTTCCCAACGCCAAAAAAAGAAATCCACAGCCAGAATTGCAATAATTTTGAACGTGCTCAATCCACTTTAACGATCTAATAATACCACCGCAGTTGTTTGAACCCTTTGTTCGTTAATCCGCGCAACTCGATCGTTTGGATATATTTTTTTTCATCGTCCTGTTTTTCGCAAATATTCGTTAGGCGATCATCCGGAAACGGACGAAGAGAGCGAGCTGAACGCGAGAAATCGTCTCCATCATCAGCATCATTATCATCATCATCGACTTTCGACGTCGAAGCCGGCAAGCGAGGACGAGTTCGCCGAGGACGAGCTCTCGGTCGGCGAGCCTTCGGAGGCTAAGATGCTGACGGCGACGGGCCCCGGATGGGGCACGTGTCCCGCGGCGTCCAGACCGTCGCGGGAAAGGCGCGATAAGAGCCCGCGGAGCCTCGACAGACGTAGGAGGGACAAGACCCACGATATCGGCGAATTTCACGAGGGAATGCTCCGAGACGCTCTTCTGCAGCTTTATCCGAGTGTGGCGGGTAATTACCATTTTTCTTTTTCCATCAATTTTTCAACCTTTCTTTTTTCCTTCGTGTTTTGTTTGCTTTTCGGCCCACTGTCAAATATTGCAAATCGCAAGAGCATCATTTTGATTGTTAATTGTTAAGCAACGGGGCAAACCCAACGAGTGTACCAGATGCAATCGTTTTATTCCACCGATCAGGCAGGACAACAACTCTATTCTTTATTTCTCCATTCTCAGACATCTCTCTCCTTAAGGGATAACACCACTTTAGCGGCAGAAAATAAGGCCTAACTTTGATTATTTATTTCGGGAGTATGAAAAAAGGAATAGGATTTCTTTTCCGAGGGTTTATCTAACACATATAAAAGTATTTAAGAAAAAATTTATTATAATTTTCATACAAGATGGCGGCGACAGAGCCCATCTCGAAAAACGTGTTTTTTACTAATAGCTTCACGGGAGGACGGTTTTCTCGTAATGTATAAGATCTGGAACAAAAACCAAAAAAATATAATCTATATATATTATTAGCTAAGGGACTACGTAGGGATTATTTTTTATCAAATTTTGATAAAATAGCGCACTTTGAACGAATTAAATCGATTTTTTGCGCAAAAAATAAGCAGTAAGTTGTTTATAAAAAAAAGTTTACATTTAAACAAAAAACGACTACGTACTCCCTTAGAGAATGTAGATGTGAAGCTACTATCAACATTTCAAATCGATCCATGCAAAGGTGTTCGGGCAATCCGTCCTCCCAGTTTGAAAAAAGTGGTTTCGAGAAAAACGCGTTTAAAAGTTTAAAATGTGGCAACGTTGAAAGAAGAAATTCGCCATAGGACCAATTGCATGAAGGTTCAAGGTGAACCTTCATGACACGTGGCACTTCGTAAACACTAGTTATAGGGCTGTAGGGGTTAAAATAATGCTTCGATTGAAATTCAAAAAACTGTACAAACTGCAATTAGTGGCAGAAGTGTCGTGTTAAAAAATTAAGCGGTTTCTCCACTTGATTCATTAATCAACAAAACTCCAACAAAACTCAACTTGAACCTTCAAAATCTCCGAAACTATGTGGTGAAACGGATTCATTTTTGGGCACTTAAGGAGGTTGAAGCGATTAAGTTGAGTCAAATGACGGTTTATTCATTTTTTTTCAATGAACCTCAAAAAAATGCATACTAGGTACAGATTTATTCTATATATGCTAATTTTTTAAAATATATAATTAAAGCGCAAAATTATGCATTTTAACACTTTTATTTCGTAAAGTAGAAAAACTTTTGTGTTACTACCGACTTGAAAAAGCATAACATTATCGATGATTATTATGAAAAAAACTGCAACAACGAATGTTTTATACAATTCACAATGAAATTTTGAGTAATTCATAATTATGCCTATTCATATTTACGTCACGAGATTATTGGCCCATGGTTTACGATGGGCAAGATGAGGATTTTTTTTCTAAATGTTCACAAAGGTTCAGTTTGCGTTAATCCGTAGTTAGAAATGGTTTATCTTGGTACTAAATAACAATAAAAATTACATAACCTTTAGTGTGAAAGTCTTGCCGATCTAACCGCACGTTAAATTACATACATTAAACTATTTTATCTCTGGTGTTTGGTGGTGAAAAAAGTTAAAAATAATTCGTAAAGACTCAGTATAGTGTAAACAATAACATGTATTTTTTATTAAATCTAACCTTGGATTGTGGCTAACGCTCCAACCTCCTTAATGCATCCTAAATTAATCTCTTGGTGATATGAATATCAATCGTTTACAAGCATTTCGATTTTCATGTCGAAACTCCTTAAGGCGAAGTAGAAGATCTACCACGTGAGACATGAGTGCGAGAGAGACAGCTGAAATTTTCGAACAGAGATTTCTCAGAGATGAATAATATTCAAGGCAAAAGGAAATCATCAAGCTCTGCGTCAGGGAATTCTCCAGAGCCT
This sequence comes from Ophion obscuratus, assembly GCA_964007375.1. Lineage (NCBI taxonomy): Eukaryota > Metazoa > Arthropoda > Insecta > Hymenoptera > Ichneumonidae > Ophion > Ophion obscuratus. The sequence continues at coordinate 33,475,526 of OZ023312.1, read as the reverse complement.
GATGCTTTGTTTTTCCTAAATAATTCGACCATCTATGAGAAAATTGGGTCGGAAAATTGTGAGGTTATGTTAACCTTGTACATGCCCTTGAGTGTAACAACTTTTATATCAATATCTACAATATAAACCTATCCAAAAATTCACGAAAATAGCCTTTTTTTAACGTCTAAAGTGCGAAGACCCCTTAATCGATGACACGTTCGACCTTGCTGAACGATCTCTCATACCGTTGTGTTTTTTTTCGACCTCAGGTGTGGCCGGTGTGCGAACGATAACGAGTCAACGACAAAAGTCCGTCCCTTCGGTGGCCCACAGGCTGCCGTATTTCGTGCCTCCGATGCCAGCGACGGTCGTTCGACCGCGTCGTCACGAGGAGAATCCTTACGAGAGCGTGCCCGTGTTGGGGCCGTTGCAGCACTACACAAGCCAGACCCGTGGCGCGGCCAACAACAAGGAAAAATCGCGCAAGTCGACGAGCGAGCGCTATCCGAAGTACTCGCAGTACGGGCCGAGCGAGTATTACGGAATTCATCAGGAGCAGGAAAATCCGAATCCCGTTTATACCCAAGTGGGCGGCGAGTACACGGACACGTATTCCCAACCAACCGATCGGCTCTACAACGAGGAAAAGTACGCGCAGCCGGTTTATTACACGCCGCGCGATCCCGATCAGATATCCTCGGGTAGACTGTACCAGGGCCAGCCGGACAGTAGTTTCGGCAGTGACAGCGGTTACAGTCATCACACGACCGGTACAACGGGCACCAACGGCACCAGGGGCAGCATACAGCGCAACAATTATCGCAAGGACAATCACAGAAATTCCCATCACTCGCATCATTCGGCCGATTACATCGTCTCCTAAGGTGACCTTGGAGCTCTCGAGCACCGAGAAATAAATTAATACCGGTACACTACTCTCGCCCTCTCGGCGAAAGTGAAAAGAAGAATTTAACGAAAGGTCAAATTTTGTGCGACGCGAGACGAATAAATAAGTCGCGTTTTATCGCAAGTGCAACGAGGCGCGAATGTTTTCTCGTTTCGTGTTTTTTTTTTCAAATTTTTTTTCGTTCCTAGTGACTTCTATCGAAACATACACGAGAAAGACTGTTCAACGAATTCACATAGTGCAGCTCCGCAAGTCAAACTCGCTTCGGAAAGCAGTGAGACCCACACGAGACAAATGGCGGGACTTGAGCTGTTTTTTTCTTCGTTTGTTTGGTTTTGTTTCTTTTTTCACGGGCCACGCTGCGACTCGAGTGAAAATTGGAAGGTTGGTTCCAAGAGATCCCGAGGATCAATTGTCGACGTCAACGTACGAGCGAGTCCCTGCGAGCTGTGTTTATGGAGAAAAGAACGATCGAAAGAAGAAGAAAAAACAGTGCACTGCCAGCAGTACCGGAAGCCAGAGATTCACGATGATTGCTTCGATGTTTCCGGTGAAACGTACATTCTCCGGTATACTCGAGTCTCGGCTTCGTTGCGCCTCGAGCGAGTCTGGTACGGCCATTACGCGACACGAGCTTTTCTCCCGCGCGTACGTGGCGCCGTCTAGGGACGCGCCGGCATCTCAACTTCCGGCAGACCCCGTACGAGCCCGCGAAAATACGAACGAGGGAGCGAGGAGAAGGAAACCGAGCCGGGAGAAAAGAATAAGCGGAGGAGGGACGAAAATTACGCAATGAAAAATTGTACAGACACCTGCCATATTTCGATACTATAGATACATAAATATTTAAAAAAAAAACATTAGTGGATAAGTGAGGAGATTGGAGCGTGAGGGAACGAGGCAAACGTTTTTTTGTACATAATTGAGAAAAAGAGAGAGCGAGAAAGAGTGCGAGAGACCAAGCTGAGAAATTATATTTTCGTTTCTCTGCGTTTTTCCTCGTTGTGTAGAGCTGTAACATATCGTTGTTGTAGTCATTGATTTTTTTGTATATGATTTCTCTTGATAAATTAAGGCATCGATACTTTATAATTCAATGTAGGGGAAATTTAATTTTTTTTTTTCATTTCGAATTTATCGTTTATTCGAACGCAAAAAGAAATCAAATAATTACATTCGTACGCAGTCGAGTTGTCATGCAATGAGGACTTGGATCCTAAATTTATTTACAACATCAATCCTGATGTACTTGAAAAAAAACATCAGATAATCAAACGATTGATATAAAAAATTAATAAAAAGTCATATTTATTTTATTTCAGCAAAAACAAAGTAACATTATCTCGGTCACAAAAGAATTTCGAACGAACCGAAGGACACGTTTTGTTTTTTTGTAACTTCTACGATTATTACGATTATCTTAAAAGCAATATATATATATATATATATATTTCCGATCTTCCCCTTCGATCGAGCGAAAAATTTTATTCGACGGAAAACATCGATCTCACGTTAAAAGTGACAGGTGTCAATAATTTCGTCGCAACGAACTTGCGAATTTCTGTGTTATTTAATTTTTAATGTAAATTCGAAGCAATGCACTTTTACTTATTTCAATCGATATGTCGAGACTGGAGAAGACGAAACGATCAGCCGGCCGATCGAAGGGCTTGTCAGAAGCGAACCCGGGATTCGAACGTGTCCTGTCGCGGACGACCAGTGTCAGGAATCTCTCGTCACTTGAAAACAAAAACATTGCGCTGGTTATTTTCTGTTCCCATTTATCTATTCATTTGCTCCTTCACCGTGAATTTTCTCATTGTGCTCTGCAATATCTGTAACCCTGTAACGTTTACACTCTTTAAGCAATTTCATTTTCCCTTAATACTTATTTTATTTTCCCTTGATACACCAAAATTCACCAAAATATTTTGCCTTAATTCTTATTTTATTTGCCTTAATACCCGATGCGACGCGCCGAAAAAAGGTCGTTTTTCCGATTTTTTGTCTAGATTATTTATTTGGGATTTATTCGGGATTTGGAAAAAAAGGTATTATTAAGCATACGTCAAACTTATTTCGTGTAAAATTTTTAGTAAATTTGTCTTTTAACGAACATGATTATTGAGGTATTATAGAGCCTCTGTATAAAAAATGTGGCCCAACGGCGGAATCGATAACTTGACTTTGATTGTTTGGGAAAATAAAAATAAAAAAGTTTATAATCTATATAAATGTAGTGCTCGTTGTACCTAGCTGATTTTCGAAAGAAAAAAAAAAGTGTAATTTTGACGAAGTTTTTACTTCGTCAAACGGGAATTTGGAAAATACTACATTTGAAAAAAAACTGTAATTCTTTAGATAAGTGACTTTTCCGAAAAATGAGTCTACAATTATTTTTTATTAAGTTAAAATTCACCCCCTTCCCCCCATAAAAAGTTATGGGATTTTGAAGTTGGCGGAAACACGTGATAAAATACGGCATTTTTGAACATTTATACGCCTATATTGGGTTTGTTTGGGTTTTTGAAAATCTCATTTTTTGGAAAAGTCACTCATCTAAAGAATTATTTTAAAAAACCGGCTACGCACAACGATAGCTACTGCAATTAGCGAAATTATGTTTTTTTTTAAATTGAAAATCGGACAATTATAAGTAGAGTGACGATTCCTGCCAGGTCGAGAAAAGTCTTGAGAAAAACGGGATTGAAAGTTTTTTAGTATACATAAATCGTTGCGCCACCTGCCCTCACTAAATCGTCTGTAATTTGGTCAATTTTCAATTTTTGAGCTTGAACATTTTTTCACATATTCTTGAATATGTGTACTTTTAAAATAAAAAAAAAATCGATTTTTCTGACCCGTCACAATGGTGAGCCGCGTCAACATCTAAATGGGTTTCCTTCATTCATTTCATGACGATGAAAATCTCCGAAGATAAACAGTAGGATCGAAAATATTGGTCGTTATATTTCTTCCATTTCTTTTTGATATTTTCTTCGATCAACTTTTTTGAAAAAACAATTATCTACATTACGAAGTCCAGAATAAAACTACGTGGTTATATTTCTTCCATTTCCTTTTGATATTTTCTTCGATAAACTTTTTTCGAAAAATAATTATCTACATAACGGAGTCCACAATGAACATACGTGGTTGCGAATATCGCAGGCCGTTGTTATCGAAAGAAAAACACTTGACGAGTGAATTATAATAATACAAACAAAAATGAGAAAAGAATATTTTTTGTACGCAATTGAAAGAGGGCGAGAGAGTCTCCTATCGCTGTTCGCGACAGATCGCGTTGCTGCGAAGACTCGCTCTTCGAAAGTAACATAAACCTCGTTGGTATTGGCCCGGAGCGCCGACACTTCGCGAGAATGCGGATCAGTCTGTTGTAAATACGTTTTTATATTTAAAACAAAAACAAGCAGAGGAACAAGCGCAAAGCGGACACAAACAGAAATGTAAGTTTTGCGGCAACGGAGGCCGTATGTACTTGTAACGTAATAAGCGGAAGTTTGTGAATGTGACGATCGTTCTGCCTTCCCGTCAGGCCAAAAACTATCACGTTGACTTTTACATTAGTTTAAATTATTCAGCGGCCCGTTCGTATGCGAAAGAACGAAAAAAAAAAAACAGATTTTTATTTATCGATTCCGCATCATCTTGTGTGTGCACGCGTGAATGAGTGTAGATGAAAATGATGACTCGATCCTCGCGAGTTTGGCGGAGTCGAAGAAGAACAAGCGGATGACGAAAAAAAAACAACCAGCGTGACCGAAGGCAGATTGATCGGGTTCGTCAAAAGCGCGAGAGTGACAAAACGTTGTACTTATGTAGCGCGGAGTGATTATAATTTCAGCAACTCTTGCGCAATCGCGAAAACGAAAGACAGTGACGGCAACAACAAAACAAAACACCAGCGAAAACGTAAATTAACGATAATTCATAATGGAGCAATGCATACAATCAAAGAGTGCGGGAAAATAAATAAACGAAAGGAAGAGAAAAGTCTTGGAAAAACAAAGCAAACGGACAAATAAAGAAAAAAAGCTTGGAAGTCATTGAGATTTCGAAAAATCGTATTACGCGAGCGTAGACCGCGTGTATGAACGAATATGCCGTATGAAAACGCTTTTGTACCATTTTTGCGTCCATATTAGTCACAAACGCGAGCACGAAAATGTTACTTTGGCCGTGTTCGTTGGGTCTCATTATTTTGATACGAACAAGTGCGCATGCGCATAGTAATGCGCAACGTGCAACTGCGCAATGATACGAGTCATTCGTTTTGCGCATGACTCTTTTCATTGCGCATGACTCGTTTCATTGCGCATGACTCTTTTCATTGCGCATGACTCGTTTCATTGCGCATGACTCGTTTCATTGCGCATGACTCGTTTCATTGCGCATGACTCGTTTCATTGCGCATGACTCGTTTCATTGCGCAGTTGCGCGTTGCGCATCGTCATGCGCATGCGCACTCGTATCAAAATGATGAGACCCAACGAACACGAGCTTTCTTACGAATATCTGTGCTGAACGTTTTTTTTTTTTAAACATATCGTAGCTGCGCTCTGCCGTTTTGAGTTGTATCATTGCGCGATTCGCAAAGTTAATTATTTATTTGAAAGAGAATGAGCTTTAGACGCTGAAAGTTGGAGAATTTTCGCGACTCGACGAGCCCTTTTGTAAATTGTTATAACTGTATCCGCATAACGCGTAGCGAGATGTATAATTTTATTCCCAGTGGGTGGATCGTACGAGACGTACGATCGAAGCGAACGAGTTCATTTTGAGAATAAAGTATCGTCATTTTATTTCGTCGGCTCTTCTTTGTGCGAGTCGTTCACGTCTCGGAGCGGAAAGTAAGAAAAAAAAAGGGAGAGGAAAGAAAAAGAAACAAGAGCTGTGACGAGGCTATAGAGCCGGTGCGAGCGCCAAGTCTAGTAATTTATGTTAGTCTCTTTTGAGTTTCCGTCGATCAAACGCTAGACAGCGAAATTATTGTTTTATTTTTATTAATATTATTATTATTTATTGAATCGAGAGCCGCTCGAAATCTCGCGAAATACACCTTCCTATTTAGCGCCAATCTTTAGCTGTAACTAACTGACACAATAGGCATTGGACACTCTAGAGTGCCACGATAAACAAAGTAGCACTCTCGAAAGTTAGCTTGCACGGAAGTTGTTCCTTGCCAACGTCACGTGACGGCCAATCCGACCTCACTCATTCGCAAAGCACTCGTCCACTACCGAACAAATGACCATCAGACGATAATCTCCAACACTCGTTATCATGATGTCGAAGTTGGCGGCGTTGGTACGCAACGAAAGTTCTTTTATACATTTTATTTTCCTCGTTTTTAATATGGATTTTTTTTTCTGGACTTGTATCGTAGATCACTGAATGAGTATGTGAAAAAAATGGTCGAGCGTTTTCGTAGGCAAAATCTGCTGAAAGCAATTGAAAGAATTCAGAAATATTAATTTTCTTTGCGTTCCAATAAGCTTAAACCTCATAAATTATCGTCACCATTACCTAATTATGTTTCGTCATTGGCAATATTTGGAATCGATGTTTCGACCTGTTTTTCAAAATCACAAATGCTCCGAATTACCGATCGTGGAGTGATAAATTGATTTGATTATATTGAAAAATGTGGTAAATTGAAGATGAATGGTGTTGAGCGACGAAGAGGGAGGATTGGCTGTTCAACGATGGTGAGCAACAATACCAGCTCGCAGAACAGGGTAACTAGTTCTAAACATCTATCTTCTAGATCACCTTTGAAAAAATAAACGAGGAGAAAAAAGCGTTGCGATCATTCGCAAAAACATGAGTGAGAGAGAGAGAGAGAGAGAGAGAGAGAGAGAGAGAGAGAGAGAGAGAGAGAGAGAGAGAGAGACAGAGAGAGAAAGAAAAAAGAGAGAACGAAACCTCCGAATCACGCTCGATGTCACCTAACGGTATCACGGGTTCACTTTTAATCACGAAAATCGTCACCTTGAGCCTAACTCGAAGAAAAGAATATACACACACGTACACAAAGACACAAACACACACTACCACAACTTCGTACTAATAAACGATTTACTATTCGATTTCAATCAGAATTGTTGCAATTATTTTCCGTCATTTTCCTAAAACGCCAAAAGCGATTCCGTCCCTTTCCGAGATCGGTGATCCAATCGTGTACCGACAAAAAAATTTATCCTTCATGTGCACAGTGTACCTTGAGGCCTTAGGCCACTCTAGAGGCCAAAAAATAGGATGTTTGGGGATTTTTTTATCTGACGATTTTTAGGCAAATTTTTCACCTTCAAAAAATCGTCAGATAATTGTTAATAACAAATGAACTATGCAATATAAGAGAAAAATCCTACGTACTTCACTACGTTACTTTCACGTTTAAATTTTTCACCTTCTAAAAATCGTCAGATAATTGTTAATGACAAATGAACTATGCAATATAAAAAAAAATCCTACGTACTTCCATAGACAATGTATTTTTCAAGATATATTCAACATTTCAAGTGAATCGGTTGAAAATTGTCTGAGTTATGTTTCCGGTCAAATTAAAAAATGCAGCTTTGAGATAAACGCTGCACAGCCGCCATTTTGAAACAAATCGCTTCAGAAAAATTATTGTATACAGTCACTGATATGTATGATAAACAGCCTTTTTGTGATCTCGATTTATTTTGTAGTTTTTTGGAAAAAAATTCCCAAAAAGCCTTTTTTCGGCCTCTAGAGTGGTCTAACCCCTTAACTACTAGTTTGCCGTTGGTTAGCATATCGACGCTGCTTACGAAAAGTAGGATGTTTCAGAATTCTTACGAAAACAAGCACGTTTGATATCGCCGCGAAAACTAGCATGTTTCGGCTTACCAGACGAAAACTAGCAAGTTTCGGTTTTCGCCACGGAAAATGGCACCTTTCGATATTTAACGCGAAAACTAGCACTTTTCGGCTTTCACCACGGAAAGAAGCAGATTTCGATGTTCACCGCGAAAATTAACATGTTTCAGTAACACTGGAATTGTTTCCGACTTTTCTTCCATGCTTTTTCACGCCTTGCCTCTATTTTCTTACTCCAATTTCTTTGACCGCAATCGGAAATTTACGATTTTTTAGACCTCTCAAAAAGTTTTAATTGGACTTCAATTAAAATTGCAAGTATTCGGAAAATATCTATTCAACCCTACGTCGATACAACCCACGTTAAATATGATTTTTATCAAGAAGGACGAAAGATGAAAATCTTTAAAAAAAAACAAATACATGGATGATGTTAGAATGTTCCAATTAAAACAGACGTCAGATAAAAAAAATGCCTCTTGCACGAAGAAAAAAAAAGATTTACAAGCCATGCTTGACCGAGGTTTAATTCCAATCGAACGTCAGCAAGATGTTTCAAACATATTCGACGATAACCATCTGTAAGATTACAGTAAATTTGTTGAATGATATTTTCAATAACGTTATTTTTTAATAGAAAATCACAATAAGTATTTCATTATATTTACAATTCCGATATTATTTGTTTTATAAAAATTACTACTATCGGTTTTAATTGATAATTATTATCACAATATTATTAAAAGCAACGAGTAGAAAAATAAAATGTCATTACGCAAACAAATTGTCATATTTTTTAAATAATATTATATAATGGTTTATTTGTTCAGATTTTACCTGAGCACGAAGGACTTTAAATTCTCACCAAAACTCTTTTTGGTTAAATTGTACGAGCGATGAGATTCTTGAGGTTTTAAACTTACTTCTTTTACATTAGTTTCTACAGTGAAAATCAAACAAGCTTGTTTTCGCGGTGACAGCCGAAACATACTGGTTTTCGCAGTGAATATGGAAACATGCTAGTTTTCGCGGTGACAGCCTTAACATGCTGGTTTTCGCGGTGAATATGGGAACATGCTAGTTTTCGCGGCGAAAGCCGAAACATGCTGGTTTTCGCGGTGAATATGGAAACGTGCTAGTTTCGTAAGCAGCGTCGATATAAGGTGCCCCTTTCCGAACAAAACACTTTTTCCTTAAATGCCGTGCGACAAAAATTGGCCGAGATAATCACGAGCAAAGTCCGACGCTGAGTAAACAATGGCACAGTGGTTTCGGAACACACACCGAAACGTTTTTTTTTCGATTCTTGTTTTTTCCATAAGTAACATCTAGTGAGTACAAAAATGCCAAACAAAAATAGAAAAAAGAACACTTCCAGCCTAGGATGACTTTAAAAAAATTCTACTTTATTTAATAAATAAAAATTATTGAACCGTACAATCCGTTTGAAAATATATTGTTCGTGTTTATTATACAGCAAAAAAATGTGCGAAATATTCACTTGCCCGAAAGTCGATTCGAATGCGCCCTCGCTCTCATTGGGACGGTGAAACTACTGTTTACTCAGCGTCGGGCTTTATTCATGACTATCTTGGCCAAATTTTGTCGCACGACAATTAAAAAAAAAAAAAGCGTTTTGCTCGAAAAGAAACACCCCATGCGTTCACAAACGAAAAACTGTATCTTACCTTGTATATTATATTTGAATCCGCCATATTAGACCTGTGCTCCACCTGTACGGGGTCCATCCATTACGTGTCCGCCTCATTCCAACATTTTTCTTCTCAGCCGCAGCTGACTCCCTCTTCATCGCATTCACCGTGACATTTCTGCCATGGGCAAAGGAAAACTGCCAAAAACCGGTACCCACGGTTCTACTAGTATCGGGGGGTGTTGTTTCACAGGTTAGGCTATAACGAGAATGCGTGAGTATTGTTGTCTCTGTCGCACACAACACTCCTCGATCGCAGCGCCTCTATAGTCCAGTAAAAAAGACGAAAACCCAGCACTTTTTAGCGTAGAATATGAATTTTTACTGAAGGTAGATGGTTGCATACTGAAAATAATTCCAATAAAATTTTGCCCTTTATCTTGCCCCAACCCTAAGAAATAGGGGTTGAAAACTTAAAAATCGCTGCATCTCGATAATTAAATACCCGATGAACAAATGCTTCAAATAAAAGTTGTTTGGAGTAATAAAATACGTAAAAAGTTATCTGACGTCCAATCCCCTATCTTTGAAAATAGCGGCACCTGTTTTATAACAAAATATTATATACATAAGAACTTTTGATATCAAACCCACTGATTCAAATTTCATCTATGGTGTTTTATTTTATTTTATTCATGGATAGATTCGGACAATTCTTTCATCCTATGAATAGTCTACATTAAAATGCGAACAACGATCAGGTTTATATTTTAACTTCTTGCTTAGATTCATTACATTATATACAAATTAAATCATTCGTTTTTTCGTATTCTATTTTGTTTAAAGTCTATCGATTTTATTTTATGTATAGCGAGGTTTGGATCAATTCTTCTGTCAAAAGTATTAGCCAGGTATTGGACTTTATACTATCCTGGGACCAGTAACAATATACAATAAATAAGAAGTTACTGAATGGGGGCCTGGACACTGCAGGGAAAAAAATTTCTACACATGCGAACGCATAAACTACCCCTGGGTATTGATGTTTGTCCAACTATTGGTACGATCAAGACTTGATGAGGTCTCCATGTTTTTTTCTTCTTATTTACGCTATTCTCTGTAATTTTCTCTATTCAACAATTCCCCCTTTCTTTTTATTCTCCCATACATCCGGTGACAGCGCAGGTCAAATTCGATTGTTACATACATCGATACTATATCTATATCGAAGGGGGGAAAGTAGTAATGGAGAAGACATTACGATCGTAATAGCAAACGGGAGCGAGATCACGAAGGTAAGGTCTTTTTATTTGTTTGCGTGGATCGACGGCGCAGTCGGATGGGCTGTGATGGGCATGGCTATTCACCGTGCAATGACTTCGCTTCCAGACCCCTTTCGATCCCCTTCCGAACGAACCAGGTGAGTTTGTAAAAGTGAAACGGGAAAGAGCCACGAAATCCATCATCCCGATTGACGATTGCGAGAAAAAATGTTTTCATGGGTAAGGTTCCCACACACACCCTGATCGAGCTGAAATTTTGATTAAGGCGTTACCCCCACTTGTAGCGCAAAAAAGGCCTTTTTCATGAATTTTTTTAAAGAAAACTACCAAACTTTTTTTTATCGACCAATATACCATCTTAAAGAACACATCTTGAAGAAGTTTCAGTAATGTTTTTATTGAAAAATATTACATTGTTTAGTGGCAAATGGCCGTCAATGAAATAATGTTTGTATATACACGGTTTGCGGTGACCAACATTGCGGCGAAGTGGATCATCTGAAAAAAAAATGCGGCTGGATTCAATTAAATATAAGTATAAGCTAGTCTTTAATCGAAGGATTTTAAAAAATATTCATTTTTCACAAAATGGCGGACAGTCAAAGTTAATGGTTCGATTTTAACGAAAAAAACGGCCGTTTTTTGGCTATAAAACGGCCATTTTTTTCGAAAAAAAAATCGAACGATTAAAGACTACATTTTTATGTATTAAATAAGCCTGCAAAATTTCAAGAAGATCGGTTCATTAGTGTTCGAGTAATCTTGGTCACCGACTTCAGAAATGCCATTTTGAGAAAAACGCGTTTAAAGTTTCAATTTCCGATCGTTTACACAACGGATTCTTCTCTTTCAACGCTCATATATCAGTCAATTTTCTTCGGATCGACTTGAAATTTTCAGGACATATTCTCAGATACTTATACTTCAAAAAAATGTAATAAAAAAATTGATTTTTTCAAAATCGCAAGTGGGGGTAACCCCTTAAGGTAGAACGAGTGCGATCTTGATTTCTATAGATTTTGTTCAAATTTTAACCAGCCATTGTTCATATCATTATGCATGTTTGAGTACAATTTCAGAACAGTCGACTATTTAGATTGGGAGATACGAGGTTTTAAAATTGCAACTTTAAACACTGTGGGGTCTACATTAAAATTGAGACAGAATAATTTTCTGTAAAAAATGTTTGTCCCCTATAATAAGAAAACATATGGCAACACCGCATCGGTCCACGCATCCAATGACGTAAGTTTGCGCGGCACATCAAAATTATTACAGCAACACAAATTTTTATTTGGAAGTAATTTTTAATCGAATCGAATCAAAGTGTTAGTTATGAATTAGCCAACACTTTTATTTGTTAATGAAGACAACTCAAACAATAAAAAGTATTTATATTCATAACGCAAATATTTTTTTATGGTAAAAATTTTTCACTTTAAGAACACGATAATTTTTTTTTTCTCGAAATATTGAACAATACTGTTCTGCGGTGTTGCCATGTGTCTTCTTATTATAGAGGACAAATATTTGTTACGGAGAATCATTCTGTCTTTATTGAAGGTTTTTAGCAAAACTGAATAGTAAAGGCAATCCAAACATTTTTCACCCTTTGTCTAACTACTTTGCTATCTAAACTTTTTTTTTTAATTTATAAACACAATGGCATGGTACGACGAATTATGTGACCTGACTTTTGGTCAATGCAGACCCTGCAGTGTTAAAAGTTGCAATTTAAAAGCCCATTATCTCCCAATCTAAATAGTGGACTGCTCTGAAATGTCACTCAATATGCATAATGATATGAACAATGTCTGGTTGAAATGTGAACAAAATCTATAAAAATAAAGCGGGCGCGCTCGTTCTACCTTAAACCTTTCTTTTAATATATTAAGACAACCCCTAAAGAGATTTTCGGCGACGCGCAATAGTTTTTAGGTTTGTTTGGACAAAGCGGAGAGCGCGATAACATATATAGATATAAACGGAGACGTCCCAGATACAGATATAGTCGGCGCGTTAAAAAGAAAGTAAAAAATTCAATACCTCGAAAACTATTGCGAGTCGCCTAAAATTCCTTCAGGGGTTGTCTTAAAATATTAAAAGGAAGGTTTGTGCAAAAATTCAGCTGGATCGGGGGAGGGCCTTACCCTTAAAAAGAAAATTTAAAATTCAATATCTCGAAAACTATTCCAAGTCGCCAAAAATCCCCTTAGGGGTTGTCTTAAAATATCAAAAGGAAAGTTTGTACAAAACTTCAGCTCGATCGGACCTCATCCGTTTCCGTATAGTAGAACTCTCGTCAAGACGAATACGCGGGGTAAGATGAATCATAAGCCTAGCTACTAAACAGTGTGTGCGAGCACAGTCCTCTCGTTGGAGTTCGGTGGGGCGGGGAGGTCAATGAGTATGAAAGTACTAAGGGGTGAGATGCAGTCAGAGGCGTGAGAAAACGAGCAATTTCAATAATTTTTTTTATAGTAATTAAGTTTGTTTTACAAAAGTGGTTACACAGACTTTTTATGTTATATTTGAACTTGACTTGTACACATTTTCAAAGAAAAATATTGATTTCTTATAAAAATATCGCCATTATGTCGGACCCCCTTCGGCATGTGGTGCTTTGCGGTGACCATCATAAAATTTTACTTGATTATCTGAAATAAAAAAACCAAAAAAAAATCATTAGTTTAATAATAAATCTAGTCCTTAATCGAAGCTTTTTTTTAATTAACAAAATGGCGGCTTCCGACAGATAACTTCGGATTTGCGACCAAAAAATCGCTCGTTTATTGTTTAAAAAAATATAAATTTTCAACAAAAATAAAAATCCCTCGACTAAGGGATAGTTTTAATCAATAAGCACACCATATTTCATCAAAATCCATGGAGTGGTTTTTGAATTATAGTGGTCACCGACTTGAAAAACATAGTTTCGGGAAAAACGCGTTTAAAGTTTTTCGATGTGGATACGGTATTATATGTTCGTAAAATGTTGAGCTCGATGGATGAAGCTAAACTTTTAAAATGTATTTTGATCCGCTGAATCCAAATATCACAATTGTTGCTGTATAGTCGGACATTCAATTGTTTATAGCCAATTGGTAAAACAAATTTTCAAAAAATTAAAGTTTTTCGGGATGAATTGTTTTTTTTTAATTTTGCTAAAGTTCATAGTTTTTGAGTAATACATTTTTGAAAATTTCTGAAAGAGTTTTCCAATTTTACACTTGGTTTATGTATAGAAATACTATTTAAAAAATTACTTACATCGAATCATCAATTGTTGGCCCATACAATAGGGCTTCTGCCAATGTGGAAGCTACCAAAATATCAATTTGTTGTCTTCGAAGCATTCTGCCTTCCCGGGTATTATCATTTTCGCGTTTGTCAGCCACGCCTATACTTTGAGAATAGACGTGGCCCCTTCACTAATTGTGGGATATCCCGGCAACTATTCATCGGATTGACTTGAAATTTTCAGGGAATATTTTCGAAACATCATACTTCAAGAAAATGTAAGGAAAATCGATTTTTTGACAATTCTGACAGCATCTCACCCCTTAACTGTGGCGGAAGCACGCGTCTCGAGTGAGAAAAAAGAATATCGATTTTTTGACAAAACGATGTAATTTTTGATAAAGTTTAACATCGTTTCAGTTAATTCGAGTTGCTGATATTGATTAGAGACAGGTAGATAAACACAATGGAAGTAATTATTAATATAATAAGAACGGTTTGTCAGAAATTTTCAAAGTTATTGCGTGATTTTTTGTTAATTCGTTAACGGTCTAATGGGGCAAGATGAACACAAGCTATCGCAAACCTGCAATATTTTACAACATACCATTATTTATGTCAGAAAGGTCGAAATGAAAGTGGTAAAGCATTTGGTTCCTCTTCAATCGGTGTTTCTACCAGGGGAAGAAAAGGAACTTACAAATGATTAAAATGATATGGAAGCAAGATTATTCGTTCTCATCCTACAGAACATCGACGATGGGCTTCTCAAATTGCTGGGATTGAGAATGAAACCACTTTTATATGCGAAAGATGTCAATAATTCGTGCCCCATTATTCTCCCAGCGCTGTTTCATCTTGCCCCCCATACGAGATAGGTGGGGAAAATAAAGGTTTAATAAAGAATATATACTGTATGGTACAAATCAGAAAAACTGTTTTTTGTGCTTCCAACATTAAAAGATTAATGAATGTTGATTAGTTAAAAAAATAATTAAAGTTGACTGACTCGTATATGTATTGTTTTATTTGAACATCACCTTAGCGTTATCATCTTGCTTCTACTTCCCCTACGTACTTCGTATACTCATATAAATAATAATATATATGTAGAAGCAATATTTTATAGCAATGTTTACGTTCGTTCAACGATTGATCGATTCTCTTTTTACGAGGAAACAAGAGAACGCCCAGTTCGAGGGTAAATCTAATATTTATTTCTTCGTACGTTCGAATGCAACACGTATCCTTTGGGTGACGTTACTCGTCGTAGTCGATGATATTGCCGGTGCTGTATCGACGTGCGGAACAGCTCCGAGGAAACTGCAAAGAGCAATTTTACATCCAACATGATGCAGCGAAATCATCGTGTGATAGATTTTAATGGAAGCAAGTTTACAAAGGAGGCGGACGATGTGCAAAAGGACAACCAGGACCTGATCATTATGATGAAGCTACGTTGAAAAAAAAGTCTCTGTGAGTCTTGGATGGTAATTTATTCCTATGAGCCACGATCGATATTGCTGGTGCGCGAATAAAAACTCGACGTACCTCAATTTAATTCGAGAATCCGGTATACGCAGATGCAAAACTGCCCGATAAATACATCCGCGTCAGAAACATAATTATGTTTTCTCTCAAAGATCCTTGGATTTCGGAAACTTATTCTTATTGATATCGACAAATGGATTTTCTGGAAATTTATTCAGAGATTATGCAAATTTTTGCACCCATTCCCGACGACGGATCTTTTACTTGAATCTCCGGAGTTTTTAAATACCAATGAGATTAATTGTTACGTGCGTGAAATATAAGCTCAGAACTTTTAAGGCAATATATAACTATGGATCGTTGCAAAACAAAACTTTTTTGGTTTTTTTTCTGAAAGAACTAATAAAGCTATCAAAATAAGGTTTGGAGGTTTTTTTAAATCTACAGGTACGCAAATCAATTTTTTATTTTCCAAACAATACTAAATTGCAGCCCAAGGGCCGCTAGACAGGGAACGCCTTTTTCGAGGCCATTCACGGGCGGACTCGGTGGAAACGCACATGAGCACCCAGAACAAAAAATATTTGTTTTCACAATCTACATGAGTTTTACTTGCGAAGTACATACAATTATTACAAAATATTCATTTTGGCATATTTGGCGTCATTTTTTAATTTATCCAAAGGTAAAGAAAAAAAATTTTTAACCACGTTTTTAAAACGAACTCAAAAGTATAAAATAATTTCTCCTAGCCCCATACAGATTTATAACCCAATACAGATTGTCCTGAAAATTTGTGATTGTGAATATTTGCATAGCTATGAAAATACTTGTAAGATTTTAGACGAAAAACGTGGGGTGCATGCAATGGATAATTGATGCATGAATAGTTCACCTAAGTCACTAACAATTTTATTGCACTGCAAGTGATATGGACTGTTGTGTGAGTCTTCTCAACGACAGCAACTCCCTACACTCCATCTATTGCATGCGCCCCTCGTTTTCCGTTTTAAATCTTACAAGTATTTTCATAGCTATTCAAAATTCACAATCACAAATTTTCAGGACAATCTGTATGGGCTTAGGAATCTGTATTGGGTTATAAATCTGTATGGGGCTACAAGAAATTATTTTATATTTTTTAGTCCATTTTAAAAACGCGGTTAAATTTTTTTTTAATTTAAATAATTTTATTTTCTTCTTTTCAGTCTTGTGTGTGTGTGCAATTTTGCCTCCCTTCTCTAGGCGTCGCTTGCGTTGGGGGGATGTCTCCTTGACCATAGTAGAAATTGTCACTAATTCACTATTGCAATATTATTATGCAATAAATGCAATATTATAATTTTTTACTTTAAAACATGTTTTTCTCTTTCACTCAACTATATTTTACTTCTGTCTTTTTTTTCTCTTTTTTTCTCTTTGTGACAGACTTGCCTGTCTTTTTATTTGTCGGTCATCCAGATCTGAACTTCAGAGTTTCAAGTCCCTAGATCATCCAGAAGTTAGTTAGAAATTAATTGCAAAATTTCCACCGAACAGACAAACAAACAGACAAGAAAGCGAGTCAATAAAAACGTAATAATAAAAAAAGTAGCATTTTCGACTAAAAAACAGCCTTAAGTTTTAAGATCGTAAAAATCGTGTGTACTTCGCTAGAAAATCTATCTAAGAAGCTACAGTTGAAATTTGAAGTCAATCGGTCTGAAAATGTAGAATCTACGAGTTCGCCCAATTTTAAAAACATGATTTCAAAAAAACGCATTTAAAGTTTTAAAACCTTTTTCTTCGGACTAAATAATTCCGAGGATGTTTATACACATCAATCATATAATTCGTGGGATGTTTATACATCATTTGAGCCAATAAAAAAACGATACATTTTTTTTAGTTCTTATAACGCCTTATTGCACTTCGAAAATTCCGGACAAGTATAAACTTCAAGTGTAGGAACGACGATTCGCTATCTTCGAATCAACCAATTACAAGGCAGTGATTAATTGAAATTGGAATTGCCCACTCCAATATACGCCAGCTCATTGATACTATAAGGAAGCTAACAATATCGCCATCCAAGAGTTTTGTAAAAATGCGCAGTTCTCATTAAAGCGTGAGAACAATACAAACTGGCAATTCAATAATGATCGATTGCTATGATTCTTGAGGTAAAAGCGCTGACAATATTTGAAATGAATTCGTATGAGCTTGCGCTGACTCATTGATAGTATATGAATTATGTTTGCGACCAGACGTCATTTTGACCGCAATCATTGTTTCGAAAATCATAATGGATACACCGGGGACGCTGAACCCTTGTGCAAACATATATATGCACGCTATACGTAAATAATCATTTCCGTCGGTTTACACTCGCAGTCGATTAATGATGGCTGAGTATTCGAGACCTGGGCCAAAGTAGTGTGTTATATTTATATATGTCGACGGCGGACGTGCCAATAATTAAGAGCGGACATTCGCCCGGACTGTTTTAATCCTGTCATTATAGAGAAAACGAGAACGACGCTGAGAGCGTGAAAGAGCTGAGCGGGGAACGGGGGGAAGGGAGAGAGAAAGTCTGCGAACACCAGAGTGAAAACGTACACGTTATTCATTCAGTACGAACAATTACGGGAAAGCTTTATCGCATTTCACAGAGATGAATTATTATACAGGGTGTCCCTCTTATCCTTGCCACCCGAAATAATTCGGTAATTGTCGACGTCACAAAAAAATGTTCCAGACAAAAGTTGGTGTGATGGGGCCATCAAATGCGACCATTTTTTTTTATTTCGGTGGAGGCGCTGACCGACAGTGAGTCACCTCCACTTTTTTTAAATGGAATGGTGCATTTTGTTCAACCTTCTTGTGGAGCACTCAAAAACATTAGGGGGTCAAAGTTGTTCAAACGTGGTCTGAATATTGTTCATTTTGATTTTTCTATAGACGTAGTCGACGGGCCTTAAGGCCTACCATATTTCACCATAGGCCTTATTATCCTCTCTCCTCTTGTGACAAGGTTGGTTGTTTTTTAACGGATCTTTCATTACTTTGAAAATGCTACAAATGTAAATAAGGTGTGAATTTGGTTCCTGATTGATTAATCTCCTTGATTGATCACGGTAATTCGAGTTCGGACGACAATAAAGACAATGTGCCGCTCATTCGGCTCAGAGCGGCATTTCCTCAACTTATGCCCTCACCAGTAAAAGTTACAGAAAAAAACCTACGGTTAGGCGAAAAGCCATAAATTACAAAGGAACTCCGGCCACGAAAGCTCTGTTCAATAAAAATAATAGAGATAAGAAAAAAAATAAAAAGACCTCCATCACCAAAGGCAACCGTGCTTCACAGAAGCAAGCGAGTTGGTACTGTCATGGCTGTGAAGAGGAGACAGCTGACATGATACAGTGCACAAAATGCGGAAAGTGGTACCATGAAGAATGCATCGGTTTGTCGCTTGAAGATACCGCTGCGTTTAAGTGCCCTGATGGCTGTTAAATGTGCAAATATATAGTTTATATGCGTTTCTGAAATGTAATTTGTGCGTTTCTATTATTGTTGATCGGAAATACCAAATGTATAACATCCAGATTAATTATTTAAGTTTGTTAAAGCCGTAGGCCTTATTACCCTACCATAGTAAAATCAGGCCTATCGGCGAGGTTTTTAAAAACATTTAATTTTGTTTATGTTTATGGTGGAAGTTGCCATTTTTATTTATATTTGATAATCATCGATACGAAAGTTCGAATATCATTTTTTTAAACCCTCGATTAATTTAAATATTTTTCATTTTATCGCAAATCTCGCTTGGGTAGGCCTCATTACACGCAGGTACTTTAGTCTTTATAGTCGTACCACTGTTTAGTGCTTTCTGTCCCTTCGAAACGAGTCAACCCTTATCAAGCCTACCTTCTATCGGTTTGCTCCCTCTCGGCTGGCTCTCGTTATACCCCGATGTCGTGAGCCAACTCTGCACTGCATAAACAAATGTGTTGTTTTTACACGTTTTAACATGTGTGCAAAATAATGGTGTAAAAATAACACGGATAAATGCATTCAAACAACAAACTTACGTGTGTTATTTTTTTACACGCGTTAAAAGTGTAAAAAGTGTCTACAGTCATTTACACACTCAAAATGTGTAAAAACAACACACTCATTTTTGCAATACTGTATATACATGGGATGCGTCGGAACAATAAATTCAATAACAAAAGCTTTTTATCGTCAAAACATATGTATTTTTTAAACTGAACTCAACAGCACTTATGCTGTATCTATATGTATATATATATATATATTAGGGTGTGCGGAAAAAAATCGATACTTTTTTTTCGGTCGCATCCACCAAAAAAAGGTGAATTAAGGTAAAAAAAGAAGAATCCTCGAAGGAGAGCTCAAAAAAAAATTATTTCGAACGGCGCATTGCATTTGAATACTTTCCATAAGAATAACACAGGAAAATATTGGCACTTCTGAACGTCGTAGTAAAACTCTTCAGAAAAAGATCTCACAAAAATGTCATTAAAAAAGTTCCTACGAACAATTAGCTTAGAACAACCGTTCAAGTAGTATCGCTGTCTGAAATTGAATTTTTTATTTAAGCGACGTGCGCGCCATGGCACACGCTGCGAGTGATTTTGCACTCGTAGTGCAAAATCACAAGCTTCACACTAAGGCTACGAACGGGAAACCGCTACATTTTCCCCTCATTTTGGCCTCGAATCAAGATCTGTCACTGCTACAAAATTTCATTCGTTATTGCAAAGTGAATCCTGTAGTAGGGGAGGCTGCCTCGAAAAAATTAGCTAGTCACTTATGGTACTTTAACGAGAAAATTGTTGCTTTATCGTTTTTTGACAATGCTGTGCCGATAAGTGTGAAGGCAAAAATGGTACAAGCTCTGCAATCTCGAGAAAAATCCAAAAATCCCCCCGAGTGAGTAATTGTTAAAAAAAAATGATTGGGAAATGGTGCTGAAAAAAGACATAAGCGATTTCGTCACTCAAGAATCCTTATTTCTTTTCCAGCAATTCAATTGACCTCATGATTTTTTGAGAGTAAATATTGAATTATGGCCGGAAAATGCCATTTATTTAAGTTGCTTAGATTTTTTTAACCCAAAAGTCGTTAATAACGTAGCCAAACGTCGTGTCACTTTGATAGAAGCATATAACGGTTCATTAACAAAAAACGAAGAGCAGCTACAATATTTATTGGGCGTAGTGCAAAATCATCGACAGAAATACCTTAATTGCAACAAACAGACTCTTAAGAAAAGGAACGATGATTATCAAGCATTATAATGTAAAAAGAAATTATTTTATCTTATTAAACCAAATTAATTGAATAAAACTTTTCGAAACACGATCAATGATGGACGTCGTTTCTTTTATATTTCTTGTTGTACTTGATTCTTTTTTGTATCAGAGAAATATTTCGAGAACGATTCCATGCAAATTGTATGTTAGAGCAGAACATTCTGTACAAAAAAAACCCAACAAGTTTTTTCGTAAAGCGAAAAATACGATTTTTACAGCCTTTCGAATTATTTTTTTTTCTATTAATTCAATTTCAGACAGCGATTCCACTTAAACGGTTGTTCTGAGCTAATTTTTCGTAAAAACTTTTTTGTTGGAAATTCAATTCTCCATGAGAATATGTTAATGACATCTTTGTGTGATTTTTTCCTGACGAGTTGCACTACCACATTCAGAAATCCCAATATTTTCCTGGGTTATTCTTATGGAAAATATTCAAATGCAATGCGCCATTCGAAATAATTTTTTTGTGAGCTCTCCTTCGAGGATTCTTCATTTTTTACCTTAATTCACCTTTTTTTGGTGGATGCAACCGAAAAAAAAGTATCGATTTTTTTCCGCACACCCTTATATATATATATATATATATATATATATATATATATATATATATATATATATATATATATGTATGTATGTATGTATGTATGTATGTATGTATATGTATATACATATATGTACATACACACACACACACACATACACACACACACACACACACACACACACACACACACACACACACACACACACACACACACACACACACACACACACACACACACACATATAAGTACTGTTGAGTTCAGTTAAAAAAAATATCTATATATATACAGTTTTGATAGTTGTCTTCAGATTTTGAACATTAGTAATATACTTTGCGAATGATCTACTCGTATTCTCTATAAAAACATGTTAAAATGGCAGTGTTTTGCAGTGGTCGTCCGACCCTCGTTTTTCGACCAATACGCGTAGCTCGTTGCGGAACCGGAACCGAGTGTGGTGCCAAAAACCATCATACTACTCGGAGAGAGACACTCGACCTTTCAACCAGAACCGAATCCGTTGATAAAGTTACGGCCTGCTCTTTAATTAAGGTGGATTACCTCTCAACGTATGTGGGTGCGAGAGCGAGAGAGCAGCGGATTCGCTGACGGCAACAGCGAGAGGAGCAAACAAAACGTCTTTCGCATCACCTTAATGTGAGGTCACCTCGCTCGGTCGTCAACGACACCCGTGATCAATCATATACAAACGCATTCGAGTTTCAAAGAAATGGCTAACACGGAAAATTACTTAAGGGTCTGCCATCGATTTTGTTGAAACTCATATATGTGATAAAGCATTGAAAACCGTTAGCCACGGATTTCTTTTTATCTGTCGAAAAACGGCTTTAAGGGGGGGAATCACCCCTCGAAAAAGGTGTGTTGAGGGGTGGTTTTGCAGTTTCACCCACAAGCAGTCCACCGATTTGAATGAAACAAAAACCAAAATTTTCCTAATGTCAAGCAATGAAAAATCGGCTATAGAATAATTGGAAAAAATGAAATTACGGAGGGGCCGTTTCCCCCCTTAAAAACGTTTTTTCGCAGATAAAAAGAAATACGTGTTTAATAGTTTTCAAGGCTTTATCACATATTTAAGTTTCAACGAAATCGAAGGCAGACACTTGAGGGGTCTTCTCACTTTAGACGCTAAAAAATACTAATTTCATGCATTTTTTTGATAGGTTTATATTATAGATATTGATAAAAAAAGTACTTACACTTAATAAATACACTTTGGAAATACATTTAGAAAATATATTTCATTTATTTAAGTCACACAAAAGCAGTAGTGAAAAAAAAATTCTAAAAAATTGTAAGTCTGTGCTGTTGATGAAATCTCGGAGATGGATCATCCAAAGCAAAAAAATCAAACAGTTTTAGTTTCAGTGTGTTAAGGCCTATACGCGATTTCGCCGATTTTCGAAGGTACTTTTCTAGACGCGGTTAAAAAAAAATGACGCATATATTGACAGCATTTTTTTACAGATCATTTATGCACATGGTTAAGTATCACATATAAAAAAAATATAAGGCCATCACATATAAGGCGATACGCGATTTCGCCGATTTTCGAAGGTACTTTTCTAGACGCGGTTAAAAAAAAATGACGCATATATTGACAGCATTTTTTTTACAGATCATTTATGCACATGGTTAAGTATCACATATAAAAAAAATCAGAAATATTAACAAATGGCGGAAATATAATATAATAAACCAATATATTTTTTTTGCGCGCGCGTTGATGGTGAAAGTTCTCGGGATCGATGTGGGTGACTGAAAAAAAATGAACATATTTATAATTGCATAATGAATGTATTTTCAGCACGAACCAACAATATTATTTTTTTAAATTATTATAATAAAAATTTGAAACTTAAAATTTTCTTATTCGATTTTCTGTCGGTATTTCATGTTTTATATATTTTTGTGTCATTAAAATGTTTGTTTCTGTTGTTCATACGATAGGTGATGATACTAAGAATATATTGTAAAAATTTCAAAGCAATCTGAACCTTCGTTCAAGAGTTAGAACTTTCACAACGTTAAAAAAAAGTGAATTGTGGAAGAACGGCTTTGAAGTTGGCTTGGTTTACAGGTAACAAATGCGTTATGATGGGCAAACAGCATTATTAATTCTACCGTCAAAACTAAAATTAAGAAATTGATAAAAAACAAGGATAAGCTAGAGTAAGATATCACGAATAATGTAAAAAAAAATGAGAACGATTCACCATCTAGTTTCCAAGATATAACCATGAGAAGCCCTCACAATTTTGGTGCAACGCTTGGCAAAGCGTGGAAAAAAAACAATTGGGGCAAAGCCTGGACAGTCTCGGCAAAACGTTTACTGGCAATGGTAGATCAAAAACACAATATAAAATATATTTTACGGCAATAAATGATATTCATTGTATTATCTACTAGTACAGAGTCAATATTGCGTAGTTTATTTTATTTATTACTAATTAAACCAATTATCAATCTTTTAATCATGAACATGATATGTAAGCTTTTGGTTGAGATTTTCGCGGAGGAACTACCTTAACAGCTCTAGATGCTGTAGCTTTAACAACTTTTGGAATTTTTCAACTCTGTAAAGCTTAAAATATTCGTAACCATTCAGGCTAATGGAATCAAAAATTTAAAAAAAATGAAAAATTTTGAAATTTTTCGCGTATTTAAAGCCTTAATGGCTATAGCGCATGTCATACGATTTTTGATATATGCAAAAATAAGAAAATGGTGAACATTTTTTGAAAAACCAAAAAACGTGCTTTTTCACCGTTTTTGGCAAAAAAATAGTAAATATTAAAATTTAAAAAATCTATTGCTGTAAAGAATATGTGGTTAAAATTTCATAAGGATTGGTTCAGTAGTTCCGAAGATTTTATCAACAAGCCGTCGAAAAACGTTGTTTCGAGAAAAACGCGTTTAAAGTTTCTTTGGGTTACATAAATACATAATTTAAAAAAAATGTATTGTAAAAGTGTATTTATTAAGTGTAACAACTTTTATATCAATATCTATAATATAAACCTATCAAAAAAAATCATGAAAATAGCCTTTTTTAGAGTCTAAAGTGAGAAGACACCTTGAGTGATGTTTCTTGTAATTCTTGTTATTAGCAATGATTTGTTTTTAATAAAGCGTTAATTTTCACGAAAAAAAACAGCGAGATCTTTTTCAACATCCCAATAATTGGATCTACGATTCGGAGTGAGGCGGTGAATAAACGAGAGTTTCGCATCACGTTAATTAGAATAGTTTTTGCAATGTGCACACATAAATACACGTTCGAAGGTATCGCGTAAGCAACGAGCACAAAGAGCGCCCGGGTGCATTTTCTTACTTGTTTTATTTGTTTGCTGCGCGAAGGAAAATAGCGGTAATTAATAACGCAAGTCGCGTTAGCAGGGAACACCGGGTGAACGAATTTTCGTAAGGTGTAGAGGAAGTGATTTATGAAGGCGTAATGAAGCACCCCCTCGTGATTCACGACAGCAAACCTGGCGGAAAGTCTTTCAAGCCGAGAAGAGCCAAAAGCCATCATGATAAAGAGCGCATAAGTACGATCATCATGCCACAACCCGATCACTGTGATCGCACTGCGTTCCAACCGCAATCGGCACGACTGAACAAGTACGTCGAGGCGGCAAATCTTGTGTCACACATCACTGCCCCTTCAAAGCGTAGCCGAATTTGCAAATTGGCGGCTCTTTTGAGAGGGAGAGGAAAAAAGAGATAAGATGTCAAACATCCATCACGCATGCGAAGAGAGTGGTCCGATGTGTGTCAAGGACTGTACACGTGTCACACTCGACCGAAGTTGTTGCCGCGCGCATTTTGATTTTAGATTGAGCAAGAGCTGCCTGTCAATTGGCCAGGAAGTGCACCCTATGTGCAGTTATGAAGGCTGAAATCCAGGCCACGTAACTACACGTATGGCGATGAAAGACGATCGAGGCAAACTGGGAATATCCCACCATACGGGGACCGGGTTGAAATTCCGAACTTCGAATGCTCCGACGGTTCAATATTCCGAATTTCAAGATGGGGCCGGGTTGAAATTCCGAACTGTGTATGATCAGAACGCTCAAAACTCCGAAAGAATACTACCCCGAAAGATCAAAACTCCGAAAGAATTTCACACGAAAGACCAAAACTCCGAAAATCTGTGAAACACTAACGGTTTAACCGTTTCTCTAAATTTAATTTCTAAAAAATCACCTTGAAAATGGGTGTTCACACTAGAATGCGGTCTTAAGGCGGAAGCCTGAATTAGACGGTCCAAGAAAGCGTTTTTTCGAGATTTTTTTGAAAGGGAAAAAAACAAGTGAGCCCAGTAAACATTGAGGTATATTTTCATGTATATTTAAAATGAGTTAAAAAAAAATGTCAACATGAAACACTAAATGACTGCAGATTTATCAGCCTATTCTACGTGCGTCTCGCCACTGTAGTCCCCAATCGGCGGAAAAGATGCAGCTCGTAATTCTTGACTGAACCAAATAAACCAATGAAATTTTCAATTGTCATATACTTTTCTTCTAGATGAATTTTAAAAAAGCTGAAAAAATCGTGAAGTTTTATCTTTTCTGAGGTTTGAAGAAAAAAATGTGTTTAACAAAAAACACTTTAACGTGCTATAAAAATTATTTTAAAAGACTTTTCCAACGACTTTTTGAATCCATTTGGAAGAGATTTTCATACTGAATAAAATAAACTTTGGTTTGATTCAGTAGGTCGTTTGGTTTTTTTGCTATCACACCCGCCAATTTGGAAAAATCGTCAAAATGAAAACTGGAGAAAAAGCGCTGCAAAGTTTTCAATAGGAGGAAATATCAATATCAAATATCAATCGCTTTTCTGTTTTTGGCCTTATATCTTCGAAAATATTTACAATTGGCCTTTGTTACTTTCCAGATCCAAGCAATGAAAAAACGATTTTTCGGACCTTCTTATTCAAGCTCCCCCTCTTTAAAGCTCGTTGCCAATGCGTATCAAGCTGTTGTCCAAAGTTACGAAACGTGTCTTCAAAAAAAAGCCTACTCCATTGTCCCTTAGAATCAAGTCAGCAATATTTTCATCTACTCTCGGACATTTTTTTCCTCCCCCGAGCTATACAGAATACGTAATAGCAGTTGACATTAGCGCCAGGTCGTCTACACCGGTATGTACACGAGAATTAAGCTCCGAAGGAGCAGCAAACGTTTATAAACTGTACGAGATAACCCAATTACGTCGGTATGCGTTTGGCGAGGATATTATTGCAAGTGTAACGTTGCCGTTTAGCTCCGGTCGACCTGTGAAAGCTCGACACCGCGAGCTTATATAGAAATTCTCCGGTGTGCACACCCGATTCACGGATATGCGACGTAGCCCGTTGAGAGCATGAGACTTCCGTAATGTCATTGAAAAGATCAGAGCGCGTTTGGTCCCGGAGCGACCGGTCTCATTAAGCGACACATTAATTATCAATTAACGGTGTACGTGTACACGTCAGCTCCGACCATACATAACGCATTAATTTGTATACTCGGCAACATGATTCCATGCATTGCGAGCGCAAATATTGCAAATCCGTAATATTCGTGGCGGAAGTCCTCGCAAGTGCATAGCGGAAAACGGTAGCATTCAAATAGACTGAAAAATGAAAATATTATAAAAACTTATTTTTTAATTGTTATATCTAAGAAAAATATAACTCTCATGGTAGACAAATTAATCGCAACAAATAATATTGGAGGAATTGATAGATAAGTAGCGAAATTACTAAATGGCCAGTGAATGGACTAAATAACCTGTAAATGGACATGTAATGTAGGCGAACCTTTGTAAAGGATAACGATTTGTTATTTATTTGTATGAAATGGTAGATTCGAAGATCACTGTGTCGCACAAAAATTATAATATTCTTATTCGTGTGAATATTATATTTGTCATTGCGATTTTGCAGAAAATACACAGAGTTTTTTGGCATCTTATCGCGACATTCTCAAAAAGCTACCAAAGTTTGTTTCGACAGAGCTTGTAAAAATTTCGACAGCTTGTAAAAATATGTTTGATTTTTTTGCTTCAGATCATCTGTCCGGGACTTAGGACTTCCGCAAGCGAAGAATGTCATCGCCCGCGCACCGACACACGTGGCTCCTCCCACGCCCACTACTATGTTTTGACAAATTTAAAAAAATATTTTGATGTTCAATAATGACCGCTTAGTCAACATACCAAATATCATCATTCTATATTTAATACTTTTCGCATAAAAAAAAGGTGAAAAATCGAACATGTTTTGGCCCAACAAGGCAGAACCTTCCCTTAAGTAATGAAAGTAATACCTTCCCGCAAAACACATAAAAAACTATTATTTTCGCCTTCAGAACGCCTACTCTGCACAGCCGTATCATAACTAAGTTATACGGGGAGCAAGTACCACGAACTAGAAAAATTCCGTGTGGCGTCAAAATTCGATATTAAATTAAGAAATCGATATTAACACCACCTGTGATTTTTTTCCAAATTATGGTGATTCGAGTTTTAATCGACAATTCGTATTCTCCGCTTATTTATAATATAAATCAGCTTTCGTCGATTCACTGGTCGGCTTAACCTGCTGATGGTATACAGTGACCGCTAAATCCATGCTCCATTTAGCATCACCTCAAGTTGAATTTCATTCTTCATACAAACGAGGTCGCCATTGCACGGTAGCGGAAGTTCTCAAACAGGTGATGGGCTGTCCAGAAAAAAGAGAGAACAGTAGTTGCTAAATTTTCGGGGGGAGGGGGCGGTGCAATATGACGATCTCATTACCAGGTTCGCTGGTAAGATCGGCAGGTGCCTTTCAATTTTATCGATAAATGTAATCCCACATTTTTTATCGTGCATATTATTAGGTGCGCAACTAAGTTCCCGGGTTTCACACATGGATAGCGCTAGCGATACATGTAGTCGGCATACAGGTCTGAAATTGGGTGTCTTCATAGCTTGGACATCTGTTAAGAATACCCAGTCGTAATATAAACAAATATCGCAACACAACGACCTTTTTTCTAACCTCGAAAATGTCAAAGTTTGTGCCAAATAAACAGCATTTGCGGGAAGCATTGCTTTACTGCTTCAACCTAAAAAACACAACAGCTGAAGCACGTCGGTTACTTGAGGAGGCCTACGGCGAACATATACCATCAAAAACAACGTGTGAAGATTGTTTCAAGCGGTTCAGAACCGGCGATTTTGAAACTGGGGACAAGGAGCGCTCGGGAAGACCGCAAACATTTGCAGACGCCGATCTGCAAGCGTTATTGGATGAAGATGACACTCAAACAGAAGATCAACTAGCCGAGGCATTAAATGTGACTCGGCACTGTATTTCCAAACGTTTGCACGCCAATGGGAAAAACTCATAAGGAAGGAAAGTGGGTGCCGCATGAGTTGACTGAGAGACAAATCGAAAATCTAAGAGCCACTTCCGAAATTTTTCTTTTGCGGCAGAACAGAAAGGGTTTCCTGCATCGAATTGTTACTGGCGATGAAAAATGGATATATTTCGAGAATCCCAAATGCAGAAAATCGTGGCTTTCACTTGGCGAAGCGTCAACATCGACGGCACGGCCAAATCGCTTCGGAAAAAAGACAATGCTCTGCGTTTGGTGGGACCAGAAAGGAATCGTGTACTATGAGCTGCTGAAACCGGGCGAAACTGTCAATGGGCATCGCGACCGACAACAACTAATCAATTTGAACCACGCATTGCTCGAAAAACGCCAGATTGGGACACGAGACACGAACGTGTGATATTGCAACACAACAACACTCCGTGCCATCGCAGTTCCATCGTCCAGGATACCATAAAAACACTGAAATGGGGCCTGCCACCGCACCCGCCGTATTTGCCAGACCTGGCCCGTTCAGAGTATCACTTGTTCCGGTCGATGGCGCATGCTTGGGTGGGCTACACTTGGCCAATTACTATGCAGTACAAAATTGGTTGGACGAATGATTTCGGTCCAAAGACGCGTCTTTTTATCGTCGCGGTATTTATGTATTGCCAGAGAGATGGCAAAAATGTGTAAATAGCGAGGGACAATACTTCGAATGAACCATTTTTTTGTATTTGTCTGGAAATTTCGATTTTTTATTGGTAAAAAAAACCCGGAAACTCAGTTGCGCACCTAGTAAAACCCGTCCAATAATCTGGCTGAACATCCTCCTAGACCCAAATATCATCGTACTGGTGATGGTACTTCAAAGTTGTCAAATTGCCCCAATTCGCCGGCTGCATTAGTCGAAGTGGCAAATGTAACTGAGACCCAGTCAAATACTGCTGTCTCTATCGGTACGTAGTTTATCATACTTACCCCGTGTCCTGCGCGTGCAAGTGCGTAGTGTCATAGGTTCGTTAGGGTCATAGGTTCGTAAAGACTTGCAGGGGCGGAGGCGGGTACATGGCGGATGACAAAATAAATATATTTTTTTCAAATCTTGCGCGTAAAGAATGTCCGCGAGGTTCGTATGACCTACCTAGAATTTGAACCGTCAATACCAACGCCTACAGATGTCCATTAATTCTGCATTTCCGTAAGTATGCATCCGCACATGTAGATCTCCATTTGAGCAGCCTCAAACAAGCGAGTCACTCCTCGGCTCGTTCCATTTTCGCCAAGTTCGATAAACATTGATCATACCAGGGTGTTTGTCCAGCACGAAATTTCTCCATTCCTATACTAATTGTGTACGTTGAACGTTGGAAAACGTGAACACAGGTCGCCGTGAGCTTTCACTTGAACACCGTTGCAATTTCGGCGAAAATTTAACGAAGCGCGAGAGCCAGTAAATGCAGGTGATGCGACAGCCCAACGAGGAAGTCAGGAACGAATGTAAAAAGGACTGAAAAAATGTATGTGTGTGAGTGTGTGCATATATGTATCGAGGACCATAGCCATCAGCGGCAATTCACTCAACGAGAGACTGGCCACAAGACAGAGACTCTCTCTTTCTCTCTCTCTCTCCCCCTCTTTATGCCTTCCCATGTACAGCTTTAATACTCCACTGTGCCTCTTTCGGATCACGAAAAAGAGAGGATATTATGCGATAAAAAGTTCCTCTCGGCTTCTCTGTTTCATCTCGTGAGTTAACTTTTGTTCTATCTCTCG
>OZ023312.1:33243726-33444878 GCA_964007375.1 Ophion obscuratus | reverse complement strand
AGAGAGACAGAGAGAAGGAGAGAGAGAGAGAGAGAAATGATAGAAAGAGAGGGCCCCAATGTGCGGAATACATCATTCAGTATTACCACCGTTTCTGTATAATTAATCTTGTAACAGCGATGCAAACAGAATTTACCTGCACGGAGCAGCATTCCCTCTCCTCCATAGAAGAGAAAGAGGAGGAAAGGGTCACTTGTTACTTTGAAATGGCAAATGCTACGTGTAACCGAACACGACTGACACGTGATATGACGTGCAGACTTGGCTTGCCGACAAAACGGAGCCGCACGCAAATACGCGAATTCGCGGTTAATGCAAATGCAAAGGTTCTGCGCGTGGATTGTTATGTATTTCTTTCGTTTTAAGTGTTGCATCACATCGATGTCGCTTTCTCCTATTGGGTTTACGCCCCCCACTCCAAAGCGACGACATCTCAACAATAACGAATTACTTTCGACAAGAAATAAGAATATCGATAATGACGATAATTACCATGATAAGAAATTTTATGATCGTAATAACATCGTTGGGAACTATTGTTATTATTATTATTATTACTATAATTGCTTAGTCATAATAACAATAAGCATGGTAGTAATAATAATAATATTTACCGGTATGGGAATCATAGTATTAATGGTTTAAATAATAATAATAACGATAATATATTGGTAGCAGTAGTAGCAATAATTATAATTATAATAGTTATGATTATTATTACGAAAATTACCATTATCATATTATAATACAATACAACCTCGATCATCCAAATTAATTAGGACTGAACATGGTTCGAATGCTCGAAATTTCGGATAATCGGAACACATATTTTTTTCAGAAGGGATAATATATAACATTAATTGAAATAAATACATAAATTGTATCATAGACACGTGTGCGTGCGTGCGTGCGTGCATGTGTGTGTTTAACCTCTTCCAATAATGTAATACCCATGTTATTTCTTTGGTTTTATATAGTCGACCATCTTCGAATGTCTCGATTTCTCTTTATATCGGAGATCGTGGTTTTTCCAACCTTACAAAAGCCTACCAGAGCTGTGCTAGTTTTGCCCTTGTCTAGCTTCGTAAGAATTTCCAGTTTTTTTATGTGAAATAAGAATATTATGATTACCCTCAAGGATGGAAGGTTCGTATGTGTCAGGACTTCCAGTCCTGACATATACGAACTACGCGAAATCAACCGGATGTTAACAATTTGCAACAATTCACATTTATCTGTGCGCGCTGCAAGGAATAAATTATAATTTCCGGTAGAAGCCAGTGTGCAATCAGACTAACACCCGTATTCATAGTCGTTCCTTAAGAAGTAAGGCCTCCTTGTTCTTTGTTCTCAACGAAGAATAAGGAATAAGAATTCCTCAAGGTACATCTATGAATACGGATGTAACACTGGAAGACGAAAAAGGCGCTCGAAACCGCGTTGATCTTGCAAGACCGCAGCGTACATTTCGCGTCAACGTTCGGATAATTGAGTATTCAGATAAACCAAATCGTGGTTCGGATCATGGAGACTAGATACAAGAGTTCAAACTCGGCATTTCAACTCCACCCCAAAATTGCGAACACTAAGGACGGCGCTGCGGTCTTTCGAATGTAATATGCTATATATATATATTTCGTATGTATATGAAATCTCGGATCTGATTGTAGAACAGGTGACTAACCTACCTAGCCTTAGTTAACGATCAGTAACAGTGTTATAATAAAACTTAAGATTAAGTGATACGCTGATTGGTATGAATACAGTATTGATGAAGCAGTATAATTTTGTCAGTGACTGCGCGCAGATGCGTGGTTTTTTATATTGAAAGATTAATTTTCTTTGCTCTCGTGCGTAATTTATCGGAGTACAACAACGAGTATGTATTACAAAACTTGAGTCTGCAGATATGATTAAATTTGTAAAGAGGCTCACTTCTTGCTTTTGAAATAAACTTTCCCTTAAAATTGGCATATGGACATTTTGACAACGAATAAAGTCGCTCAAAGTAGTATACCCTCATGTCTGTTGTGAGGTTAGAACCTCGTCCAATCACTGTCACCTCATCGACCGATATATTAGAACGTTCAATAAGGTATCGCTGTTGTCCAACAGATGGCGTTTCCAGAACTGCGAGCGTGTAGTTTAAGGTAGTTCTGTAGGTACACGTATGAGCCAAAAGTTTCGGTCGAAGCGTATAGTAACATACAATGCCTATACGATGCTGTTGGTTGTAAATTTTTGATAGAGCTTATTGTACCCTCTACATGTCCCACACATTCAAACCTCATGCATAGATAGGTCTCATACTCGTATAGAGAGCGGCGCTGTAATCGTGGCAACAGCGCGATTTTCCTGCAGTCATAGCGTTGAGCTTCCTACGATCTGTCTTTCGCGAAATATTTTATATAAATAAAAAAAGCGTGAAAATGTCGACCCAAATGCGATACAAAGGAAAGTTTACAAGAAAGAAGGCGCTAGCTAAAAGACTGAAAGCTGTGGCAGCCATGTGACAATCAAATGCGGCTAAACGCGACGAGAATAACCATAACCTCAACGATCAGCAACAAAAATTCGCTGTCGAAGGACGTCGGATCGTGGATTTACAACATCTTGCCGACAGTTTAAATTGTATTCGCTGTTACAAAGACATTTTTTGAGGAAAACAGTGAAGGGAACCCTAATGGGATTGAATTCTCTTTTACATATTTCCTGCGACGAGTGCTCTGCAATAACCCAAGTTATATCTACACACACACCCACACACACACACACGCGCGCGCACGCACGCACGCACGCACACACACACACACACACACACACACACATATATATAAGTATATATAACACAAGTAAATACATGCATAAATTGAACAAATTAAATTTGTTTGCAGAATAAATGGAAACACGAATGGAAAGCATTGATGTCAGATTGACGAATCGTATCATAGATCGAAGGATATAAAATTCCTTTCTGGAAATAACCACATCAATCAACCCCGCCAAAAAATCGAATATTTTCAGAAAACGAAAACCCAACAATTAGACAACTAATTAACGATATAATTGAAAGAGGAGATATCGAAATATGTCAACCTGATCCCAATCAGTTCTTGTCGGATATTTTCGCGGTATCAAAATCAAACGGCGGTCACCGATTGATTTTAAATCTCAAAAAATTAAATGAATTTGTACGTACCGAACACTTCAAAGTAGAGGATCGTAGGACGGCTATAAATTTGACAAAAGAAGGGTGCTTTTTAGCAACCATAGATCTGAAAGACGCCTATTATGCTATTGCAATATCCGAGACAGATAGAAAATTTTTGAGATTTCAACATGATGGTGAACTTTTTCAATTCACATGTCTACCTTGCCTACAGCACCGTACGTTTTTACGAAAATTCTAAAACCGATAATTGCGAATCTACGAAATAGAGGATTTTTATCGACCATTCACTTGGATGACCTTCTAATAATAGGACGGTCTTTTGTACTGTCAGCAAAATATCCGGGCTTCAAGTTACCTAATTCAAAAGTTGGGTTTTGTAATTAACTTTAAAAAATCTCATGTGACACCTTCGCAAAGATGCAAATATTTGGGGTTTTGGTTTGATTCCAGATGCCAGATTTATAGGTACAGTGGTAGCGTGCTGTCCGGCAGTTCCTTACGGTTTTGCTCATACGAAATTATTCGACAGAGTTCGTTATGTAGCCTTGCAACAAAATAATGGATGTTTTGATAAACCAATGACCATAACTTCTGAGCTTGAAAAAGAATTTTATTGGTGGAAAAAGATGATCTAATAAGCTAAAAACTCAAAAGATCCCCTAGATTTTGTTTAGAAATTCGAAGTGCCGCCTCAATATCCGGATGGGGAGCAGTATGTGGCAGTGAGACATCTCACGGTTTTTGGAATTGCCAAGAACAAATTTGCACATCAACCTTTTGGAATTAAAAGCCGCGTTCTTTGCCTTAAAATGTTTTGCTAACCACCTACAAAAATGCGATATTTTGTTGAGAATGGACAATACCACCGCTATGGCTTACATCAATCGGATGGGTGGAACATTCGTTAAAAACCTCAGCGAGTTAGCGAGATCAATATGGGAATGTTGCGAAGAAAGAACATTAAATATAACTGCATCGTTCATTGGAACGAGAGAGAACACTGAGGCAGATTTTGAGTCCAGAAGATTGGAAAAAGAGGCTGAATACGCTCTTGCAGATTGGGCGTTCGATGAGATAGTAAATACATTAGGAAATCCCAATGTTAATCTGTTCGCGTCTCGCACTTATGCCAAATGCGACACTTACGTTTCGTGGTACCGTGATCCATGGCAGTCGATGCATTCACGATATCGTGGACAAACTTTGCACTTGGTTATGCTTTTCCTCCATACGCAATAATTCCAACAGTTCTTTGAAAAATTAAAGACGAAAGAACAATTGTTGTTGTTGTACCAAGGTGGCCGACGCAACCATGGTGTTCACTGTTTCGAGATTTACTCATTCAGGAATCGATAGTTTTTCAACCAGATAAAAATCTGTAATTATGCTCGGCCAGACAGCCCCATCCGCTTTGGCGCGATCTTACTCTGGAGATAGGGAAATTATCCGAAGGGCGTTTCAACTGAGAAGCGTTCCTGAAGAGTCACTCGATCTTATAACCGCATCACTTCGATCATCGTCGATGAAACAGTACGATAGTGCCTTAAACAAATGGTGGAATTTTTGCAAATCACGGGGGATCGACCCGTACAAACCGTCGATACAAGATGTGATATCACTTCTCACCCAAACCTTTAACAAAGGATCGTCTTACGGATCGCTTAATTCGCTACGCTCGGCGATCTCACTGGTCGTGGGCCCGCACATAGGTCAGGACCCTCACATTAAACGTCTTTTCAAAGGAATCTTCGAACTTCGTCCTTCAAGACCGAAATATGATCGAACGTGGGATCCAAAAATAGTGTTAGATTACCTAAGCTCCTTGGAATATAATGAACACGTAACCTTAGGCGATTTGGCAGGCAAGCTCGCCTCACTTCTTGCTCTTACTATTGGTCAACAAATGCAAACTCTGTCACTGATAAAATTGCAATCCATCGAGAGCCGTTCGGACGGAATACAAATTACAATACCTGATACAATCAAAACATCAGGCCGTAATAGAGCGCAACCACTTTTAGTTTTACCAACGTACTCAGAAAATAAGCACATTTGTGTGGTGGAGGCACTGATAGTCTATGCGAAAAAAACGAAAGCCTTGCGGAAGCAAATAGTGTTCCTGTTTATCACACTAAAAAAACCTTATCACAAAGTGTCTTCTCAAACTTTGGCGAAATGGGTAAAGAAAATACTCACAAACAGCGGTATCAACACAGAAATTTTTTCGGCACATAGTACGCGTCACGCCTCGTCATCAGCCGCAAAACGAAAAGGTATCTCAATAGATAGTATCAGAACTGCGGCAGGCTGGACCAATATTGGGTTGGTAAGAATGTCTTGCGACACACAACATGAGTAAAATATAAAAACATTTTATTTTAACAGTAAACAATTATTCAGTAATGTATGCTTCCTCTGTATCTACAACTCGTGCCCAACGCTCTGGTGGACTTTGCACGCCTGCACTCCAGAATTCTTTGGGTCGTGAATTGAAAAAGTCGACTAGTGTATTTTTGAGATCCGCGAAATCATCAAATTTTTTATCCTGTAAATAATTTTTTAAAGCTCGAAACAGATGGTAGTCGGTAGGTGCTAGGTCTGGTGAATACGGTGGATGCAGTAGAACTTCCCATCCCAGCTGCGAAATAGATTGTTGTGTCATCTTAGCTACGTAGGGTCGAGCATTGTCATGGAGAAGCCGAACTTGGAGACGTTTACGCCTTTTTTGTTTGATAATTTCAGCCAGCTTTTGCAGTTGTGCAGAGTAAGTATTTGCATTTATCGTGGTGTTGGATGGGAGCAGTTCGTAATATAGCATGCCCTCAGAATCCCACCAACAACAGAGTAAAACTCTCTTCACTTCACGGGGCAGCTTAGGGGTCGGATCTGGTTTTTCTCCTTTCGGTAGCCATTGTCGCTTACGTGTGTAGTTAACATAAAGCACCCAGCTTTCATCTCCAGTGAATATTTCTTGAAGAAAATCCTTTCTGTGTGGACGTTGCAGGAGTGAAAGACAGATGGACATGCGTGTCCCTTTGTTTGATTCGCTGAGATCGTGTGGTATCCAAGAAGAAACAACTTTTCTGTATCCGAGATTTTGTAAATGTTGGAGAATCGTGGGATGGCTACAGCCGAGTTTGTAAGCTAATTCCCGTGACGACGTATTAGGCTTTGCCTTTGTAAGTGCTCGTAGTTCTTCATCGTCAACAGTTGATTTCCTGCCGGACCTAGGTTTGTCTTCAAAAGATGTATCGCCAGAACGGAAACGCTGGTACCAACGGGATATCGTTGAATGACGAACTACGTTGGCCTTGAACACACTACACATATTAGCGGCTGCGGTTCTTGCAGAACGCCCTTGTCAAAATTCGTAATATGCAATCGATCGAAGTGCACTATGATTCATCTTCGCTCGTACTGTCTGCGCGGAACAACTGACTCGCTTATATACCCTACGGCATGGAAGGTTCTAGACTAGTCTTGAATATACTACTCTCGAATGATGTAGAACTTCGTTAGAAGAAAACATATTTTAATCGAAAGGAAAGTGTCGCAAGACTTTCTTACCAACCCAATCAATCAAAAACTTTCGCACGGTTTTTTGATCTTCCAATATTTTCGGAAAATTCCTCATTTGCGAAATCTATCTTAAATATTTAAAAAAAAGAGTTTTTGTTTGTTTCCGTACATTGTACAATCTCGTTTGATTCTCATAACATGAGAACGGTTTGTTTTATTATATTTTCCGAAGATCAGACAATCTGCAGCTAAAGGCCCGTCCATAAATTATGTTATTTTAAAATAGGGGGGTTGATCGTTGGATGACGGTAACGGTCATTGGATCATGACGATCGGAATGATAGTATTATTTCGCAGGGGGATAAGCAAAAATCGATGACGTAATATATGGTCGGCCCCTAAAGCACACAGAGTTCTTGTTGAGACTTACGGCGACCATGCTCTGTCGGAAACAATATGCAACAATGCAACAATATGCAATGGAAACAATATTGGTGTAGACGCTCAAAACATGATGATTTTGATGTGTTGAATTGGAGGCATTACTTCATGAAGACCCATGTGATACGGTAGCTGAATTTGCCGAATCATTAGAAGTTGATCACACAACAGTTGCGAAACGTTTGGTCGAACAAAAAATCATTCCTAATGCCGTCATTAGCAATGATTTTTTAAAATAAAGCATTAATTTTCACGAAAAAACAGCGAGTATTTATTCAACATCCCAATATTACTATACATGTGGGTCTGTTCGATCGACGTGCCATCCATGCAATTCGCAGTTCCGGGTACACTTTATTATGTCTCCCCATTGGAGTTTGGTCTCCTGTATCTAGTCGCCATGGTTCGGATGATTGGGGTTCGGATAATCGAGATTCTACTGTACTAATATAAAAAGATCATTATTATATTGCAATACTAGTATTATGAATAATAATGGTAATAGTAATAATGTTGAGCATATAAAGAAGAGCAAAATGGAAGAAAACAACGGATCACTACGAATAATTTCAATGCATATTATGGAACATTCGCGTTCCTATTCATAGTAAGAGACGTACCGTTTGGTGTATTGTTTTTGTGCATTATTATTGTTATAACAACCCAGATGCGAGAGCTTGATAATGGTGGTCCGTAAAAATAATGGAGTTCCCTAAAAACTGGCACCCCCGTCGCAGAGACAGCTCACCGCTGTGCGGACGATGAGAGCAATCGTAATTAACAAAGGATAAAATGCTGCTGACCTACGCTCAACGCCCCTGCGTTGCATGCATTTTGTTCTCGTGGAACAATTGTGCAACGGAACGCGAGGATAGTACCGCCCTTGGTTGGATTTTTGCTACTTTCGACGTATAACGTTCTACAAAGTAAACACAGGCACCCACTCGCATTTATATTTATGCATACATGCATATGCATATATATGTGCGTGCCTGTGTGGATACGCGCATGTACTTTAGAATTGTACCTTGTGTGGATTTAAACCCTGAGTGAAAATGAGGATATAATTGTTGGTGCCAATTATTTAGTCGCAACCGACACACCGGAAGCGTTAATTTTCCGCTGCGCGCCCGGTACACACAAAGGGACGCACGTTTGCGAATCACTGTTTTTTTCCGGTGTACCAAGCTCAGCGACAATTATTTACGCTGGACAAAAGTCCACTCGATAGAAAGGATCAGAAAAACATCCAGAGTACTGCAGAATTTATTTTCCACCCATCGTCGGCATCTCACAGTCCATTTCTAAAAGTATTTCAAATTATATGATGGTCAAAAGTAGAATTACTCGTAATTCTACTTTTTTGCTGTAATATTAGGTGGTTGAATATGAAACCGCCTATTTTTTAGCACAAGAAAAGATAGTGGATCACCGTTTGGCCCACGGTAGGATTCCACGCAGAAAGAATTTGTGTTCGTTGGAAGCAATTCAGTCGACCAGCCGCATTTTTTTACTCCTTTGTACGAGGTGAAATGCTGAGCAGTAAACGTGGACTGCATCCATCGAAACAAATGGTAATCGGAGGGAGCGATGTCTAGGGAATCACGGTGAGTGGGGTAGGATTTCCCAATTCACTTCTCCTTAGGGGCCGTACGCAAATTACGTAACGCAATTGGGGGGGGGGGGGGTCGGCCAGGTGTTACGGTCTTCGTACGTAGGAGGGGGGGTGGTTCAAGGTTTGCGTTAGGTCACGATCTTAAAACTACCAGAAATAGCCAAATTTCTGCATGTTGAAGTTTTTAATTTAAACCCCAAGTGAAATTTTACCGTGGACAGCTCACAGCTTTCTATACGCAATGTCAGTTAAGGGAGAAAATCACTGTGTAAGAACTTGCACAGTAGCTTTCCCACATCCCCCAAGCAAAACTTGAAGGCATTTTTTTGAAAATAATTCTTGAAATTACATGTATGGAAAAATATGTTGGGAACATTTTTATTCACAAGTCCGAAAATTAATGGAGTTATAGTCACTTTAGTGAGAACAGGTACCGCGACCGGTTAGTGTCCTCAGTCCCTACAGGTGTGGCATCATTTACAATAGATAAAGTACAGGCTCTTATTATTTTATGAACTATCATGAAGATAAAGAACCGTCATATCGCCTGCGACTAGATACTTCAATGTAAGTATCAATATTCTAGAAAAAAAAAAGCATAACTTTATATCAAGAAACACGGAACGGAAACTTTGAACGCGTTTTTCTCGAAACTAGTTTTTTCGACCTTGTCCGAGCGAATACTTAAAAACTTATCAACCGATCATCAATGTTTTTAAAAACATTTTTGTAATCACAGAGATTAAGGCTATAGATAACCGCGTTTTTAATATTTGATAATTACCATTTTTAAAGACTGCTTGAATACAGAAAAAGGGCCTTGAAAAAAGAAAAAAATGTCCAAACCATCAGCATTTTGTAAAAAAAACCAAGATAAAAAACGGCTACGCATAACAATAGCTACATTTGTATGGATATCGATAAATTGTTGACTTTTAATTTACAGACAACCTTTCATAAATATATCAATGGAACAATGAAGAGACATTTTTTTCGTCGTCAGATCAAGGCATACATCTCCGTTAATTTTCAAGATTTTGTCATAAAGATTGGTATAACTAGATGAATATATACTTCATAAAATAAGTATAAACCCGATCCTTCCATAATTAGTTATTTCTATGAAAAAAAGTCGCAATTATTGACGACAAAGCAGACGTTACGTAACGGAATAGGGGGGTGATTCTGGCCAAGCATTACGGTCCCGTTACGTGGGGGGAAGAGGGGTCAAAATTTGGGAAATTTTGCGTTACGTAATTTGTGTACACGCCCTTAACCGGTTGGG
The DNA here is from genome assembly GCA_964007375.1 of Ophion obscuratus. Classification (NCBI taxonomy): domain Eukaryota; kingdom Metazoa; phylum Arthropoda; class Insecta; order Hymenoptera; family Ichneumonidae; genus Ophion; species Ophion obscuratus. The sequence goes on along the minus strand of OZ023312.1, from coordinate 33,434,846 downwards.
CTCCATGCAGCCTGCCGTTGCCGTGCTGCAACATCCACTTGCCATGGCGATTCTCCCATTCCGGCCTTTGCTCGTGGAGAGCTCGCTTTCTAACGCGTCAGTTGCAGTCGATAACTTTGCTTTCCACGAGCAAAGGCCGGAATGGGACGGGCCCGTTTTTCTCGAAATGTCGTTTTTCAAAACGGCACTCTCTGTCAAACAACACTCTCCAAGGAAGAGTTGGGTGAGGATCGAAAATTCCAACGATCAATATTCCGAAGGACCGAAATTTCGAATTCAGTAATTCCGCACGTTCCAATATAGATAGATCCATTTTATGATAGTCTGTAAAATAGTTCATCGAAATTGTGAATACAAACATCTTGAAGTTGATTTATGGTGATAACAAATATCAGATTTAACAAAATGATGATAGATACAATATCGATTCGCCTATATATATATATATAGACCAAACAATTTGAGACGTCAAATCGTCGAATTGTAAATATTACGTTTACAATTTCGAATTCATTAAAGCGAAGGAATAAAAAGTCGATCAGTTAAGATAGCGATTGGCCAAAACGGCGAACGGTCAGGATAGCGAAAACTTGGGATCGAAAAATACTACTTGCGCTTCAGAATGAAGATGGCAGATGGCGTTAGTGGCCAGTCGAGTCAGGCAGCCATGCCATTTTCGCCAGTTAGGTATTCGCCATTTCGGACCACGGTCTTATATACAGGTCTGGAAACTTCGTCGGATGAGGAGGTTCGCTTACTGACGAAATTTTTTTAATACACTAGCCGCTAGGGGCGCTGCTATCTTAAAAGAGTTGGTGGCGAAGTGCGGTACGGAGGCAGACGGAGGTATTGAAAAAAGACAGAGCTAATCGCCGCAATACTCTACATCTGCCTGTTCCGTAACACCTCATTTTAATTATTGGTTCGGCAGTGTATATATGTGTGTGTGTGTGTGTGTGTGTGTGTGTGTGTGTGTGTGTGTGTGTGTGTGTGTGTGTGTGTGTGTGTGTGTGTGTGTGTGTGTGTGTGTGTGTGTGTGTGTGTGTGTGTGTGTGTGTGTGTGTGTGTGTGTGTGTGTGTGTGTGTGTGTTGGTGGTATATCTACCAATGTAGCTAATTATAATGAATAAAATTAAGCGGTGAACCAACCCAACAAGCCGCCAAATCTAATTCAACCCCAAGCGTGGCTATAACTTAAATGTTAGAAAACTGTCTTATTCATGCAATGATAATCGTGGTCGCACGGATAGGGTGCTGAGCTACGGTTTTGAAGGAGCCGAGTTCGATCCCCGAAGAGTGAGCTTTTTTCTGCATTTGCATAGGTTTCTGGTTATGTATTAATTATTTATACACATTATATTGTTTTTGTATGTCATTATTTTCTTCCTCAAATAAAAATTCGAATTAATTTTTAAATAAATGTTTTCTATTTTTGTATCGGTTTTTTGGTCGTTGGTAAAGGTTTTGAACTATGGGTAAATAACAAAATGATGAAATTATTTATACCACGTCGCATTTTATTTTTACAATGTTTAGAAAAATTAGGCATTCGTCAATTTTGACAATTTTTTTTTACAACGAAGTCTTTTTTCAGCTTCTGATTTTCTTGATAAGCGTTGTGTCTCATTCTTAGTCTTATGTAATATACAATAGCATAAGACAGTATTTCAGACGCGTGCTGGGAGGATTGTCCAATCGCTTTATTCGTTGTTGTATGCTCTTTCTCGATGTCATACAGGAGTCGCATCTTTTTTTTATGGAGATCACAGGGCAGTCTTTACTTCGCCATTTCAAACTGCTATCCCAATATCCCCCACAAGCTAGTATGAGTTGCTTATTGAGATCACCTAGCCCGTTACAGATATTCATGTTCTTGAATTTTCGCAGTATATCTGGAAGCGCTTGGAAGAAAGATTTTGTCGAGTCTGTCTGAATTGACAGGGATCCCATATGCGAAATACTGCAGCGCTCCGTCTATACCCAATGTCACATATTTTTGCGTCACTGGATAATGTCGAGTTTTATCACTGGGGATTATTGTCGTGTATGAAAATACCGTGTGGTATTCACCTTCAACAAGTACTTGGCGACAGCTCCATGCATCCTGAACCAACCTGGATATGTCGTTGCTCACGTCCATATCTGTTTCTAAAAATCGGTTGTCTGTAAAGTCGGTTTACTGACGATAGTTGAACGTGACAACGTCATAAGAAAATACTGATGGAATGGTTTCATTTTTCAAAAGAAAATTTTTATTTTGTTTGATAGATATTTTGTATGCATATAGAGAAGGAGGTAAATGGAAATCACAATTGAATTGATCAAGTTACATTTATTTGTACGCATAAATACAATTATGTCAATTTTTATTTATTTTTTTTACAATGTACATATTTTTGCAAGTATGAATGTGCTTTGCGCAATTGTTTTACAACTTTTATTTTTTTATAAAATTCTTCGTTCAGAAAATCATTTTAAATTTACAAAATACTTGAATAAAATGTATTGTTTAAATTTCTACTCGACTGTTCAAATTTAATTTTTGATTTTATTATTTTATAACAATAAATTTTGTATTGACATTATTTCTTTCAGCAAGTAAACTGAATAAAAGTTGTTGTTCAATTAGTTACTTAATTATTTTTGCAAATTTAATTGTAATTTGTTGTAAAAAAGTAATAATTTTGAATAATTTATTATAAGAATAAACTGTGATTAAATTATTGTTCATAAATCTTAAATTTAAAATTTAAAATTTGGAAACACCATTAACATTTTTGTAACTCTAGCTTTTAAAAAGCCCGCCTCAATGTGTTTGATATAGGAGAAAATTGTTCCCTTTGACGGCTGGCTGGTCCAACCTGTCATTTCAGACACGTTGTTATGATATGTGGAAGATTTAACATTTATGTTTTAATTTTTTGAAATCATAGCTACGCTCGATAATTATTTCGATCGAATAGTAAAGCAATTGATTTTTACTCATCGTGAAATAGTTCTGTTAACTTATTGTTATAGTTTTGTCAATTATAGCATAACCTACAATCGCTGCACTAGCGGACCGATGCTATTTATTTTAATGATGAAAGCACGAATATTCGACAATATATCACTGAACATATATTTAATATCGAAAGAATCATTACCTTTATCGCCGCAATTATCGTTGCTATAAACATTTGACACCACATGCACTTTTCACTGAACTTCATACTTGACGAAAACATGTACATGTATTATTGTATAGCAGCTGTCCACGCGGACGCATCGCTCATGGCCTCTGCACACTGCGCGCGATGGGCGACAAGCGATGAGCGATATCCAATGAGAACTCGAGTATGACGGAAATGCTCTATGAGAGTGACGTTGCCATTGGATATCGCTCATCGCTCGTCGCTCGTCGCTCGCAGTGTGCAGAGGCCATCACTCAAGTAGGAGAGAGACAGATGTCGAACGCTGCCGAACGCTGCCGAACGCGGAGGCCGATTGTGCCTCTTTGTCGCTCGTTCCGCGCTCTCGCTTTCACTTCAAGCCTTAGATGGAACGCCTCAGAGCGAGGTAACGGCGATGAGTCATGCTTTTTCGTGTGTGCAGCCGGCTCCATCGAATTATAAGACGTTATCACGTCAAAATTAGAATTTTACAAAGTTAGGCAGATGTAGGAGAATTGTCAAGTTTCTGTGTTCAGGGGGGGGGGGGGGGGAGGGGAGAGTAAGGTTAATTCGCAAAAGAAAAGCATCTTTACGATAATTTTGTTTAACGACACAATTATCGCAAATATGCTTTTTTTAGAGCAAATTAACCTTAACCCCCCCCCCCTTTAAACAATATTTGTAGGCTTGATATTTTCGATATGAGTTCTTTTCGAGCATCTTCAAATAAAGTATTTATCCTCACCTTTACTGCTAACGAGCGACGATACTGTGCCAGCGGGCTCGCAAATTGGCAACGGCTCATCATAGTCTGACGATGGCCCAGCGGTTGCAGGCAATTCCATGTTTGCTTCTGAAAATTCGAATTATATAAAGTAAAATAAATATTGAAAAATCGTCCAGTTTCGAGTAACATCTTGAAATAAAATATTTTCCTCACCCTTACTGCTTACGAGTGACGATACTGTGCCAGCGGGCTCGCAGATTGGCAACGGCTCATCATAGTCTGACGATGGCCCAACGGTTGCAGGAAATTCCATGTTTGCTTCTGAAAATTCGAATTATATAAAGTAAAATAAATATTTTAAAATCGTCCAGTTTCGAGTAACATCTTTAAATAAAATATTTATCCTCACATTTACTGCTTACGAGTGACGATACTGTGACAGCGGGCTCGCAGAATGGCACCGGCTCATCATAGTCTGACGACGGCTCAGCAGTTAAAAGCAATTCCATGTTCGCTTCTGAAAATTCCAATTAAATAAAGTATAACAAATGTAAAATAATCGTCAGGTCCCAACACGAAACTACAGACAGCAATAAATGATAGTAACAGTAGACATACCTTCCATGTCAGACGTTGTAGCGGGAAATAAATTGACAATATCGTTGACAATGTTTGGCGAGAGATTTTCCAAATCCGCTGATTTAATACCCATTTTCCCTGTTGATTCGTTAAATTTTGTGGGCACAGCGGTATCACTCAGTCGTGGGCGCTTGTATTGAACCTTCAAAGACAAAATACAAAGTATGAAAAAAAATGTATCCATTATTATATACATTGTTTTTAATATACTTACTCGTGCGATTATTTGACCATTCTCATCCTCTTTTTTCCATTCATAAAAATGTCTTCAGCCTTGGAATGTTTCAGAAATGACATCCAACGAACTTAATTTTGAAATACCGGGATCGCGTTTTCCCACTGTTTCCACCGTACTGTATCTTTTGGCACGTGAACTAACGAGTGCTTCGATAGTTCAATTCTGCTTCCAGTTTTGCACCCCGGCACAACACAGATTCTCGGCATTTGTTCACTTTCGATAAGTCAATAGCACAGGAAATCCACTAAGGAGTCGCTTTTGTTTATAAAAATTATTTTTGGTGGGTATGTTCAACTGGGGGCAAGATTGCAGTGCCGCGTAGTGTCAATTCTCAACGAATAGTTTCGTCAGTAAGCGGCCCACCATGCGAATTCTGGCAGTCTTTCCAGACCTGTATGTAAGACCGTGTTTCGGACTATCGAGCATTTGCGTTTCTAGGGTCTACACATTCGAAGTTTGTAGTCTCAATATATGGCTTTTTGCTATAGGCATTACGAATATTAGATATTCACTTTTTTCTATTTCGGAGATATGAATGTTGTAGAATTGTTCGAATCTGTATTTGTATGACTCAAACTGCAGACTATCTGAATATATGTTCTCGAATAAATAATCCTTTGGTGTAATAGTTATTCGATTTCGTCATGGGTCAAAGGATAAAATTTCGAATAATTAAACCTTCGTTATTTTGTGAGTTCATAATTTTGCCGTTTCGAAATCTTTGTCGTTCTATATTCGGTTATTCGACATTTTGATACCCACCCTTTTTGTTTACTCTTCATATTTTTTTTAACGAAAAACCGTCGAAAAAATATGCTAAATTCGATACTTTTTTTCAACATGCCGCCGTTTTGTCAGTTTAGATGTTTTAAACCTCCATAGCAAGATAGCAGTTTTCATACTGATAAAGAATCTTTTTACAAATATTGATTCCGATCATATTCAGGGCCACAACCGTGTACACCGTGAAGACTCCGTATTTCGAAGACATTTTCAAGTGTTAAAAAAATGTAATAAAAAATAAAAATAAACGTTTAAAAGGTATTTTCTGTTCTTCATGAGTGCTTCAATTTGACATTAAAAAATTCGACTAATTAGTGTATTTTAACGAACGAAAAAAAATCGCGAAAATCAGTTATTTTTCGACCCGTTACACTGTGATGATCCGTTTAAAAAATCATGAATTCGGTGCACCAGTTAGTAATTTACAATTCATCCTATGGTAACTATAATCTGTATAGTTTTTTTCTAAATTTGTAAAAATATCGACCTTCAGGCTCTGTCTGCAACAATATTTCACGTACACGATAAACTTCATCTCAATTGATTGTATCGTTTGGCCGAAATAAGGGTTCACAATTTCGAAGTGGTCGGAGCGTGTGATGCATGGCCTTAAATAAAAATACTTCCCCACAAGCAATTCCTCACCGCCTAGGACCGAGGGACCAACGGTATGTGAATCACTCTCCTCCCTACTCTCACCAGCCCATAGGCTCCGTTAATTATCGTTTTCATTACCTAGCTAAATCTGCTCTTTGACAAACACCAGAAACTCTGCGTAAGAAACCGAATAGCCCGGCAAAAGAAGGAACGGTACCAACGAATCGCAAAAGCTACACTTATAACTTGTAGCAAAAACAGAAATATTTAAATCTCCAACAATCTATATATTACTTTTTTTACCCGCGCGGAGGAGCTCTGCCACTTTTGCACGTCCAAGGGTATCGCAAACACTTAATTAAAAATCCAGGCATGCGAAGCGCAGCAGGGCGCGATCGTTAAAGGTTGGGCAACGCAAAGTTTTTGATGCGGGACTTAGTCGCTCGTTAAGCACAGCTCTTGTGCAACCTGATGCAAGTTATATATATATATATATATATATATATATATATATATATATATAAACACATATGCACGTATTTGTGTATATATAAAGATTCGCAAGCTCTCGCGCGGTGGCTCAACACTGGATGAACTCTCATTAAGGTGGTACGGAAACCCGCGCGAGAGAGCTTCAAGTTTTATAACTATATACGCACATATAAATGCGAGCTCATCGCGTATCTCGACCATTTCCACCGTCACTTTAATGACACAAAGTACGCGAATTCTTTATTGCCCGAGACTATCCTAGGCCCCGATCGCACAGGGACTAAGATGTAATATCGTTAAACATTACGGTGTTTCAATGTTCTCGCGCCCATAGCGTGTAATAGAAATGAAACATCCTCCATTGTAACCATTCTAAAGGAAAATGATTTCGGAAGAGCAAAAAAAACCAAATCGCTTAAGAAATCTCGCAATCTCTCACGGAAGGGCAGTGTTGAGAGAAGAGGAGCGCGTAATCGTATGACGCGTTCTTCTCCAAACACCATCATCATTCTTATCATTTTTGTTATCTTTGCGAATTTTATTATTATTTCTTCTGTTTGATGGATATTATGACATTGTAATGTCTGTCTGTACGTTTTTTCTCCAGGCTGATATTAACCTGGTATGGTTGGAATCAGGGTTGCGAAATTTGTAATGAAAAAGTAATGCATTATTCATTACTTTTTCAACAGGTAATGAAAAAATATTTCATTACCCATTACATTACATTCAGTAATGTAAAAAAATTCCATTACTCATTACATTATATTTTGTAAAGTAAACAAATTCCGTTACTCATTACATTGGATTTTGTATTGTAAAAAATGTCCATTATTCATTACATTGGAATTATTATTGTAAAAAATGTCCATTGTTCATTATATTGGAATTTGTAATGTCACCTACATGAGCCGAACAGATAAGTTATCTCTCGGGAAAAGATCTCTTCGGAAATAAAATAATTGGAAAAGGATATAATAGAAGAGCCGTAAAAGTAAAAATAAATGCCAACGGCACGTTTTCTCATTACATTATATTTTGTATTGTAAAAAATGTCCATTACGCATTACATTGGAATTTGTATTGTAAAAAATGTCCATTGTTCATTACATTGGAATTTGTAATGTCACCTACATGAGCCGAACAGATAAGTTATCTCTCGGGAAAAGATCTCTTCGGAAATAAAATAATTGGAAAAGGATATAATAGAAGAGCCGTAGAAGTAAAAATAAATGCCAACGGCACGCGGTGTTCCGAAGTGGTCACCCATCCAAGTACTGACCGCGCCCAATGCTGCTTAACTTCAGTGATCGGACGAGATTTTTTTTTATCAATAAACTTTATTATGTATTAACAATATGTACACTCATATATCAACAATGTTTGTATTTAAGAGTACTTTAAAATAATAATTTCTTTACGCCTAGTCCCTGCTTAATCTAATAAGCTTAACCTAGTGTTTTGGATTTTCCATGTACATGGATAATACTGTATTCGCTGAGGAAGTTCTCGTTGTCTTTGTACATTAATTGTCGGTGTTAGCTGTTAATAGTATTTGACTTACGAATAGGAAAAAGTTTGTAGAAAAACCTATATTCACTTTCCTGGTACAAAAAATATATTTGTCTGATTGTAGTTACTGCTTTTTAATTTGGTTCTCTGAATATTGGTAATTCCTGGTACGTTAATTTATGTTTGATTTGGAAAGGAATGTTGTGCTCTCGTATTGTCCTAATATATTTGGTGAGAGTATTGCCGTTGAGTTGTTTCTGATAGAATTTTTCTCCCAGATCCTTAGCATAATTAAGTATCAGTGGCATCTTGGTCGCTCCGTGCATATCACTTATTCTAGCGTATTTATTTTCCGAGACTATTAGTCTAAGGCACTTATTTTGGAATATTTGTAGAGGTTTGATATTTGTTGGCGCTGCACAGCACCATATTGGGTGCGCGTACATTACAATAGGTATCATTTTGTAAATTACTAGTTTGTTATGTTTAGACAAAGGTGAGTTCTTCACCATCAGCGGATAGAGCTTTCTAAGTACTATATAAGATTTTTGTAATACTTATCTTATGTGATTCTTAAAAGTTAATTTAGGATCTAGATGGACACGTAGGTATTTTACATAGTTTGTTGGCTGTATTTTGTGCCCATATACTTTGATAGGTTGTAGGATTTTCAAATTCTTGTATTTTTTGGCAAGTACAATTACTTCAGTTTTTGTTGCATTTAGCGAGATTTTCCATTTGGTATAGTACTTTTCCAGAATATTGATATGGATTTGGATTTGTTTAGCTGCCACTATTGCATCGAAAGAGTGCGCATATATAGCCGTGTCGTCTGCGAAGAGTGCCGTTGATGTTTTCTGAAACTGCGGTATATCATTTAGGTATATATTGAAAAGCTTGGGTCCCAATACGGAGCCTTGTGGGACCCCGGCTCTAATTTTTCGTTTTGCCGATTGTGCACTATCCACTGTTACTGTTAGATGCCGACGTCTTAAATAATCATTTGTTAGTTTTATTAGTGTTGTAGGGTATTTATTTTGGATCATTTTATAAATTAGGCCGTCTATCCATACTCTGTCGAAAGCTTTTTCGATATCCAGCAATAGCATAACTGTGACATTGTTCTTGTTAAAATTGATGATTGTGTCGTTTACTATTCTCGTAACCTGTTGGACCGTGTTATGACCCTCTCTGAACCCGAATTGATAATCGATTATGATCTTTTTGTGTTTTTCGAATTTGTCTAGTCTTTGATGTATTATTTTTTCTGTTAGTTTACCCATAGTTGAAAGTAGACTAATAGGTCTGTAGCTGCTCGGTTCGTTTTTGTTTTTACCCGGTTTTAGGATAGGTACAACTTTTCCAGTCTTCCATTGTGATGGGAAGTAGGAGCTTTAAGGAGTTTAAGGCACGCATTTATGATGTATGTAAGGTGCACTATTGCTTTACGGCCCAAGTTTTTGAGGATAATATTTTGTATTTTATCGATCCCTGGCGCTTTTGTTGGCGGTAAATTCATTATTTCCTTAGTAATTTCCCTAGGAGACGTCATATATTTATTCCACTCATTCCTTACATTATTACTTTTTAGGAACTGTTCAACTTCTTTCATTATTTCAGTCTGTTCATAAGTATTATTTATAAGATCAATGTTGTGCACATCTTCAAACTGACTTGCAAGCATGTTAGCTTTTTCCTCGTCGGTTATTGCTTCTGTGTTTTGGGTTGGAAGAGTAGCGACTGGGTGAAACTCATTTTTAAAGATTTTTGTCATTCGCCATAATGAGTTATCATGTGTATTTAATTTTTTTAGTTTTCTTGTCCATGTACTATTCCTGTACCGTGCAATTTCAGCTCTTATTTCGATGGCGCGATTTTTCACTTCTATTTTATAATTAAACAATCTACTTCTTTGCCATTTTTTCCGCATTTTGTTTCTTATGGAGATCATGTTTAATATATAGGCTGGTAGATTGTCCTGAGCATGTCGGCGTGTTATAATAGGTATTGCTTTTTCTATACAGAGTTGGATTCTACTGGTGAGTTTTTGTACTTCTTGATCGATGTTATCAGGAGTAGTTATGTTCGGGTTAATTTCCACCTTTTCATTTAGTAAATATTTGAACCTTGGCCATTCTACTTCACTATAGTCGTATTGTGTACTTTCTATTTTATTTTTTAGTTGTGATGACAGGCGTACGATAATAGGATTGTGATCTGAGCTGAGTTCGTGGGGCGCTTCGATATCTGATGTATTATGAACATTTTTGTTTATAACTAAGTCTATTGTCGTTGGCGTCATGCCATTATGGGGATAGTGCGTTGGTTCGTCTGGGAACAGCACTACGCAATTATTTCGTTGTGTGTAGTTAAATAATATTCTACCTCTTTTGTTATTCACATTGCAATTCCACGCAGTGTGTCTTGCATTGAGGTCACCGATCAGTAATACTTTGTTTCCTATACTAAGTAGGGTCTCTATGCTTTGGTTTGTAAAATCTTTGTTTGGGATACAGTATGCACATATTATGTGTACATTACTAACTAATTTAATACATATATTTTCTATGGGAGAGGCACCATTTATTTGAACTTCTTTGTGGGGTATACTATTTTTTATAAGGATAGCGACCCCTCCAGCTGCACTATTCTTGTCTATTCGAATTGTTTTATAGTTTTTTATTTTCAGTTTGAGTGTATTATCATATCTAGTTTCATTCAGTAATAGTATATCTACCATTTTTCTGTCTAGAAATTTTATTAACTCTCCTATTTTGTTTCTAAGTCCTTCTGTGTTCCAACTACAGATAATTAGCCTATCAGCCATTGAGGTTATCGCAGAAACCTAGGAATATTTGAAATTTTTCACCCTCTGTATCGCATTGCAGTAATTGGTTTTTGAGTGTACGCACGGCTGTTATCATTTTACTGATGTTAAATATTTTGCTCAATTCGCTAACCTCCTTTGACAATTGTAGGAGCTCTGAGAGATGACTGGTATTGTTTTTAATTTCTGCTAGATTGTCAATGTTTTGGTATCCCTTTGTAGTTGCTGTCCTGTATGTGCTCACTCTTGTATTATCCTGCTCCGTTGTGGTTTTGTTCGCAGCTGATTCTTGAGACTGCGAAGAACTTATCGCTGCGGGCTGGTTCTGTTGTGAAGTATTAGTCGCTGTTGATCTTTGGACCGGTGTCTCTTTCGCTGTTAGTTTTCGGTATGTGAGTGGGAAACTAGCTGCGATCGCTGAATGTTGGCACCGGTTGATACCTGCTTGTAGGCATGAGTCTTGTATCCATGGTACTTTTGTGAGGTTTTGTTTTGGTTCGTGATTCTACCATTTCTAGCCTCGCTTTGTATGCTGCGCAGCAAGTGGCGTTAGCAGGATGATCCTATCCGCAGTTGACACACTTCGCTGGTATTGTTTTAGGCTTTTCGCAGTCCTTTGTAAGATGTTCTTCGGCGCATTTTAAACAGGCTGGCCTCGCATAGCAATTACTTGTCGCATGTCCCCAGGTTTGGCATCTGTGGCATTGCGTAATTCTTCTTTTGTTGATGTAATTGTCCCATGTAATTTTAGTATGTCCAAGATATTTTACTTGCTGCTTGATTTGTTTTATTTGTACGTTTTCATTTAGCGTTACCATGAACATTGGTTATTTTGTATTTTTCATGAGGTTTATGCTGTGTACTTCGTAGTTAAGGGACTCTAGTTCAATTTTGAGTTCTTGTACTTCTGTATTTTCATGCAGTCCTTTTATTACTAAGGTCCTCTTTTTGTTGCTTTTGTCGCTGTAGGTATGAAATTGGTAGTTGTTTTGTTGCCAGATACTTTTCAGGCGTAGATATTCAATTTGGTTGTCGGTGAAGACTTCTGTGAAGTCTTTATGATATTTGACATAGAATTTTTCTGTCAAGATGTCTTTGAGTATTTTGACAAATTTGGTGTGGGATTCCACTATATCATGTACCACTAGCGGCGGTGGCTTGCTTCGCGTTGGTTTAGGTATTTCCTTTGAGGTTAGGTTTGACGTTGTGCCTTTTTTTGCGTTGGTTTCCATCGTTTCCACGTCAGAATTTTCGTTATCATCGCTTTCCTCGTCCGCGAGTACATCAAACCTGTTTTTTGTTGATGTAGCGTTGTTTCGATCGTCCTGTTTGCGCTTCTTCTTGGAGCTCATTGTTATATTTATTATTTTCCTTTTTCTTCGAACGAAAACATCTTGGAACTCGTTCAATGGTGTTTGCCCTTCTTGGGCGTTGTTGGGTCTTTTGAGGTTATCTTCACTCGATATGTTTATTACGTATTATTTTTGTCGTTATATATATACTTTTTCGTTGTTTGCAATTATTTGTTCTAACAATTTTTTATCGAAATTTGTTCAATCTGCTATATATTGGTTTCTTTGATATGTTGCTTGATTTGATTTGTTTAGCTCTGGCCTTCCGCTCGATCCACACGGGGCGAGAGTTTGACGAGAACTGGGACGAGAACTGGTGCTTTCAGCGTGGTATGGTCGTTGGCTAGTATTATAATACTTGGGATTTACACTGGATTAAAATTCCCGGAAAAAATGAAATCCCCATGGCTAGAAATATGACGTAGCCAAATAAAAAGATTATCCATACCTCTGTTCGACGGGCTTATTCCCAGTGTGCAGTTATATTGCGATAAGCAGTAGTAAATATTTTGGTGTTCTCATATCGTAGTCGGAAGTGTAACGAAAAAAATGCTTATGTCGACTTGGTCGCCAATATTGGTTATAAATTCAAAACATAAACACAAAAATGAAGGCCTATTAACTACAAGTAACCTACGTAAGCCGAACTGACAACCCATTTATTGGAAAAAAATCTCTTCGGAAAAAAAATAATTGACATAGGAGATAGAAAAATCCGATAAAGAAAAATGAATGCCAACGGCACGCGGTGTTCCCAAGCGGTCACCCATCCAAGTACTGACCGCGCTCAATGCTGCTTAACTTCAGTGATCGGACGAGAACTGGTGCATTTTTTTTTTTTTAATAAACTGTTTATTTAGGGCCATTACAATATTATTTACAATGATATAGTGCCACTAAACAGTATGGCTATAGTTTTTGGTTTTTACAATGTTTTTTAAGACTTAAACGGCCAGTTTATGATCGGCGCTCGTAGTCGAGGTGTTTATCACGCTAATAGATTAATTTGATACATTTCAGGTCTCGTGATAGTGCCCAATTACGGGGTTGGATGGAATTTTCCGGTCTCAATCTCGTTTAAAGCAGAAGGCCGGTGTAAACTGCTCGTGAGTATTTTTTTACAATATATCTGGGCTTATTGACTAACTTATGAACTAATACTACATACTACTTATATATACATATTTACAATGGGACGATGGTTTGGGGGTAGGAGTTTTGCAGTCATTCGATCCACCAATATTTCTTTTTGTTTTTGCGGTGTTTGTCCTTTTTATCTCGGTCTGGCAGTGCCATGGAATATCTCCAGAGTTGGTTATTATTTGTAGTATCAAGGTTGGGAGCATAATCAATTTTTGTGATTCCTGATCTACGATACGCATGGTAGATTATTGGTACATTATTTTTGTCCTGAATAAAACCGTTCGCGTCTAGGTAAATGAATGCTTCTGGTGGTATATAGCCTGTGAGTAAGGATTTGCTATGATACATGGGGTTTGGGTATGATATACCATGGATCAGGACGTTACTAGTGACCCTACGTGTGTTTACGAGGTGATCTCTCGTTAATTTTAAAATATGAGAGTCAATTCTTGTAATTTTTGCCTCATCATATATTTTTTGATTACTTATATGATGGATATAGCTGGTTTCCGAGGATCTGTATTTATTTAGGCAGGTTTTAATACATTTCCTTTCAAGTGTTCTCAATTTTTCCGCCATAGACACACTAATGTTGTACCATATTGGTGCGCCATATGTTATGATCGGTCTGATTAGGGATTGATATGCCATTCTTTTTATTTTTGGGTGTAGGTATCCGTTATAAAATAGCCGGCTACATGCGAAAAAAGCATTTTTTCCTTTTTGCAATTGCACCTTGGTGTGGGTTGAGTAGTTTAAGAAATGGTCGATGTGGATTCCTAAGTATTTTACGACATTCTTATGGGTTATGGCTTGATTGCTTTCTGCATCGAGTATTTGAAAAATGTTCCAGTGTCTTTTCGTGTCTCTATTAGCTTCGACTAAGCGTGGTCTAAAGAGAATAGGTTCGCATTTGTTCGCATTTATTTTTAGTTTCCAAGAGTCACAATAATATTTGATTTTATCGTAATCTTCTTGTAGGGTTTTATTAATTCGCGATGGTTTTTTATCAATATTGTAAATTATTAGATCATCGGCGAATGCAATTGATTTTTTGTGGGGGGAACTATTGAATCCAAAAAAATGTAGAATGTCGCTATTGAAGATGTTAAATAGAATGGGAGAATTGACTGTGCCTTGTTGGAGGCCATTTTTAATACTAAATGGACGGCTGGTCTGATTTGAGCTGTCAATTACTGAAAAATGTCTGTCCGATATCATCCTCCAGATCATCTTTACTTGATAGCGTGGGAATCCTTTTTTAATTAGTTTATATAATAGTCCGTCTGTCCAGACTGTGTCGAAAGCCTTTTCTAGGTCAATCAGACACGCTCCGACGCATTCTTTATTATTTAGGGCCCAGCAAATATCAGATGTGAGTTTCGTTATGGCGTGAATTGTGCTGTGTTGGTATCGGAATCCAAATTGGCTTTCCGGGATTATTTTGTTGGTGTAGCAGTGTGAGTTTATACTTTGATTCAGGACTACTTCGGAGATTTTACTAATATTCGAGAGGAGACTTATTGGTCTATAATTCGAGGGATCCGTATCGTTTTTGCCCTTTTTTTAGTGCTATGACTTGCGGTTTTCCAGCTCTTAGGGAAATAAATATTATTAAGGATATTATTAAATAATACACTATAGTTTTTAATCATTTTCGAGGGTATGTGTTTTAACGCCATGTTCGGTATGTTATCAAATCCGGAAGATGTCTTGTTGTTTAATGTTTTGAAAATTTTTGTCAGTTTAGTGTGTGACGTGAAGTAGTTAACAAAATTAATGTCATGGGGTTGGTCCGCTTGGTTCGTGATCGAGAAATTCGTTAGTGTGGTTGCACTCTCGCCCTCGCGCTCGCATTCTTGTTTGATGTCTTCTGCTACATTATGGACAATATGATTCAGTTGCTCTTTACCCATTCCTAGATTTTGTGTGGATGCTTTTGCGAAATGTGCTGCTAATATGTTAAGTTTGTCGATTTGCGTGGCTATTAAGAAATTATTATTCGCATCTTTAGCTAGCGATTGTGTATTAATATTTGCCTCTTCAATTATGTCAATGTTGTTAGGCGGGATAACTAAGGACGGAATTTCGAGTTTTTCTTTCGGTCTGAAGATCTGATTAAGATTAGGGAAGGTTTTTGCTGCGTTATTTGTCGGTATATTTGTTATTTTTTGTTTCCAGTACGCGTTTACGGAGAGTGCAAATTCTTGTTTCAATGCTGCTCGCACTAAATGGAGGCTATCTGTGAGTAAATGTCGACCCGGTCATCATTGTCCGGGTCGAATTGTCTTCGTAGCCGGTGAATGAGGGTAAGTAATGCCCTTTTTTGTTTCCTAAGTTTTTCAATGTTTTTGTTGTTGTATACCTCGGTAGCGTCAAAGTTTTTTCTTTTTGGAGCTGATTCGTTCAAGGCTGAATTTATATGTGTGTTCATTGTCTGTAAGTAGTTTTCAATTTCAAGATTGGTGAGATTAATATTGTTTGGTACGTGAAGGATAGAGTCATTGTTTAATAAATTTCTGAATTTGTTCCAGTTGGTTTTTTGGACTACTACGCTGGTATTTAACTGAACACGCTCGAGATCAACGGCGGTAATACTATTTTCAGTGATGTCTATGCTGATCGCGTTGTGATCGCTGTCATACGGAATAGAGCGCAGATCGTTCGAGTCACCTACCGTTGCTATCGCTAGACGGCAATCTGCCACACAGATGTCCAGGTACGAGTTCCCACTTGGGAAGGACGGAATGTCTGAGGTATATAATTTTGCCTTGAATTCTATTTTGTTGTCATCGAGCCAATTATTCAAGTATGTTCCTCTTGGGTTGTTATAATCGTTCTTCCAGCTGTTATGTTTGGCATTGAGGTCGCCCGCGAGGATGTAAAAGTTTTGAGCGTTGTTTAGTTTTAGGAATCTAAAAATGTATTGCCATTCCTTGTGGAATATTTTCTTATTGTTCCCAGGTGCGTATGCAGCTATTATGTACAGATTGTTGTTTCGTGGTAAGCGTAATTTGACGATGGATACTTCTAGGACTGTGAGCTGGTGCGGTAGGTCGATTTTTGAGAAGAGGAGATGATTTTTTATTAATATCGCTGTTCCACCTCCTTGTGTGCTGTTGGGGCGATCGTTTCTTATTAAATTAAAATCTTTAAAGCTAATTCTGTAACGATCGCTGAGTTTTGTTTCGTTTAGAAGGACTAAGTCGGGGTTATGTTTTTTTGTGAATTGTAGTAGGGTATCTCTACGTTGATTTTGTATCAAGGAATTCACGTTGATGGATATTATTTTGATCTTTCTTATTCTATTATTCATTGTTACTATTGCTATCTATGTGGAGATCTATCGCTGAACAAATTGTATGAACGATTTTGAAGGTTCTTGTCACTTCGTTTTTAATAAAGTTGATTTCTTTGACTAAACCTTCTAGTATTGTCTTTTTTATTTCTTCAGCGATGCTGGTGATCCACTGCGATGGAGAAGCGTTTTGGTTGACTTGCTGCCATTGTGGGGTCTGCGGGGCGCCTGCCATTGACCGTTGCTGGGATTGTTGTACGATCCGGTGATGAGATCCTTTGACGATGTTTGCATAGTTTACCGTCGGTTGAATTGTTCGTTGCAGAGAATGAATGGCGGCACTTTTTGATGCATTTCGAGTCGCGATCTTGTTTCGCAGTGCATCTCTGTATTGTACTATTTTGGGACATCCCCTAAAGGATGCTGGGTGTCCGAACGAATTGCAGTTGACACAAAATAATTGGTCTCTTTCGAGTTGTTGGTTTTTTTCGATCGAGCATTCTCCTGGCTGATGGTTGTTGTTGCATTTTACACAGCGATAGCTCATTTTGCAATTCGTGGCGGAGTGACCGATTCTTTGGCATCACAAGCATTGGATTGTTTCCGTTTTTGTGAGTTTTTCCCATCGAACCGATTGGTAGGCGACAAATTTGATGAGATTCAGTTTTGATGCTGAGCTGTCCGCTGAAAGTTGAACTAGGAATATGGGTAATGTGGTATTGTTTTTTCGTGAGTTGGCCGTCGAAAATCGTTGTACTTTGAGTATTTCGATTCCCGCGATGTTGAGTGCCTTGAGGTCCGATTCGATTTCTTCTGCTGTGAAGCTACTGTTAATACCTTTTAATAAGTAGGATTGTGGTTTTAAATTTTTTGGAGTATATGTATAATATTTTGTATTCGCTTCTTCCAGAGTTTGTTTTACTTTGTTATAGTCATCATGGTTGTGAATGTATGCAATGTGATCACCTGAAGAGAAGCTTTTGAGGTGAAAATCCTTTATTTTTAAATAATCAACACACAGTCGGGTTGTGTCTTTGGCTTGTTGATCCGTGATGAATATGGGTGGCGGTTTCGGGTACTTTTTTGTTGTCGAGTTATTCGGTCGACGGATATTGGGAGGATTAGATCCCGAAGAATTTGATGAGGTTGGCTGGTGTTGCGTGCGATCGCTAGTATGTGTGCTAGTTCTATCGGTGTTGGGGTCAACAGTGTTTTTGTGTTTGAGCTGGCTGAGGATGTCTTGGTGTGCGTTGGTCGGTGCTCTCGGATCGTCCAGGTCAATGCCCTCTGTTAGAATCGCGAACTGATTTCTCGATTCGAATGATATTTCCGCGGTGTTAGGATTTTTTTTTGCACGAGGTTTGGAATTAAGTCCTTCGATTTGTTTTTGAAGTATCGATATCTGCTCTTTGAGGGCTTTGTTTTCCTCTGACAGTTTTTTTGCCGACGAGTCTTGGACGTTGCTCGAAGCTTCGGAGTTCGGACGATATTGGTATTTCCTTACCTCGTTTGGAGTTTGAAACAGATAATTAGATTTCGACTCGGCCTGATAAATATCCGGATCCATATCCTCGGGTTGACTGGTGGACGGTTTGTCACGACGATTAACCGGTGGTAAATTTGGATGTGGATTTAGCCGACGTCGTTTTTCCTTATTTTCGGAGTCAGGAGTGTTTTTTCGTTCATTGCCCGGCGGCGAAGGCGTTGTGCCGTTATTATTTTTTTTCTTTCTGGATCCTACCATCGTTGACGGTGTTGTATCCAGTGAACCGCTTGCGTTCTCTGGAGATTTTGAGATTCTTAGCGATCCATCGTTTGGTTGTTCTTGGTTTTTTATTTCTGCCTCAATCAGGGCTATCACTTCCGGTGAATTGATTGACAGTTTTCTTTTCTTTTCGGTAATTTTTGACGTATACTTTTACTAATATTCTTTTATACTTTTTGGATTGCGAATATTATTGTAGTGTTTCCAACGGCTACACTACCGCGACGGAGGTGAGAGCGTCCGCACGCGCCCACTGTCTGTCGCAAACTGTCGAGAACTGGTGCTTTCAGCGTGGTATGGTCGTTGGCTGATATTATAATACTTGGGATTTACTCCGGATTAAAATTCCCGGAAAAAATGAAATCCCCATGGTTAGAAATATGACGTACCCAAATAAAAAGATTATCCATACCTCTGTTCAACGAGCTTATTCCCAGTGTGCAGTTATATTACGATAAGCAGTAGTAAATATATTGGAGTTCTCATATCGGAGTCGGAAGTGTAACGAAAAAGAATGCTTATGTAGACTTGGTAGCCAATATTGGTTACAAATTCAAATCATGAACACAAAAATAAAGGCCTATTAACTACAAGTAACCTACATAAGCCGAACTGACAACCCATTTATTGGAAGAAAATCTCTTCGGAACAAAAATAATTGAAATAGGAGATAGAAATCCGAAAAAGTAAAAATGAATGCCAACGGCACGCGGTGTTCCCAAGCGGTCACCCATCCAAGTACTGACCGCGCCCAATGCTGCTTAACTTCAGTGATCGGACGAGAACTTTTTTTTTTTTTTTTTTTTTTAAATTAAACTCTTTATTATAAATTTTATAAACATTAATACAACAGTTAATATATCACATGTCATATAAATTGGTGTAACAATTTTCTTACTGTATGTAGTCCCTGCTTGATGCTTAACCTACAATTTTCTCTTATTGTTTCTACTTAACATTTAGATTTTAAAAGTTTGTTATCTTAATCTATGGTCTGGAACTGGTCTTGTACATTTGTGTCGTGATATTGAATTTGCAGTAGGAAAAATTAGAGTAGAAAAAAAACCTACTTTTGAGAGTTGTCGACTCGGGAGTTGGGAGGTTTGTCCAAGTGTGATTTCTATTTATTAGTTGTAAAATATATCTAATACATCGTGGGGTAGTTTATGTTTGTATTCAAAAGGTAGGTTGTGAATTTTAAGGTTTTTTATGTGTTGTGTTAGCGGATTGATATCTAGGGCCGTTTGATAGAATTTTTCAGCTAGTTCTTTGATATAGTCGGTTAACATCGGTATATTTGTTCTTTTGTGCAGGTCTGTTATCCTAGCGTATCGATTTTCTTCGAGTATTAGTCGAAGGCATTTGTTCTGGAATCTCTGTAATAGTTGCAAGTTTGTAGGCGCGATGCTACACCACGCTGGGGCTGCGTATAATATTATCGGACGAAGGATCATTTTATAAATTAATATTTTGTTGTTGGTTGCTAGTTTTGAGTTTTTTGCCATTAGTGGATATAGTTTTCTGAGCGCGGCTATTGCTTTTTGGACAGTTTTGTTAATGTGGTTTTTGAAAGTTAGTTTGGTATCTAGGTGTACTCCTAAGTATTTTACCGTCGTTGTAGGTGTGGTTTTGTGTCCATTTACTTTTATGGGTTCGTATATTGTGCTTTTTCTGTTAAACTTTTTTGAGAATATGATTACTTCGGTTTTTGCTTCGTTTAGGGTAATTTTCCATTTCTTGTAAAATTGTTGTAATATATTCATATGAATTTGTACTTGTTTGGCAGCTACGATAGCATTATGTGCATGTGCATATATTGCAGTGTCGTCGGCAAACAGGGCTATTGATGTTTTTTGAAAGGTTGGTATGCTATTGAGGTATATGTTAAATAATTTTGGCCCGAGCACTGAGCCTTGCGGCACCCCTGCCCGGATTTTCCTTTTAGTAGAGTGTGTATTATTATTTACTGCTACTTGTAGATGTCTGTTTTTAAGGTACGAGTTTATGTATTTTATCAGTGATATGGGGTATTTGTATTCTATCATTTTAAATATCAGCCCATCAATCCAGACTCTATCAAAAGCTTTTTCTATGTCTAGTAGAAGCATGACTGTTACTTTGTTCCAGTTGTAGTTCACTGTGATATCGGTTACAATTCTTATTAGTTGTTGTACTGTGTTGTGCTTTTCTCGGAAACCAAATTGCTGATCTATTGGTATTTTGTTTGCGTTTTCAAATTTGTTTAGACGATTACAGATTACTTTTTCGGTGAGTTTTCCTATAGTTGGCAGCAAGCTTATCGGTCTATAGCTGCTTGGGTGGCTCTTTTCTTTATTGGGTTTATGTATTGGTATAATATTTCCTGTTTTCCATTGGCTTGGATAGTGTGTGAGTTTTATCGATGCGTTAATTATATAAGTTATTTGTACTATTGCTTTTCTTGTCAAGTTTTTTAGAACGATATTTTGGATTTTGTCTATGCCGGGGGCTTTTTTTGAGGGTAAGGTTTTTATTATTTTAATTACTTCTTTGGGAGAAGTTAGATTTTTGTACCAGTCTTCCTCATTTTCTTTACACATTTCATTTTGTACTTGCTCTATTATTTTTAATTGGTCTTCTGTGTTGTTATTGAGGTCTATATTGTGTACGTTTTCAAATTGGTCTGCTAACATATTCGCTTTGTCAATGTCACTCATTGCTTCTGTGTTGTTTTTTTCTAGTGTAGGAATAGAATTATATTCTCTTTTAAATATTTTCGTCATTCTCCATAGCGAGTTGTCATGAATGTTTATTTTCTGTAGTTTTTTCTGAAATTTTTCATTTCTGTAAGTGCCTATATCTATTTTTATAATACTAGTCAATCTTTTTATTTCTTCTTTGAATCTTAAGTTTCTAGTCCTTTGCCACTTTTTCCTTAATTTGTTTCTTTCTTTTATCATATTTAATATGGTGTTTGGGATTTGATCGTCTACTTCGTTCATTGTTTGCAGTGGTATTGTTTTTCCTATGCTATGTTGGATGATATTAGTTAGGCTTTGGACTGCTTTTTCTAGATCTTCAGTTGTTTTTATTTTTGTATTGATTTTGACTTTGTTATTTAGAATTTCTTGGAATTTCTTCCAATCTGCTTTTTCGTAGTTAAAACCTTTTGTTTGGTTGGATTTGTTTATTTGCTGAGATTTTATTTTTAGAATTATTGGATTGTGATCTGATGAAAGTTCAGATGGTGTTTTCAGGCTCGAAATGTTAGTAATGTTTTTGTTTATTGCGATGTCAATTGTGCTTGGGTTTGATCCATTTTCCGGAAAGTGCGTTGGCTCATCTGTAAACATTACGCTACAATTATTATTTATAACATAATTAAATAGTACTCTGCCTCTTTGATTGTTAGGAGGACTGGTCCACGTTTGGTGCCGAGCGTTCAGATCACCTATAATTAATACTTTATCACCACGATTTAGGAGTGAATCTATATCTTGGCCTCTCAAGTCTTTGTTTGGGCTGCAGTATGCTCCAATAATAATAATATTTGATAATAGCTTAATTCCTAAGGATTCTATTTGTATGTTGCTTAGTTTAATTTCTTTATGTATTACTTGTTCATGTATCAACATTGCAATTCCTCCGGCAGTACTACTTTGGTCCTTTCTTAGACATTTGTAATTTTTTAATTTCAATTTGAGTTTGTCATTATATCTGGTCTCATTTATTATCATTATATCTATTTTGTACTTCTGAATAAAATTTATCAGCTCGTCTATTCGTCCTCTGAGTCCATTCGCATTCCAGCTACAGATGCGAATGTCAGTCATTATTTAATTTTTGACAAAAATCGAGGAATATTTGAAATTTTTCTGCAGGGGAATTACAGTTTTGGATTTCTTGTTTGAATGATTTTACGATGGATATCATTTTTTTAATGTCAAATATTTTGTTAAGGTCTTTGATTTCATTTGTCAATGTCAAAAAGTCATTGATTTCGTTATTCTGATATTTGTTTTTGTAGCCTTGTTCAGTATAATTGTTATTTTTTTCAAATCTCGCTGTAGAGGGTTGCCTCTGGGTGTCGGAGAACTCATTTTCGCTTGCTGATGTCTCATCGCTGGAGTATTCGTTATTATGTCTTCGCAGCCATGGATGTTCTTCACCTTGCCTTCGCAGTCGAGTCTCCTCCTTTCGCTTCCATAGCGGTCCAGGCTCTTTGCTGCCTCTTCGCTGTCTGCAGTCTTCGCTGTCTCTTCGCTGTCTGAGGTCTTCGCTTTCCCTTCGTAGCCCAGTCTTGACGATGGAGCTGTATTGGTTTTCTCTTTTTTTAGCCCATTTGTTTTCGTGGTGCATTTTGGAATGCTCCGATGGAAGTTCTGGTTGCGTTTTGGATTTCAGTCTGGGAAAGATTTTGTCATTTGCAGCATCTGGTCGATTGAGTAGTTGGTTCTGTTTTGGGCGATTTTTGATGACTTTGTTTCGCGACTCAATGAGATTCAGTCTTTTTTGGTATTCCGGGCAGATTGTTGCATTCGCTGGGTGGTCCGCACGGCAATTTGCACATTTTGCTGGTTCTTCTATTCGTTTTTTACATTCTCTTGTTAAATGATTGTCTGCACATTTGAGGCAAACTGGCTTGGCAAAACAGTTCGACGTGGCATGGCCCCAGCCTTGACACCGATGGCACTGCGTAATCCTTTTTTTGGTTCGATAGTGTTCCCAGGTTATTTGTGTATAGTTGACGAATTTTATTACTTTTTCCAGTTGTTTGAGGTTGGCTTCTCCTTTGAGTGAGATCATGTGTTTCGTTTTTTTGGTATTTCTTAATAGATTTACGTTTATTACTTCAAAGCCGTGCTCGGTTATTTCCTGTGTGATTTCGTTGATTTCAGTCTCCTTGTGTAGCCCAACGATCACAAATGTTTTTCTTTTTTCCGCTTTGCTTGTGTATGTATGGAATTCGATATTTTTTTGTGACCATAGCCCTTTCAATAGATTAAATTGTTCGTTGGTCGATGTGAAGACTTTTATGTGGTCGCTGTGGTATGTGACATGATAGTCTGTTTGCAACACGTCCTTGAGGGCTTTGTTGAATTCTTTGCAGGTGTCAATTGTTCCGTGTATGACAAGCGGAGGGGGCTTGCTACTTTTCGATTTGTTTTGTTCATTTCGTTCTTTACGAATTTCTTTATTTGGTACTTTGTTGTTTGTTTCACTTTCACTGTTCGTGTCCATGTAATCACTTTGATTTTCTAGTACACTGTACCGGTTTTTGCATTCTATTGTTCCCTTTTTATCGGATTTCTTATTTGCGCTTTCCATTTTGTTCTCACTTTCTGAAAGTTTCCTTTTCCTTTCCCTGACTACTACCTCGTTGAAAACATTTTTCTTGGATCCTGTTGCGGATGCATGGTCGTCACTTTGTAGGTTAGGTTCTTCGCTAACCACGATTTGTATATTTGGGTCACTAGTATTACTAGTTTTATCTTTTCTTACACAAGAACTAATGATGTTATTCACTTTTTGATGCAGAAATTGATTTTGAAAGAGTTTTATTATCAGTATAGATGCTATTCTCGATACGTAGTCCGATCCGTTGCGTCGAGCGACCACGCCGCCGGACGAGGGGACGAGAGGGACGAGAACTGGGACGAGAACTGGTGCTTTCAGCATGGTATGGTCGTTGGCTGATATTGTGGTACTTGGGATTTACTCCGGATTAAAATTTCCGGAAAAAATGAAATTCCCATGGTTAGAAATATGACGTAGCCAAATAAAAAGATTATCCATACCCCTGTTCGACGGGCTTATTCCCAGTGTGCAGTTATATTACGATAAGCAGTAGTAAATATTTTGGAGTTCTCATATCGGAGTCGGAAGTGTAACGAAAAAGAATGCTTATGTAGACTTAGTAGCCAATATTGGTTACAAATTCAAATCATGAACACAAAAATGAAGGCCCATTAACTACAAGTAACCTACATAAGCCGAACTGACCACCCATTTATTGGAAGAAAATCTCTTCGGAACAAAAATAATTGAAATAGGAGATAGAAATCCGAAAAAGTAAAAACGAATGCCAACGGCACGCGGTGTTCCCAAGCGGTCACCCATCCAAGTACTGACCGCGCCCAATGCTGCTTAACTTCAGTGATCGGACGAGAACTTGTGCTTTCAGCATGGTATGGTCGTTGGCTGATATTGTAGTACTTGGGATTTACTCCGGATTAAAATTTCCGGAAAAAATGAAATTCCCATGGTTAGAAATATGACGTAGCCAAATAAAAAGATTATCCATACCCCTGTTCGACGGGCTTATTCCCAGTGTGCAGTTATATTACGATAAGCAGTAGTAAATATTTTGGAGTTCTCATATCGGAGTCGGAAGTGTAACGAAAAAGAATGCTTATGTAGACTTGGTAGCCAATATTGGTTATAAATTCAAATCATAAACACAAAAATGAAGGCCTGTTAACTACAAGTAACCTACATAAACCGAACTGACAACCCATTTATTGGAAAAAAATCTCTTCGGAACAAAAATAATTGACATAGGAGATAGAAAAATCCGAAAAAGAAAAAATGAATGGCCAACGGCACGCGGTGTTCCCAAGCGGTCACCCATCCAAGTACGGACCGTGCCCAATGCTGCTTAACTTCAGTGATCGGACGAGAACTTTTTTTTTTTTTTTTAAGTATTTATTCATACACGTCAGTACAGTATACTTCCTCGGTTGAACAAATACATAAAAACAGCCGTACAATGGTTATATAATATATAATGTATACAGGTATGGCTTATTATTAGAAGCGCGCGCCTGTAGTATGTATTTTGTTTATGGTGTAGCATAGGCTGGAGTAATGATGTTGTTTGTGTATATATCGTTGAACATAGTATTTGGAGGTTATCATGTGTAGCTCTCCGTTGATAAAGGGGGAAAAAATAGCGAGAAATTTAAAAAAAAAAACCCAATTCAGTGTTGCAGTAGCTTATACTAAGACTAAGAGTAAAGAGGGGGAGGGGAAGAGGTAGGACAAATAGAGGTAGGAAGGGGGAGATATTTACATTAATTACAATGAGTTACAGAGTATAAATTAAGTCTAGGATCCTTACTTATCGAGGATTGCGGCCTCTTTGTCTATAAGCTATTAAGGCAGTCTTTCGTTCTTTAAGAGATCGTATGTGGGGGCAATCGATATTAAGCCAATGGTAGGTGTTAAATTTGAGTCGATGGAAATCGTTAAAGTCTCTGGTTGGGATATCGGTAGATTTTGAGAATAGGTGTCTGCTTACCCCGAAGGCGTTTGGAGTAAGCGAGATGCGTTTGTTTGCTTTGTTTCTTTTCCAGTGAAATATTATTGGTATGTTGTTGGATGTTTGGAGGAGACCCATTTGGTCGCAGAATATGAAGGCTTGAGGGGATACATATCCCGTTCTCAGTTGTGTGGTTGATTTAACTATGCTCTGGTTAGCGATCTCGTGTATGATTGGGTTAGGTATGAGTGCAAGGTTGGCAAAGTAGTTTCTGGTTAGTTTTAGTATGTAGTTGTCAATTCGCGGTATATTTGCTAAGTTATAAATGGTGTGGTTTGGGATGAAGTGTCGGAAGTCAGAATGTTCGGATCTGTACAGATGGAGGCATTTTCGGATACACTGTCGTTCAAATACCCTGAGTTTTTCAGCCATAGTGTGGTTTAAGTTCCACCAAGTTGGAGCAGCATAGGTGAGGATTGGTCGGATGAGTAATAAGTATAGGATTATCTTTGTTTTACTGTTTAGGTGCTTATTATAAAAAATTCGAAAATTTGCTTGGAACGCGTTTTTGGCCTTGATTAATTGAGCGTCGGTGTGTAGGTTTCCGCGGAGGAGTTTTTCGAGTTGAACACCTAGGTATTTACCGATTCTTTGTGAGGTACATCGACTTTGTTGTTTGTGCAGGGGACGTTAAAGAGATTTTGAATGTTTCAATTCCAAGTCTTGTTATTGATGGAATCTGATTGAGGGGTTTTCTAAAAAGGATAGTTTCACATTTAGACGGGTTGAGCCGAAGATTCCAGGTGATGTACCATTGGTTTATTTTTTCTGCTATCGTTTCGAGGGTGAGTTGAACTTTGTCTATACGGTTGTTTTCAGTGTATAAAATTATGTCATCGGCAAAGCCTATGGCCGCTGTATCTGCGTTATTTAAGTTAAAGAGCGACAGCATGTCGGACGTGAAAATGTTGAATAAGATCGGGGAATTTACGGTGCCTTGTTGTAAGCCTTCTTTTATTTTGAAAGTTTCAGAAGATGTGTTTATACCATCCCAAGTAACGAAAGTTTTGTCAGATATCATAGCCCATATGTTGAAAATGAGGGGTTTGGGAAAATCTTTTTTGTGAAGTTTGTAAAGTAGACCAGGAAGCCAGACAGAGTCGAAAGCCTTCTCCAGGTCCAGCAGTATCGCTCCAACGAATTGGGAGTTACCAACACTATTATTTAGGTCGGAGAGGAGTTTATGGATGGCGTGTGAAGTGGAATGTTTGTGTTTGAAACCAAACTGTGTGTTTGGAATGATATTGTGAGAACTGCAGAAGGAATTAATTTTTTTGTTCATTACTATTTCGAAAACTTTGCTGAGGTTTGGAGTCAGGCTGATTGGCCGGTAGCTGGATGGATCATTGGGGTTTTTATTTTTTTTGAGGATTGGGAGAACTTTGGCACATTTCCAGGTTTGTGGGAAGTAATATCGGTTTATGGCATTATTGAAAATGATGGTGATGGCTGTTATGATTTTGTATGTGAGGTGTTTGAGCACTATAGAGGGAATATTATCTAGAGCTGCGGATGTCTTATTGGGCAGTTTGCTAAGAATTTTGCCAATTGTGTTTGTGTTACTGAAAAAGTTCAATTGGTTGTCGATTAATACAGGGTTTGTAGCTTTATTTCTATCTGTGAATTGGGAGATTGTGGCGTCGTTGAGGATGAGATTATTACGCTCATTTGTGAGGTGATTTGCCGTAATATTTACTATTTGGAATATTCGTGTATCTTGGTTTAAATATCGCGGTGAATTTATCGATTCATAATATGCGCCAATAGTATTCAGTTTATCGCCCGGATCGGAAAAAATGTAGCTATTATTATCCATATGACTAGCGGTGAGGTTACAGGTGCTGCGAGTGAGGAGAGTTTGATTACCTATTGGTATGTGTATATTATCAATTTTTATAGGGTCGTTAGGTCTGAGGAGTCGATTAATTTTTGGGAAAAAGGATTCTGAGCGGCGATGATCTATTTGCTTAAGTTGATTTATCCAGTATTTTTCAGTTAATTTTTTGAATTCATTTTTGAGTTTGTTTCTCGTCTGATTTAAGATCTGCTTTACGATTTTTGATATAGTCATTCTTCTAAGTGGGTCTGTTTTTAGGAGGGAGTGTGAGATGGTGATGAGTGATGATTTTTGTTTTTGTAATTTAACTATTGTTGAGTTTAGGTATTTAGTAGTGTTGTTGACAGTTTTCATTCGGGGTACTGTGTTGGAGATAGCGGTGATGATGCTATTGTTAATATTGGATAATGCTATATCGATTTCATCAGTGGAGAGGTTTCTGTTGTCTTGGGGGAGGGTATCGTAGGAATTATCTAGGGCTTTGCGGAATTTTTTCCAATTGGTTAGCTTGTAGATGAATCGAGGGTTGCTAAAGTTCGTGTTATCCAAGGATAGATTATCGTTTACGAGGGAAACTTTGAAGGAAATAGCCGTATGGTCACTATCGTAAGGGAGGACGTCCGTTTTTGAGTCAGGTGAGTCGAGGAGTGACAGGCGAGCGTCAATTAACGCTAGGTCAAGGAATGAGCCCGCTGGTTTATAGGTGGGTAGACGGGATGGGGGGATTTTTAATTTGAATGTTATGGCTTTTGACAGGCTCCATCTTGCGAGGAATTTTCCTCTTGTGTTGTTTTTACGATTGCCCCATTGGGTGTGTCTTGCGTTTAAGTCGCCAGCTAGGATGTAGTAGGAATTAATACTATTTAGTTTGAGGTTTTCAAAGAGAGCGTTAAGCTCGCTTATGAAGATATCACGGCAATCGTTAGTACTATATGTGCTTATTATGTAAAGGTTTTTGGTAAGGTGGGTTTTTAGTTTAATAATAGTAAACTCAAGGAGGGAGTTTTTCATTGAAGAGGGCTGATTGATGAGTGAATATGGGATTTTTTTATTTATAAGTATAGCGGTACCTCCACCCCGTATGGCTCGAGGTCTGTCCGTGCGTATTATGTTGTAGTTAGTGAATGTTAATTTGTGTTTTGGATTAAGCTTTGTTTCACAGAGTAAAATAATGTCGTGGTAGTATTTTTCGGTGAATTGGAGTAAATCGAGTCTTCTTTGGTGTGAGATAATAGAATTTACATTTATTTCAGCTATATGAAGTTGGTTGAGTTGTAGTGTGTTATCAGTCATTATTCGGATAGAGTGAGGAGAGGAGGAATTCTATTTTTGTAGTGTTCGATGCTACTTGCATGGCAATAGATTTTAATTGCTCAGTTATAATAGCAGCTAGTTCTTTTTTGAGTTCGATTAACCAGTCTTGTTGAGGGTGTGGGGGATGACGGTATGTGTTGGTGGCATGGGCGGTGTTGTGTGTAGTGTGGGTGAAATTTTTGAAAGTGGTATTATTATTGCGCATGTCTGTTTCGTTGTTGTTATTGTTGTAGTGAGAGATCGTGTGTAGAGTTGGTGTTGGTTTTGCGTGGATTATGGGGGGATTTGTGCTGGTAGCTTGGGCGTACGATATATTTGGATTCACCGGGGTTGCAAACCTGTCGAGTTTTGTATGGAGCTGAGTCGTTCGTTGGATTGTTTGCTGTTTCTTCGCACTGGTGGTGAATTTTAGGTATGGGCATCCTCTGTAGGATGCTGGGTGGCCATGTTGTCCACAGTTTGCGCACGTCAGGCTGGCTGGATCGGTGTTGTTCGTGAATTTGCAAGTTCCAGGTTCGTGAGATTCGGCGCATTTGACGCACCTGTATTGGAGGTGACAGTTTTTGCTGGCGTGACCCACTCGTTGGCATTTTTTACATTGGAAGATCGCTGGTCTTCGGAGGTGTTCCCATCTGATTCGTTGATAAGCTAGTGTTTTTATTTTGAAGAGTTCGCTGATCTTGCTGTTGTTGGTTAGTTGCACGAGGTGATGGAAGGCGTCTGGCCGGGTTTTGTTGAAGATGAAGGTCGATATGTTTGTGATTTCAACGTTCGGGATCTGTAGGTCTTCGAGCTCTTTTTTTATTTCTTCTGGATTGAAGTTTCCTCGAATTCCTTTCAGTAAGAGTGATTTTGGTTTTTCTTCAGGTGGAGTGTACGTGAAGAATTGGATTTTCCCATTTATGAGCGCTGCTTTGAATTTGTGGTAATGTTCTATATTGGCCGTGTAGATGATATGGTTGTGTGTATCGGTTTCTTTAAGGATCAGCTCGTTTTTTGGTATTTCGAGCTGAGCAGCTAGGTTGATAATGCTGGCCATGGTTGTCTTGGCTGTGTATAGTGGTGGTGGTCGGCGCCTTCTGAGCTGGCCCGCTTGGGTAGGGGCGGGATGGAGTTCTTCCGCTTCCATATCGCTCTCATCCGAGAGCGAGGCGTAGCGATTATTTGAAGTGGACGGCTCAGTGTGTACTATGTGTGGACTCAGTTGTCGCTTGGTGGTTTTTTTTGGTAATTCCCATACCTCGGTGTTCGTTAGCGACGTCTCGGCTTGCTGGAGAGAGCGTGGCTCCTTTGTTGGGGATGACGAGGATCTGCGCTTGCGCGCTACGCTGAGATTCGGCGTTATAGTCGAAAGAGATGGCGGGACGTTTTCTTTCCGCATTTCATTATACAGCCGGTCAAGTTGGATAGAGTTTAGTTTTTCTTTATATGGCACACGGCTTGATGACACGGAATTACGATTCAATAGGGGCCGTAGCTCCCCTCGAACTGTATCACTTTTAGCCCTATTAGCTGCCATGTTGATGTGCGGCAGCGGGGCCCATGCCCCGGCTACTTGTTTACTGTTGTGTTTCACTGAATACACTTTTTCAAAATTGTTTATTTTTCTTATTTATTTATCACATACACGTGGTATATTAGGATTACAAATAAGGCCCTGGGGGCTTATTGAGAATTGTAGTTAGTTGTAGGTCTGTAGGCCCTGGTTGTGCGTCACAAAGAACTTAACGAGCTCGCAGCGCGATGTGGCCCGTTCGGCTGCTACGCTGCGAGTGATGATCGGACGAGAACTGGTGCTTTCAGCGTGGTATGGTCGTTGGCTGTTGTTTCAAAACTTAGGATTTGTTATGGATTTAAATTTCCGGAAAAATTGAATTTTTTAACATTACTAAATATAAGGTTGTAAGTAATGGAATTTGTTCACATTACTAATGTAATGTAAAAAATCGCCATTACTCATTACAAGGTAATATGGACTATTATTCGCTTCCCATCTGGTCAGATCGACCCAGTGCAAAAACCGCTGCCCCTAATGGGGAACGAATAATAATCCTCATTACATTGTAATGAGTAATGGAGATTTTTACGTTGCATTGTATCAGTAATGTGAAAAAATTCCTATACTCGTTACCTTATATTTTGTAATGTAAAATATTTCCATTACTCATTACACTGGACTTTGTAATGTAACAAAATTCCATTACCCATTACATTATAATGGGTAATGAAAATATTCACATTAGAAAATGTAATGTAATGAGTATTGGAATTTTTTTACATTGCTGAATGTAACGTAATGGGTAATGAAATTTTTTTTTCAGTACAAAATGTAAAGTAATGAGTAATGAAAACGCTAATGCATTACAAAAAGTAATGCATTATTTGCAACCCTGGTTGGAATGTGATACTGACGAGACGATGCCCATCACAATTTTGGAAAATTTCGCGATTTTTCGTTCAACAGGGCCATGGCGCGCGATACACTTCGAAATTTGTTTTGTTATTTTGCTTCTAGCGATGTGATGACGAGTTGTATTGAGGGATCATCACAGTGTAACGGGTCAAAAAGTTTCTGATTTTCGCGATTTTTTTCGATTATTGAAATACTCTGATCAGTCGTATATTTTTATGTCAAATCAAAGCACTCATGAAGAACAGAAAATCCATTTTGAAACGTTTATTGCTATTTAAAAAAAAATGTTAAGCGTGAAAATGTTGCGGCCGTAAATATTATCTGAAACCCAATTTGTAAAAAGATTATTAATCAGTATGAAAGCCGCTATTTTGCTATGAGGGTTTTTTTTAAATAAAAAATGACAAAATGGCCGCGGTTTGAAAAAAATATCGAATTTAGCCTGTTTTTTCGTTAAAAAAATATGAAGAGTAAAAAAAGCTCCCATATCAAGATGAAGAATGGTGTGAACAATGTGTCAGAATTTGAGACGCACAGCTTGTAAACTCTTCCTTTGTGTACACGGTTTTTAAAAACGACATTTCGCGAAAAACGTGTTAAAAGTTTCGAGTGCGGAATTTTTATATAAATTGTCCACTCACGTTTATGTAAGTATATGACCAGCATGTTTGTAACCGTCTATACTATCGGATAATGCAATAGAAAAATCGTTTTTTTTTTTACATTTTACACTGTGATAACCCCTTAAACTATATGACAAACGGTGTTTTTTTAGTTACTCCGAAAACGTCTTTTTACATAGATAGAAAACGTGTTTTTCATAATAACCTTTCTATGTAACTTATAAAATATGAACTTTGAATTGTTATTAAAATATTACCCTAAGATCCATTCCCGACAAATACACTAACGAAATTTACGACATCCCCGCGTGCAAAGCTGCAGACGAAGACAAGTACTTAATATTAATCTTATTATCCTTATAATTCTTATAGTTATTGTGCACAATGCCGGCTGGAAATTTGTTCAGACTAGCCAGACTTATGATGAGACCGTGATGAGGGAGCTGTGTGGCTATCCGTATTGCGGGAATTAGGATTCGGCCGTGAGCCTGCCGTGAACAGGCAGCCACAGGTCAGGCAAACTTATGGCAACCGTAAAAATGGCCATAATGTGGTTTGCCTTATCACTGCCCTAATATGGCTCTATTAGGAGGCCCATGCATGGCAGTGCTCAGGCTAGCGCTAAAGTGGTGGCGCCAGTGTTGCATTCAAAAACTATATATATATATATATATATATATATATATATATATATATATATATATATGCTTGCACGTGTGTCATATTGTATAACCGACTGCAAATTTATACATCGTGCTTGCGTTAAAACTTGAAAGTTTTCACGAAATATAAAAAGGAGCACATAAAGTGAAAACGTTATGAATTGCAAAGAAAGGGAGCGGTATTTGACACGGTTGCGTGGTAGGAGATGTCGTTCGAAGAAAAAAGTTGACGAGTCCCGATCATCGGTACAAGTACCAGGTATGTATAACCTTAATTTTTTCAACTTTTTCAAAATTTATGAATTTTTATACACTTGTGTATAGAATAATATCAATATAAAATATAATTCAAAAAATATAAAAATATTTAAAAATAAAAAAATAGTATAATATCAATATTAAATACAATTTGACAAATGAGAACGATATACGTTGTTTTGTTTACGAAAAATTTGAATATTTAGAGAAAGAGGCGTGAATGATAAAATTCAAGATCATAAAAGTCTTGATAAAGCTACCAGCGAGCAATATCCTAATGCCAGTGGAGAGGATTCGAACACCAGCGACGAAGATCTCCATGCCAGCGGAGAGGGTTGGTTGTAATGGCAACGAAGAAGATCCCCATGTCAGCGGAGAGAATCTCAACTCCAGCGAAGAAGATCTCCATGTTATCGGAGAGGGTTCGAACGGCAGCGAAGATCTCCATGCCAGCGGAGAGGGTTTTAATGGCAGCGAAGAAGATCCCCATGTCAGCGGAGAGGATTTAAATGGTAGCAAAGATGAAGAGCCTGGTCAAAAAAATGTGCAACGTTGGAACAGAGATGAAGTTGAAGAACTGTGAGAATGGTCAAGTACCAGGTATGTATAACCTTACTTTTTTCAACCCTCACAAAATTTATGAATTTTTATATACTTATGTATAGAATAATATCAATATAAAATATAATTCAAAAAATATTAAAATATTTAAAAAATAAAAAATAGTATAATGTTAATGTAAAATATAATTTGAAAAATGAGAATGATATACGTTGTTTTGTTTACGAAAAATTTGAATATTTACAGAAAGAGGCCTGAATGATAAAATTCAAGATCAGGAAAGTCTTGATAAAGCTACCAGCAAACAATATCCTAATGCCAGCGGAGAGGATTGGAACACCAGTGAAGAACATCTCCATGCCAGCGGAGAGGGATTTAATGCCAGCAAAGAAGATCCCCGTGTCAGCGGAGAGAATCTCAACCACACCGAAGAAGATCTCCATGTCAGCAGAGAGGGTTCGAACAGCAGCGAAGAAGATCTCCATGCCAGCGGAGAGGGTTTTAATGGCAGCGAAGAAGATCCCCATGTCAGCGGAGAGGATTTAAATGGCAGCAAAGATGAAGAGCCTGGTCAAGAAAATGTGCAACGTTGGAACAGAGATGAAGTTGAAGAACTACGAGAATGGGTCATCGAATGCTCAAGTATCAGGTATGTATAACCTTACTTTTTTCAACTTGTACATAATTTATGAATTTTTATATACTTGTGTATAGAACAATATCAATATAAAATATAATTCAAAAAATATAAAAATATTAAAAAAATAAAAAATAGTATAATATCAATATAAAATATAATTTGAAAAATGAGAATGATATACGTTGTTTTGTTTACGAAAAATTTGAATATTTACAGAAAGAGGCCCGAATGATAAAATTCAAGATCAGGAAAGCCTTGATAAAGCTACCAGCAAACAATATCTTAATGCCAGCGGAGAGGATTCGAATGGCAGCGAAGACCTCCATGCCAGCGGAGAGGGTTTTAATGGCAGCGAAGAAGAACCCCCTGTCAGCGGAGAGAATCTCAACCCCAGGGAAGAAGATCTCTATGTTACCGGAGAGGCTTCGATCGGACTGCATCCGATCAGGCAGTCGTATACACGCTATCATGAGGCGCTAGGATACCCGGCTGGAAATTGAGTTATGGCGCTAATCACGCTCGGATCAGGTTGCCAGACTGCCATTATATGGCGCTAGTATGGCAACCTGATCACGGCGGGAATAAAAATGTAACGCTGTCCCCGATAACGGCGGGATCTGGCAGCCTGGTTACGCCCAAATCTGGCAGCCTCATTGGGCCGCTAGTATGGCAATCTGATCACGGCGTGAACAAAAATGTAACACTGCTCCCGATAACGGCGGGATCTGGCAGCCTCATTGGGCCACTATCCTGGCGCCTCATGATAGCGTGTATACGATTGCCTGATCGGATGCAGTCCGATCGAAGCCTCTCCACTGACATAGAGATCTTCTTCCCTGGGGTTGAGATTCTCTCCGCTGACAGGGGGTTCTTCTTCGCTGCCATTAAAACCCTCTCCGCTGGCATGGAGATCTTCTTCGCTGCCATTCGAACCCTCTCCGCTGACATGGAGATCTTCGCTGGGGTTGAGATTCTCTCCGCTGACATGGAGATCTTCTTCGCTGGTGTTCGAATCCTCTCCGCTGGCATTAAGATATTGTTTGCTGGTAGCTTTATCAAGGCTTTCCTGATCTTGAATTTTATCATTCGGGCCTCATTCTGTAAATATCCAAATTTTTCGTAAACAAAACAACGTATATCATTCTCATTTTTCAAATTATATTTTATATTGATATTATACTATTTTTTATTTTTTAAATATTTTTATATTTTTTGAATTATATTTTATATTGATATTGTTCTATACACAAGTATATAAAAATTCATAAATTATGTACAAGTTGAAAAAAGTAAGGTTATACATACCTGATACTTGAGCATTCGATGACCCATTCTCATAGTTCTTCAACTTCATCTCTGTTCCAACGTTGCACATTTTCTTGACCAGGCTTCTTCGCTGCCATTAAAACCCTCTCCGCTGGTATGGAGATCTTCTTCGCTGCCGTTCGAACCCTCTCCGCTGACATGAAGATCTTCTTCGGTGGGGTTGAGATTCTCTCCGCTGACACGGGGATCTTCTTCGCTGCCATTAAATCCCTCTCCGCTGGCATGGAGATCTTCTTCGCTGGTGTTCCAATCCTCTCCGCTGGCATTAGGATATTTTTTGCTGGTAGCTTTATCAAGACTTTCCTGATCTTGAATTTTATCATTCGGGCCTCTTTCTGTAAATATTCAAATTTTTCGTAAACAAAACAACGTATATCATTCTCATTTTTCAAATTATATTTTATATTAATATTATA
Source organism: Ophion obscuratus (assembly GCA_964007375.1). Taxonomy (NCBI): domain Eukaryota; kingdom Metazoa; phylum Arthropoda; class Insecta; order Hymenoptera; family Ichneumonidae; genus Ophion; species Ophion obscuratus. The sequence continues at coordinate 33,398,971 of OZ023312.1, read as the reverse complement.
CTATTTTTTATTTTTTTAATATTTTAATATTTATTGAATTATATTTTATATTGATATTATTCTATACATAAGTTTATAAAAGTTCATAAATTTTGTGAGGGTTGAAAAAAGTAAGGTTATACATACCTGGTACTTGACCATTCTCGCAGTTCTTCAACTTCATCTCTGTTCCAACGTTGCACATTTTTTTGACCAGGCTCTTCATCTTTGCTGCCATTTAAATGCTCTCCGCTGGCATGGAGATCTTCGCTGCCGTTCGAACCCTCTCCGCTAACATGGAGATCTTCTTCGCTGGAGTTGAGATTCTCTCCGCTGACATGGGGATCTTCTTCGCTGCCATTACAACCAACCCTCTCCGCTGGCATGGAGATCTTCTTCCCTGGTGTTCGAATCCTCTCCACTGGCATTAGGATATTGTTCGCTGGTAGCTTTATCAAGACATTCATGATCTTGAATTTTATCATTCACGCCTCTTTCTCTAAATATTCAAATTTTTCGTAAACAAAACAACGTATATCGTTCTCATTTGTCAAATTATATTTAATATTGATATTATGCTATTTTTTATTTTTTTTAATATTTTTATATTTTTTAAATTATATTTTATATTGATATTATTCTATACACAAGTGTATAAAAATTCGAAAATTTTGAAAAAGTTGAAAAAAGTAAGGTTATACATACCTGGTACTTGTACCGATGATCGGGACTCGTCAACTTTTTTCTTTGAACGACATCTTCTACCACGCAACCGTGTCAAATACCGCTCCCTTTCTTTGCAATTCATAACATCTTCACTTTATGTGCTCCTTTTTATATTTCGTGAAAACTTTCAAGTTTTAACGCAAACACGATGTATAAATTTGCAGTCGGGTATACAATATGACACACGTGCAAGCATATATATATATATATATATATATATATACCCGGCTGGAAATTTAGTTATGGCGCTAATCACGCTCGGATCAGGTTGCCAGACTGCCATTATATGGCGCTAGTATGGCAACCTGATCACGGCGTGAATAAAAATGTAACGCTGTCCCCGATAACGGCGGGATCTGGCAGCCTGGTTACGCCCAAATCTGGCAGCCTGGTTACGCCCAAATCTGGCAGCCTGGTTACGCCCAAATCTGGCAGCCTCATTGGGCCATCAGTATGGCAATCTGATCACGGCGTGAACAAAAATGTAACGCTGTTCCCGATAACGGCAGGATCTGGCAGCCTCATTGGGCCACTATCCTGGCGCCTCATGATAGCGTGTATACGACTGCCTGATCGGATGCAGTCCGATCGAAGCCTCTCCGCTGACATAGAGATCTTCTTCCCTGGGGTTGAGATTCTCTCCGCTGATAGGACGTTCTTCTTCGCTGCCATTAAAACCCTCTCCGCTGGCATGGAGATCTTCTTCGCTGCCATTCGAACCCTCTCCGCTGACATGGAGATCTTTGCTGGGGTTGAGATTCTCTCCGCTGACATGGGGATCTTTTTCGCTGCCATTAAAACCCTCTCCGCTGTCATGGAGATCTTCTTCGCTGGTGTTCGAATCCTCTCCGCTGGCATTAAGATATTGTTTGCTGGTAGCTTTATCAAGGCTTTTCTGATCTTGAATTTTATCATTCGGGCCTCTTTCTGTAAATATTCAAATTTTTCGTAAACAAAACAACGTATATCATTCTCATTTTTCAAATTATATTTTATATTGATATTATACTATTTTTTATTTTTTAAATATTTTTATATTTTTTGAATTATATTTTATATTGATATTGTTCTATACACAAGTATATAAAAATTCATAAATTATGTACAAGTTAAAAAAAGTAAGGTTATACATACCTGATACTTGAGCATTCGATCACCCATTCTCGTAGTTCTTCAACTTCATCTCTGTTCCAACGTTGCACATTTTCTTGACCAGGCTCTTCATCTTTGCTGCCATTTAAATCCTCTCTGCTGACATGGGGATCTTCTTCGCTGCCATAAAAACCCTCTCCGATGGCATGGAGATCTTCTTCGCTGCCGTTCGAACCCTCTCCGCTGACATGGAGATCTTCTTCAGTGGGGTTGAGATTCTCTCCGCTGACACGGGGATCTTCTTCGCTGCCATTAAATCCCTCTCCGCTGGCATTAGGATATTGTTTGCTGGTAGCTTTATCAAGACTTTCCTGATCTTGAATTTTATCATTCGGGCCTCTTTCTGTAAATATTTAAATTTTTCGTAAACAAAACAACGTATATCATTCTCATTTTTCAAATTATATTTTATATTGATTTTATACTATTTTTTATTTTTTAAATATTTTTATATTTTTTGAATTATATTTTATATTGATATTGTTCTATACACAAGTATATAAAAATTCATAAATTATGTACAAGTTAAAAAAAGTAAGGTTATACATACCTGATACTTGAGCATTCGATGACCCATTCTCGTAGTTCTTCAACTTCATCTCTGTTCCAACGTTGCACATTTTCTTGACCAGGCTCTTCATCTTTGCTGCCATTTAAATCCTCTCCGCTGACATGGGGATCTTCTTCGCTGCCATAAAAACCCTCTCCGATGGCATGGAGATCTTCTTCGCTGCCGTTCGAACCCTCTCCGCTGACATGGAGATCTTCTTCAGTGGGGTTGAGATTCTCTCCGCTGACACGGGGATCTTCTTCGCTGCCATTAAATTCCTCTCCGCTGGCATTAGGATATTGTTTGCTGGTAGCTTTATCAAGACTTTCCTGATCTTGAATTTTATCATTCGGGCCTCTTTCTGTAAATATTTAAATTTTTCGTAAACAAAACAACGTATATCATTCTCATTTTTCAAATTATATTTTATATTGATTTTATACTATTTTTTATTTTTTAAATATTTTTATATTTTTTGAATTATATTTTATATTGATATTGTTCTATACACAAGTATATAAAAATTCATAAATTATGTACAAGTTAAAAAAAGTAAGGTTATACATACCTGATACTTGAGCATTCGATGACCCATTCTCGTAGTTCTTCAACTTCATCTCTGTTCCAACGTTGCACATTTTCTTGACCAGGCTCTTCATCTTTGCTGCCATTTAAATCCTCTCCGCTGACATGGGGATCTTCTTCGCTGCCATAAAAACCCTCTCCGATGGCATGGAGATCTTCTTCGCTGCCGTTCGAACCCTCTCCGCTGACATGGAGATCTTCTTCAGTGGGGTTGAGATTCTCTCCGCTGACACGGGGATCTTCTTCGCTGCCATTAAATCCCTCTCCGCTGGCATTAGGATATTGTTTGCTGGTAGCTTTATCAAGACTTTCCTGATCTTGAATTTTATCATTCGGGCCTCTTTCTGTAAATATTCAAATTTTTCGTAAATAAAACAACGTATATCATTCTCATTTTTCAAATTATATTTTATATTAATATTATACTATTTTTTATTTTTTAAATATTTTAATATTTTTTGAATTATATTTTATATTGATATTATTCTATACATAAGGATATAAAAATTCATAAATTTTGTGAGGGTTGAAAAAAGTAAGGTTATACATATCTGGTACTTAACCATTCTCGCAGTTCTTCAACTTCATCTCTGTTCCAACGTTGCACATTTTTTTGACCAGGCTCTTCATCTTTGCTGCCATTTAAATCCTCTCCGCTGGCATGGAGATCTTCGCTGCCGTTCGAACCCTCTCCGCTAACATGGAGAGACATGGGGATCTTCTTCGCTGCCATTAAAACCCTCTCCGCTGGCATGGAGATCTTCGCTGCCGTTCGAACCCTCTCCGCTAACATGGAGATCTTCTTCGCTGGAGTTGAAATTCTCTCCACTGACATGGGGATCTTCTTCACTGTCATTACAACCAACCCTCTCCGCTGGCATGGAGATCTTCTTTGCTGGTGTTCGAATCCTCTCCACTGGCATTAGGATATTGTTCGCTGGTAGCTTTATCAAGACTTTCATGATCTTGAATTTTATCATTCACGCCTCTTTCTCTAAATATTCAAATTTTTCGTAAACAAAACGTATATCGTTCTCATTTGTCAAATTATATTTAATATTGACATTATACTATTTTTTATTTTTTTAATATTTTCATATTTTTTGAATTATATTTTATATTGATATTATTCTATACACAAGTGTATAAAAATTTATAAATTTTGAAAAAATTGAAAAAAGTAAGGTTATACATACCTGGTACTTGTACCGATGATCGGGACTCGGCAACTTTTTTCTTCGAACGACATTTCCTAACACGCAGCTGTGTCAGATATCGGTTCTTCTCTTTGCGATTCATAAATCCTTTTTATGTATCGAGAAAACTTTCAAATTTTAGCCCAAATACGTACGATGTATAAATTTCTACCCGGGTATACAGTGACACAGACGTGCAAACATATTGAGACGTACAGGTCCGTCTCATAAATAAACAACCCCCACCATGGAGGCAGAAGCCATGGTAGAGTAAGGGAAGGGGAAATAACGAACTACCGAAACAGAAAAATAAACAAAACTATAAGCGAACAGAAAGACAGTTAATAGAAAAACAAGGAACCTAATTTAATTAAAGGAGGTTAACAATAACAAAGAGTAAAGGAAGGGGAAAGTTGAAGACAGAACCACAAGCGAGGAGGAAGACAGAGAGAAGAAAACAAAGGAAACTACACAAAAACAAGAGAGAAGCAAAATTTATTTAAGGAAGCAGAAAAAGTTAACAATAAAGCCAATTAGGGAATTATGGGTAAGAAGCTGGAGAAGGGGTAAGAGAAGACGGCAAAATATGGGTATATAAGGACGGGAATTTTGGAGGAAAGGCGTCTTCTCCTCCTCTTCTGGCTCTGAAGAATCGGGAAATACGAGGTGACGCGAATATCAGCCCTTAAGGGTAGAGAAAGTGTTACTGAGGAAAACCGAGACAACAGAACGAGTGGAGGCGTCGACTTACAAAAAGCACTTTCATATTCCGCGAATTGGACGACTACTCCGTGACGCGAATACCAGCCCTTAAGGGTAGGGAAAGTGTTTAAGGAGGAAAGAAAAAGGAAGGGAACCTGAAAGGAGCCAAAATTATCAAATCAGAGGAAGCGCTAAAAAGAAAATAAATAAATTCATTTATAAAACTTCGCACGATTATTGGTTTAAGGGAGAGGGAGCACGAGAGGATAGTAGGGAAAAGCAAACAAAAAGATAATTAGTTAGGTAAAAATAGGGAACCTCTCGCGAATACCGACCCGCGGATCAAGAAAAACGAAGTAGACTAAAAGGAATTATTATATAATTAATTAGAGGTAAAAGGGAGCGATTTATTAAAAGTTTAATCGACAAATAGTATCAGGAGAAGATAAAGGGACAGGAGGTAACAGGAGGTGCGAAATCATACACACACACCCACACACACACACACACACACACACACACCCGAACACACCGATATTACAATTATTATAAACCAATTATAAAAGGCAAGAAATACACAAAAAAAACGGACTCGGGCGAGCGACGTCAGAAGGCACGCGTACGCCAAACTGTAAACAAAGCGCGGGCAGCGACCGTGACGAGTCAGCGCGCCGCGATCTACCGCGTCACGATCCATCGCGCCTCGAGCGTCAGTAAGGAAGGGGTTACGATTACCGACGCATGGTAATAGATACCGGCCGCGCTCGAAAACGTTACCACTCGGGTAACTCCGCGAATCTTTACCGACCGACGCTTTAGTTAAGGGACGAATTACACGAAAACAATACAAACAACACATTACACTCATACACGGCGCTGAATAATATTGTATCGCATCTACAAAATTGAATAAACCTTTTTTTATTGTAAATTACCACCAAAATACCTGAGTCTCAATTAATTTATTCCCTGATCGAGTCTCGAACAAACAAATATATTGTGACGATATTCCGACCCGTTACAATATATATATAATTTTTAAATGCAACGACTATAGCGCCACCACTTTAGCGCTAGCCTCAGCACTGCCATGCATGGGCCTCCTAATAGAACCATATTAGGGCACTGATAAGGCAAACCACATTATGGCCATTTTCAGGTTTGCCATAAGTTTGCCTGACCTGTGGCTGCCTGTTCACGGCAGGCTCACGGCCAAATCCTAATTCCCATAATATGGCTAGCCACACAGCTCCCTCATTACGGCCCGATCATAAGTCTGGCTAGCCTGAACAAATTTCCAGCCGGGTATATATATATATATATATATATATATATATAGTTTTTGAATGCAACACTGGCGCCACCACTTTAGCGCTAGCCTGAGCACTGCCATGCATGGGCCTCCTAATAGAGCCATATTAGGGCAGTGATAAGGCAAACCACATTATGGCCATTTTCACGTTTGCCATAAGTTTGCCTGACCTGTGGCTGCCTGTTCACGGCAGGCTCACGGCCGAATCCTAATTCCCGCAATACGGATAGCCACACAGCTCCCTCATCACGGCCTCATCATAAGTCTGGCTAGCCTGAACAAATTTCCAGCCGGGTAGTGGCCCAATGAGGCTGCCAGATCCCGCCGTTATCGGGAACAGCGTTGCATTTTTATTCACGCCGTGATCAGATTGCCATACTAGCCAGAGATTAGTAGGGAGATGTACAACGCTCCCCTTTTCGGCGTGCCTCGCAAATGGCGCTAAATCGCGGCGGCGAGTTCGGGAGTATGATTTCGTGATCATCGCCTCTGTCGAGGTTGCAGATTCCCTTGTAGCCGCGCGAGTCCGTGATCACCGCTCAAGTCGGTATCGCAGTCAGCGAGAACGCGAATGGGTAGCTCGGTGGGGGGAAAGTCTCCGCCCCTCGCAAATCGCGCTCGCTCGACAGGCGAACGGAGCGAGGTTTTCCGTCCGATCGAGCTCGACATATATATGTGTGGCCGTACTGCGGATTGGAATATGCATTAAATGAATTCTAAAGTGAAAAACATGTATCGAGATCATTGTTTTCTCTCGGTTGCCCGTTTATGCCGAAAATGCGGGTTAAAAAAATTAACGACGAACCGCGTTGCAAAATAAAACGCCGAAACGACCGTGGAAGGTTCAAAAAGAAATCTTGAGCCTTTGCCGCGATCGTTTCCACATTTTTTTTCAACAGTAAACATTATGGATAAGGGTGTATCATAAATATTTTTGTATCTGCAATGGGCGTTGTGGCCGAGTTGGTAGCGTGGCGGATTAACGATGTTACGGTCCGGGTTCAATCCCCGGTGAATCAACTTTTTTTTTCTTTACTTTATATTCAGAATTTTTTCGAACTTACTCTCGCTTTAGCTATTCTCGCATGTTCAGGCATTATTTATGATATTTAATTCGTATATGCTTAATAAAAAAAAACAAGACATTACTACCGGGGATCAGCGCAGCCAGATCGCGCGTAAAAGTTACCCCCTCTCTAGTCTGTTATACGGCAATCGCCCAATCATAGTAGCGCGTGTCCGTGAGCGACAACGCTTGGACATCTTCGGAAAGAGCCGAGCACGGTCGAAGTTTCTCGACTGCGCCTTCGGCTGCTACACCAACGCATGGACGCTGAGCACGTTCATGTGCGGCCAAGCCGAAACGAAGGCTTCGAGGGAAAAAGCAATCTGAGCACGACTCACGCGTGACGTCACCCGACGTCGCGCGCGAGGCTTTTAGATAATTTCAATGCTTATTTAGCTCTTGATTCTCTGCGTTATTAATGTATACAAAAAAATGTACCGCGCACTCTGATCGCTTATTTTTTTAGTTTATACGTTAATTTAAATATAATAATAAATCTAAATTACAACTTATTTATCTTATATAAAATTGTTTACGCTTTACTCACACCCGTCCTTATGCCAAATAAATTATAATTCATAAAAGTAAGCGGACATATATTTATATTCGTATTATTATATTAATTCTCATACTTTCATCAAGCGATAAAGCATTATCCCCAAAAAGAAGCCAATCATCCACCCGGCCGCGAAACGTAAGTACCAGAAAGTGCACATATTCTACAAGCGATGAAATGGTCCCGTTGGTAGCGTTCCTGGCTTCGGTCCGCAGGGGCCCGTGGTGCAAATTTTTCTCCAAATTTTTCATAATTTATCATATTTTAGTGATATTTGAGATTTTCGGAGAAAAAATTATTTAAAACAGATTCAAGTTCTGGTCTATTTCCCAAAAACACTTTTTTTTCACTGAAAATTCATGATTTCTCATTTTTTTCCCGGAAATTTCTCTTTTTCCTATGACCTGAGTAAACGGCTGCGGACATATTCGGAGAGAAGTTAAAGATGAAAAGAAATGAGATTTTCGTTAAAAAAACTGAGTATATTGCAAAAAAAATGTACGGGAAAATATTACAAATTAGCGACACTGCAGCAAATTCTTCCGAGGCATGTTGAACTTAAGGTGCTCTGCGGCACGTAGTATAACTTGTGCCAATTTTAATCTGGACGAAATAATTATTTTAAATTAAATCTAGATGAGTGTAGCTAGTGAACCACGTAGGGGATTTTAGAAATACTGATTTTTGAGTAATTGCCGCGTATTTGACTAAAAATGTTCATTTAGACTTATAGTACAGTCGTGCTGTCGTCGAAAAACACCGGAATAGGAGAAAATTAGAAGAAGGCTGGTTTTTTGACAGGTGATTTTGTGGGTGCCAGGGGTGCTAATGCCAAGTTTGCCTAAAAATCGGGGTGTAGGGTTTTTTTCTAGGGGATGAAGGGGTATAGGGGTGGATTGATGCCAAACTACATCCCCCACGAGGTCGGCGCCATAAGACAAAATGTTCAGAAAAATCCGGGCTTTATTTTTGTCCACAGCGTCGAAGTCGGGGAAGTGCATTTTGGGGGTGAAAAAGTGGGGTGAAATTTTGAAAAATCAGTTTCAATTCAATAACTCTTTAGAAAAAATTCAGAAAATTTTTATTCAAATAGGAAAGTTGTAACCCTTGAAAAGACGCGTCGATTGAGTATTTGATCATCCCTCTCCGATAATATCTTCAGCCCCATAAAAATGATGGATATATCAAAAAAAAATTGTTCATTGAATAACTCAAAAACAATCAATTTTTCGAGTATGGTTTAAATGTACGAAATGTAGAAAATAACTTTCTCTACATTTTTGTTCCTATGGACCACCCTTGAATTTCGCTTTTTCCAACCCCTCTCGGGGGTTGAAAATTCAAAATGAAATTCTGGGGAAACTATTGATCGTACGAATTCGCCGCCATGGAAAGATTTGTAGCTTGAACTCTCAGCTACATTCTTGTCCATAGCGTTAAAGACGTATCTCTTCATTTTCGATTTTAAAAAGTGGGGAGAACGTACCAAAAATCAGTTTTTTGAGAATAACTCCTCGGAATTTTTTTTTTCGAACTCTATTTAAATGAAACAGTTGTAGCTCTCAAAAATATGCGTCGATTGGGTATAAAGTAATTCCTCAACTCCAAAAGTAACCCCCCCCCCCCATAAAAAATGACGAAATACTGTGAAAATTTTGTTTTCGTGATTATTCAAAAATGGTGGATTTTACGGGTGCAGTTTGAATGTACGCAATGTAGGGATTAATGTTCCCTACATTTTCGTTCATATAAACAACCCTCGAATTTTACCATGTTTTCATCCCGTAACGAGAATAAAAATATTTTTATTTTTTGCCGGATAAGTTTTGAGTGTACGAAATTTGTCATTGGGGATAATTTAATTTATTATTATCGGAATTATCGAAATTATCGATATAACTGTATTATATCGATATTCCGTTATATCGAAATTATCGATATAACGGAATTATCGAAATAACTGTACCAAAGATTGTTTACCCTGATTGTTCACCCCCCAAGGATCAACCTCGCGGGTTTGAGTTTATGAATAAAATTGGAGCTGAATGTTCAATGAACAAATTATCCCCAATGACAAATTTCGTACATTCAAAACTTATCCGGCAAAAAATAAAAATATTTTTATTTTCGTTACGGGATGAAAACATGGTAAAATTCGTACATTCAAACTGCACCCGTAAAATCGACCATTTTTGAATAATCACGAAAACAAAATTTTCAGAGTATTTCGTCATTTTTTATGGGGGTGTTACTTTTGGAGTTGAGGGATAACTTTATACCCAATCGACGCGTATTTTTGAGAGCTACAACTGTTTCATTTAAATAGACTTCGAAAAAAAAATTCCCGAGGAGTTATTCTCAAAAAACTGATTTTTGGTACGTTCTCCCCACTTTTTAAAATCGAAAATGAAGAGATACGTCTTTAACGCTATGGACAAGAATGTAGCTGAGAGTTCAAGCTACAAATCTTTCCATGGCGGCGAATTCGTACGATCAATAGTTTCCCCAGAATTTCATTTTGAATTTTCAACCCCCGAGAGGGGTTGGAAAAATCGAAATTCAAGGGTGGTCCATAGGAACAAAAATGTAGAGAAAGTTATTTTCTACATTTCGTATATTTAAACCATACTCGAAAAATTGATTGTTTTTGAGTTATTCAATGAACAATTTTTTTTTGATATGTCCATCATTTTTATGGGGCTGAAGATATTATCGGAGAGGGATGATCAAATACTCAATCGACGCGTCTTTTCAAGGGCTACAACTTTCCTATTTGAATAAAAAATTTCTGAATTTTTTCTAAAGAGTTATTGAATTAAAACTGATTTTTCAAAATTTCACCCCACTTTTTCACCCCCAAAATGCACTTCCCCGACTTCGACGCTGTGGACAAAAATAAAGCCCGGATTTTTCTGAACATTTTGTCTTATGGCGCCGACCTCGTGGGGGATGTAGTTTGGCATCAATCCACCCCTATACCCCTTCATCCCCTAGAAAAAAACCCTACACCCCGATTTTTAGGCAAACTTGGCATTAGCACCCCTGGCACCCACAAAATCACCTGTCAAAAAACCAGCCTTCTTCTAATTTTATCCGATTCCAATATACAGCACGACTGTACTATTAATAAAACAAAATTCTTTTTTTTAGATTAAAATTGGCACAGTTATACTGCGTGCCGCAGAGGTTCGACATGCTTCGGAAGAATTGCTGGAGTGTTGCCATTTTGTAATATTTTTGGATAAAAATTTCTAGCAATATACTTAAGTATATGCTCAATAAATACCGCAAGTGTTATTTGTTTATCACATTTTCTTCCGCCGAAAAAAATATTAAAAAATACGCTTCCTGTAAGGCCGTTACAATGGTGTTACCCCTTACAGTCTTCATATAATTTCCGAGATTTTCCCGTGATCGTAATTAAAATGATAAAATATTCGAAGAAATTCGGAGAAACTCCGATGTTTGCGTAAAAATAATTGTCCGCAAAACTCCGAATTCTTCATATTTGTTCCAATTCATAGAAAAATTCGGAAAAATTTTCCGGAAAAAATCGGAGTTTTTCGGAAAAAAAAATTGCACTAGAGGCGCGGGATCGTTCCCCGCGCTCAGTGGATTTAAAAAATTATTATTACTATTACTTCTTATTTGATTAGTTATTTTTATTAGTTATCATTATTATTTTAATTAGTTATCTTTTAGTGTCGAAAAATTTATCGCGCACTCTGATCGCTTATTTTATTAGTTTATATGTTTATTTAAATATAATAATAAATGTAAATTACAACTTATTTTACTTCTGAATTTTTTTTTGCGCTTTACTCACACCCGTCCCTATGCCAAAGAAATTGTAATTCATAAAAGTAAGCGGAAATATATTCGTATTATTATATTCATTCTCATACACTTTCATCAAGCGATAAAGTATTATCATAATGTATCCGGCCGCGAATCGTAGGTACCAGAAAGTGCACGTATTTACAAGCGATGAGGTGGTCCCGTTGATAGCGTTCCTGGCTTTGGTCCGCAGGGGCGCGGGATCGTTCCCCGCGCTGGGTGCTTTTAAAAAAATTATTATTACTATTAATTCTTATTTGATTAGTTATTGAATGAATATAATAATACGAATATAAATGTATTTCCGCTCATATACTTTCATCAAGCGATAAAGCATTATCATAATGCTTTATCGCTTGATGAAAGTATATGAGAAAGAATATAATAATACGAAAATAAATAAATTTCCGCTTACTTTTATGAATTACAATTTCTTTGGCATAAAGACGGGTGTGAGTAAAGCGCAAAAAAAATTTCAGAAGTAAAATAAGTTGTAATTTAGATTTATTATTATATTTAAATTAACATATAAACTAATAAAATAAGCGATCAGAGTGCGCGATAAATTTTTCGACACTAAAAGATAACTAATTAAAATAATAATGATAACTAATAAAAATAACTAATCAAATAAGAATTAATAGTAATAATAATTTTTTAAATCCACTGAGCACGGGGAACGATCCCGCGCCCCTAGTGCAATTTTTTTTTCCCGAAAAACTCCGATTTTTTCCGGAAAATTTTTCCGAATTTTTCTATGAATTGGAACAAATATGAAGAATTCGGAGTTTTGCGGACAATTATTTTTACGCAAACATCCGAGTTTCTCCGAATTTCTTCGAATATTTTATCATTTTAATTACGATCACGGGAAAATCTCGGAAATTATATGAAGACTGTAAGGGGTAACACCACTGTAACGGCCTTACAGGAAGCGTATTTTTTAATATTTTTTTCGGCGGAAGAAAATGTGATAAACAAATAACACTTGCGGTATTTATTGAGCATATACTTAAGTATATTGCTAGAAATTTTTATCCAAAAATATTACAAAATGGCGACACTCCAGCAATTCTTCCGAAGCATGTCGAACCTCTGCGGCACGCAGTATAACTGTGCCAATTTTAATCTAAAAAAAAGACTTTTGTTTTATTAAGTCTAAATGAACATTTTTAGTCAAATACGTGGCAATTACTCAAAAATCAGTATTTCTAAAATCCCCTACGTGGTTCACTAGCTACACTCATCTAGATTCAATTTAAAATAATTATTTCGTCCAGATTAAAATTGGCACAAGTTATACTACGTGCCGCAGAGCACCTTAAGTTCAACATGCCTCGGAAGAATTTGCTGCAGTGTCGCTAATTTGTAATATTTTCCCGTACATTTTTTTTGCAATATACTTCAATATATGCTTAATAATTACCCCAAGTATTATTTGTCTAAAACGCTTCGTGGCAGGCCGTTACAGTAGAGTTACCCGTTAAGGAAAATGATGTTTGCAAAAATTTCGGAAATTCATTATTTCTCAGAATTATGAGGGATAAAAAAATGCAATAAGTTTTTTTTAATGAAAATCTCATTCTTTTTCATCTAGAACTTTTCTCCGAATATCTCCGCAGCCTTTCACTCAATAGGAAAAAGAAAAAGTTCCGAAAAAAAAATAAGAACAAGTTTTCTTTACGAAAATCTCATTTTTTCATCTTTAAATTTTCTCCGAATATCTTCGCAGCCGTTCACTCAGGTAATAGGAAGAAGGAAAATTTCCGGAAAAAAAATAATAATCAGTTTTTTTAACGAAAATCTCATTTCTTTTCATCTTTAACTTCTCTCCGAATATGTCCGCAGCCGTTCACTCAGGTCATAGGAAAAAGAGAAATTTCCGAGAAAAAAATGAGAAATCATGAATTTTCAGTGAAAAAAAAGTGTTTTTGGGAAATAGACCAGAAATTGAATCTGTTTTAAATAATGTTTTCTCCGAAAATCTCAAATATCACTAAAATATGATAAATTATGAAAAATTTGGAGAAAAATTTGCACCACGGGCCCCTGCGGACCGAAGCCAGGAACGCTACCAACGGGACCATTTCATCGCTTGTAGAATATGTGCACTTTCTGGTACTTACGTTTCGCGGCCGGGTGGATGATTGGCTTCTTTTTGGGGATAATGCTTTATCGCTTGATGAAAGTATGAGAATTAATATAATAATACGAATATAAATATATGTCCGCTTACTTTTATGAATTATAATTTATTTGGCATAAGGACGGGTGTGAGTAAAGCGTAAACAATTTTATATAAGATAAATAAGTTGTAATTTAGATTTATTATTATATTTAAATTAACGTATAAACTAAAAAAATAAGCGATCAGAGTGCGCGGTACATTTTTTTGTATACATTAATAACGCAGAGAATCAAGAGCTAAATAAGCATTGAAATTATCTAAAAGCCTCGCGCGCGACGTCGGGTGACGTCACGCGTGAGTCGTGCTCAGATTGCTTTTTCCCTCGAAGCCTTCGTTTCGGCTTGGCCGCACATGAACGTGCTCAGCGTCCATGCGTTGGTGTAGCAGCCGAAGGCGCAGTCGAGAAACTTCGACCGTGCTCGGCTCTTTCCGAAGATGTCCAAGCGTTGTCGCTCACGGACACGCGCTACTATGATTGGGCGATTACCGTATAACAGACTAGAGAGGGGGTAACTTTTACGCGCGATCTGGCTGCGCTGATCCCCGGTAGTAATGTCTTGTTTTTTTTTATTAAGCATATACGAATTAAATATCATAAATAATGCCTGAACATGCGAGAATAGCTAAAGCGAGAGTAAGTTCGAAAAAATTCTGAATATAAAGTAAAGAAAAAAAAAGTTGATTCACCGGGGATTGAACCCGGACCGTAACATCGTTAATCCGCCACGCTACCAACTCGGCCACAACGCCCATTGCAGATAGAAAAATATTTATGATACACCCTTATCCATAATGTTTACTGTTGAAAAAAAATGTGGAAACGATCGCGGCAAAGGCTCAAGATTTCTTTTTGAACCTTCCACGGTCGTTTCGGCGTTTTATTTTGCAACGCGGTTCGTCGTTAATTTTTTTAACCCGCATTTTCGGCATAAACGGGCAACCGAGAGAAAACAATGATCTCGATACATGTTTTTCACTTTAGAATTCATTTAATGCATATTCCAATCCGCAGTACGGCCACACATATATATGTCGAGCTCGATCGGACGGAAAACCTCGCTCCGTTCGCCTGTCGAGCGAGCGCGATTTGCGAGGGGCGGAGACTTTCCCCCCACCGAGCTACCCATTCGCGTTCTCGCTGACTGCGATACCGACTTGAGCGGTGATCACGGACTCGCGCGGCTACAAGGGAATCTGCAACCTCGACAGAGGCGATGATCACGAAATCATACTCCCGAACTCGCCGCCGCGATTTAGCGCCATTTGCGAGGCACGCCGAAAAGGGGAGCGTTGTACATCTCCCTACTAATCTCTGTACTAGCGGCCCAATGAGGCTGCCAGATTTGGGCGTAACCAGGCTGCCAGATTTGGGCGTAACCAGGCTGCCAGATTTGGGCGTAACCAGGCTACCAGATCCCGCCGTTATCGGGGACAGCGTTACATTTTTATTCACGCCGTGATCAGGTTGCCATACTAGCGCCATATAGTGGCAGTCTGGCAACCTGATCCGAGCGTGATTAGCGCCATAACTCAATTTCCAGCCGGGATGTCCTTTCCATTCTTATTATTTTCCATCATTATTGTAAAACAGTAAGAATAATAATTATTGTTATAATCATAAAATATGAGCCTACAATTCGTTCCCGACAAATACATGATTGAAATTTTCCACATTCACGAGAACGCCGCCGAGGACAAAGCCTAGTTCTGAATATTAATCTTATTATCCTTATAATTCTTATAGTTATTGTTAATACAATTCTCACTGGTAGTGAGAATTAAACTACCAGTGAGAATACTGGTAGTTTATAAACTACCAGTATTTTGGTAGTTTGGTAGTTTATTACCTACCAACTCTCACTGGTAGTGAGAATTAAAAGAAAACAATAAGGATTTATTGCTTTTATTATTATTAATACTATCAAAACAAGAATAATAATAATAGTAAAATATAAAATTTTCGACATTCATGCTAACAAAGCCGCGGACTAAGACTAGTTCTTCATATTAATTCGATGGTT
This sequence comes from Ophion obscuratus, assembly GCA_964007375.1. NCBI lineage: Eukaryota > Metazoa > Arthropoda > Insecta > Hymenoptera > Ichneumonidae > Ophion > Ophion obscuratus. The sequence goes on along the minus strand of OZ023312.1, from coordinate 33,383,101 downwards.
ATTTTTCATATTGCTTATTTATTCTTATTCTTTGTATTATTATTATCATTATCATTGTCGTTGTTATTAATAATGATTAATAATGCTAGTGACGCTACTCATGATTCGCTATGCTATCATAATAGGCTATACAAATACAGTTGACAACGAGGCCAAAGAAACGGAGAATTACGAAACCACTCTAATTGCTTGCTCGTTTATTATTCCATTAAGTACTTACCTCATCTACAGAGGCAATGTCAAGTTGTGGAACCCTGGCATTATTCATCGGGTGAATATGCTCTTTCCATGTATGCCCATCTCTTTCGCTTGTGGTCTTCTCGTTCACGAACGTATCACAGGATTTTGGCCAGCTTTGGACTTCACTATGCCGGTGAAGTTCGTCCAAATGAGATTGCCAGGAACTCTCGGCTTCGCTAAATAACTTAAATAAAGCAGGACCTGAAGGACGCGGCGAACGGTTTTTTTGGGGTAAAATCGAGGCAACATCCCAAATTGAAAGAGACATCCTCAGCCGATCTACATGTGGTGAATTCATAATTTTATATTCCATTTGACGAGGGTCGTAGTTTCGAACAATCACGTACACTCACACTTGATCCCTTACTCTGCATTTTACAGTGACTTCGGGCTGTACAGCGGGATCTTTTCCTACACGTTAGAACGCTGAAAAAAATGGGACATAATTGTCAAGCCCTCTACGATTCTTCTCAAGCGTGGTGAGATGTAAACCTTTTTCCTGGCACATTTCTTCGGGGACCTCTAATCGTTGAAATCTTCAGGACGTCATTATGATGCCACGCTGAGAAATACGGGTTTAACTTTCGCGGACATTGCACAAAAAGCAGCACCGCAGACTTGCCTACATCGTGCACCCTCGAGGACTGTTCTTGGTATTTTCTATACCTTTGAGGAAATTGGAGGGGTCCAGTTGAGTCAAATGATGGTTTATGATTTGTTTTTTTTTTCATTGAACGTCAAAAATATACATACGAGGTATAGATTTATTCTGTAGATGATAATTTTCCATAAAATATATAATTAAGGGGTAAGACCACTGTAGATGACCGTAGAATTAAAAGAAATTGATTGTTTAAAAATTGGCTTAAGATATGCTTTGCTACAATAAGGGGAAAAAAGTTTGGTACCTGTAAAATAAAGGTCCGCAGCATAACGCTCACAATTTTCATTCTTTTTCACTACAAATTTTGGACACGTCCTTAAAATCACATTCCGAAGAGAAATGCGTACGGGATTTTCCATGAGGTAATTATAACATTAGTTATTAACAAATGATTATCCTTTTTTCTGTAGGAAATTGAGTTTTTACTTTAAGGCCTTATATACACTTGTAGCGGAAGAAGGGACGTGATTTTCTTGATTTTTTTTTCGACGGGACAATAAATGTTTATTGAAAAACTGTGAACAACAGCGATTAGTACATATTTCCAGGTACTTGTACAATATGTTTTTTTCAAAAATATTTCAAAATGGCGGAACTCCAGCAGTCTTCCGGGAGCGCCTTCTTTTGAGCATCAGTTGCGGTGGGCATGATAACTCGAGAACGGTTCATCTGAGATCAAAGTGTGAAAAAGATTTCATTGGTATATTGCATTAGCGTGGGCCTGGAAGAAGGATTTGCAAAAAGGTTTACTTTTAAAAAATACGATAATTTTAACAAAAAAAATCATTTTTTGAAGTGCTAAATTTTCGATTTTTTTGTTACAAATTTTTTTTCACCAAAATTCAACATCCTTCGTTCAGGCACTAGCTATTATTATAATAAATAAGTGGTATACATTTGGTATGGATCGGATTAATAGTTTTTTCAGTAGTCGTGTCCATCGCAAACGTGTTTCTAAAAAAAGACGATTCTGAGATAATGGCGTTTGAGATTCAAGTATTTTGCTTCTACATTTAAAGTTAATTTATTCATACTAACATAGAGTCGTCGATTCCAGGGCCATACAGTAATCCTTCTGCATACTCTCCAGCCTCTAAAGCATTCTTCCTTCTCTTCTGGCTGCTTGCGCTTGCTGCTCGGCAAGCGTAATATGTTGAAATACCTATAACTGCGAATCTGATGCTCCGATCTTCATGAAATTTTGTGAGAATATTCTTGAGATATTGTACTTAAAGAATATTCAATCAAAAATTTTTCCATTTTTCCGACCATCACAAGTGTACATGAGGCCTTAAATGGTTGCCAATGACACGAAAATTCATATTTTCAAAATCCCCTACGGATTTCTCTAACTATACGCATCTAAATTAATAGATTTACATTTTTTTCCAAATTCAAATATGCGTCAGTTATACTGCGTGCCGCAGAGCGTCTTAAATTCAGCATGCCACGCGAAAATGGCTCCAGCGTCACCTTTTTGTATAATTTTTGTTTTGTTCACTTGAAGATATGACTAATAACATCTTTGAATATTATTATCGTCTTACTTATGGCCTTCCAACCAAAAGAAAATCGCGAAAAATCGCTTCATTTTAGACGTTTATAGTGGCGTAAGCCCTTAAAGCGAAAAATTATGCATTTTTCTATTTTTCTTACAGGAATAAGAAAAACTTTCGTGTCACTACGAACTTGAAAAAGTATAAGATTATTGACGATTATAATGAAAAAAAACTGCGTCAGTGAATGTTTTATAAAATTCAGAATGAAATTTTGAGGCATTTATAAAATTATGCCTATTTATGTCACGATATTATTTATTATTACTTTGACAATTCATTTTGGGAGTATGAAATAAAGTATAGGATTTTTTTGTGAGGGATATTTAATTCTGTCATTTTGTTATGTTATACTTTAATAACACATATTAAAGTATAACATTTTTTAAAAATAATTCTCATACAAAATGGCGGCCACAGAGCCCATCTTGAAAATCGTGTTTTTTACAAATAGCTTCACGGGAGGACGGTTATCTCGTAAAGTACAAGCCCTGGAACAAAAACCAAAAAAAAATTATAACCTACATATTATTAGCTATGGGACTACGTAGGATTTTTTTAAATCGAATTTCGAAAAAATGGCGCACTTTGAAAGAAATAAATCGATTTTTTGCCCAAAAAATAAGCAGTAAATTGTTTATAAAAAAAAAGTTTACATTTAATCTCAAAACGGCTACGCACTCCCATAGAGAATGTAATTGTGAAGCTAGTATCAAAATTTTCAAATGGATTCATGCAAAGATGTTCGAGTAATCCGTCCTCCCAGTTTGAAAAAAGTGTTTTCGAGAAAAACGCGTTTAAAGTTGTACGAGGCGCCTGAAAGAAGCCCGAGGCGTTGCAGCAAAATCGATAATTGAACCTTAAAAAAAAGATTCGCCACAGAACCAATTGCATATTATTCTTATGACCCCAAAGTATTTTTTGAGCAAAAAAAACGATTATTCCAAAATCCTAGAGTGGTGTTATCTCTTAATTAATATTAAGTGTTGCCGGCATACGGCAACTTCGCGGACATTGAGATTGTCAGCAATGCTCTCCATTCGCCAGCCAAGATCCTGATCTCTGATGTTTTGTGGTGATATTTTTTTGTCGTCAAGACTCAGTATATTCTAAACAATAACGTATATTAAAAATAAAAAATTATCTTGCATTGTGGCGAACGCTCCAACCTCCTTAATTGCGCCTGGAGATGTTATAAATTTACCAATTAGGTGATGTCTTCCGCGTATAACGCGAATTCAAAATGGACAAATTGTTGGTGACACGGGTACAACTGGAAGTTTTCGCATTTTGCTCCCGTCGAGTCAAGGACGAACTCAAGGGCACTAATGATTCAGACGAGTCCACCCTATTTTCCGTAAAGCACGGTCCAATCAGTGATTCGAAATGTACGAAAATAACCTTACCATATCGTTACATAGAATTCATTCTGCGACGTATAGTGAGGGCGGAAAAAAGAAAATATTTGGAGTTTTGGATGTCGATAGGGACTAAGAAGATGAAGAATTTTTTGGATACACTATTCCGGACGGATAGAGCGTACATTTGAGTTGGTTTCGAGACGGAGTAGGGGAGAGAGTCAGGTGTACGCGCTGGGTCGGAAGTACCTCGACCCGTCGCCACATAACACGTTTATTCAACCCTGCTCCACGGGGCTCAAACAGCAAGCGCCGAAAGGATTAGCCGGAGTTATCCGATCGACGCGAGAACATGCGTTGTACGTGATGCATGGAAATAAACGTTATAGTGACATTTCGAAAAGACCGTTGATTGTCCGCATGCATCCCCTTCACCCATCTCCATTCTCGACGGGTTTAAAGAGCTTTACACCTAACTGAAATGTTTGGTTTTCGACGGATTCTCAAAACGTAACATCTCCAAAATATTCTCTAAAAGTTTCAAATCGATCCGTCCAAAATTGAGGGAGTTAAGGGCGTTTGTAGAGAGACATCGGGTGATGATCCGATCGCTCTTTACTCCCATTGCTGTTGATCGTTGATCACGTTCGATAATGTCGGAAAAGGAATTTTGGATTTCGTCTCGGATTCAGTTACAGACTCATCAGTGTGGCTGTGGCACTGTACCCTGCCCTGGACGAACCGAGTGTGAGGGTCTAGGGCACGGTCTTACAAACAGGTCTGATGTCTCCGTTAGTTCACATGGTTCCTTTGCTGAAGCTCGACGCTAGAAGCGCTGCAATCGATGAGTGTTATGTACACCAGAGACAACAATACTCACGCGTTCGCTTTATAGCCTAACCTAAGAATCTAATTTTTCTATAAGCTATTGAAAAACTAACTACAAACTAAAAAAACTAACAATTATGTATCCCTTAAAATTCAAATGATGGCGCAAAGAAAGATATTTATTAATTGCTGTTGTGCAGGTACAAAAAAAATCGAAAACAGAATGTACGATATACTTAGCTAAAGAACCAAAACTTTATTAAAGTATGGGCCGAACATAAAATTTCTCTTTACAGGCGCTTTCCTAACAGTCTACTCTTTTTTTAAAATCATCTGAATAGATGTAATTTCAAGAAACTACAGCATTCGGAAGTTGGTCGGGTCCTACAGACCCAGCCAACCAAAATAACTAAAACATATGAGTGTCATCCTAGGGTTAAGATGCATCAAAATTTTGAACAAAAAAGGTTTTTGGGGTTTATCCCCTATATGTATTGGGACTACGAATAAGTCTCCGCCGTTTGAGAAAAGATATCCCCACCAGGAGGTTATGGTTGAAATTGTCAGACGTAAAACATCATATCGTAAGGTTGAACATCTAGCAAGACCTTGAAATAATAGCGATTTTGTATCAGCATGACATAATTTTTTTTCGTTCGTCAACGTCGAGTTTTGCGCCGAATATGCGTCATTTCCGGCAACTCTTGCGTTTGGCACAGCCCCCTGTCGCCATCAGCCATACATGGCTCGCGTAATATCCGTCGTTTTTATTTTCAATCGCTGCCACGTGTGGCGCTAGTAGTCATCTACTCGATAACTATATATGTGGCATATAACCTGTGAACCAGCCGAACCCACCAAACAATGGAGAAAATGTTTATTATAATAATTATTATAATATGATTATTTCAATCGTTTAAAATGATGTAACTCGAAATGTATTTGTTTTTTTGGCAGTTAGAGACCGGGAAGCAAGTGTATGCGTGCGTGTCGGTTTCTCAACACGCATAAAAATTTCAAGAAATAAATCGATACATATAAATGTAAGGAAAAATATATTTATTTCCCTTGAATAATTTTTCAATTCAAAATATCAACATTTAATGTACATTTTAATCAAATGACCGGTTTTTTCTTTATAATACATAAATGAACCTTGAATATTTTTCACGTGGTACCAAATTGCGAATTTTTTTTATTGCCTTTTCATTTTCTGTCAACACATTTCCTGACTGTAGCGTTCTGTCTTGGACCACAGAAATAGCGATGCGACACTTCCTTGTTTTAAGTGAGGGGTTTTGTATTTCCCCTGAAATTTTTGTCATAATTCGAATGTAAGAGGAAAAAAATTAAAATTCGGGTTACGACAAAAAAAAATGATCGAACTCACTATTCCAAGCACTTGGGACCATTGGGTCTTAGAAAGTGGCATACCCAAATTATTTCGGTTTTCTGGAAATGCTTCTCGCAAACTGCTTTTCCACGTTTCACACAGCTGCTCTTTCGCCGCACAGCTATTTCCCACAAATTCTCACTATGCGGGTTCTTGGGAATTGGGAAAAAATGCACTTTTTCTGGGTTTGATTTGTACCCTGAGGTACAACCAGGGACGATGCGTATCGGTATGATTTATGTCAAACCAATTGCCGCTTTTCGTCGTTTGATAATTATAACTTACACAAATACTCCGAAAATATCATTACATCGAGCATGGACCGCGCATGCGTAAAAGAAATCGAGCAGGTGACTACTGGCGCCACGAAGTGGACTGTAGCGCAATCAAACATCCCGGACAACACGCGAGTAATTTATTGCCATAGGAATAGTACCCAGCGTCAGGGGGCTGGCTTGGCACGAATCTCCCTCCAATAATATTTCCAATTCCGCGTCTTCGTTTTGCCCTTCCGCTACATTGTGTTCGACGTCAAACGCACCGTTCTTAAACTTTTGAAACCACTCACGACAACTTCTCTCACTTAAAGTAGCCTCACCATATGCTTCTACAAGCAATCGATGCGCCGCAGCTGCACATTTCTTCAAATTAAAGAAGTAAAGAAGACTTATAAAGTTTCCGCAAATGACGATTATTCGGCTCGAGATTCGACATTTTCGCACGAAAAAAATTATGTCATGCTGATACAAATTCGCTAATATTTTAAGGTTATGGTCTTGCCAGATGTCGAACCTCACGATATGACGTTTTACATCTGACAATTTTTTTTTTTTTAAATATATTTATTTAAGGGCTTTGAGCTCCATCTACACTGGACCCATGCAGCCCCGCCGGCAAGAGCATTCTCTTACCGACTAACAAGTGATACAGGAAAATACATTTTTTTTCCCTTTTTTACATTATACAAATAGACTTATAATAAACATAACAAGGATATACTTTTAGGGGCAGTAATGGCTTCTTACAAATCTAATAAAGAATCACATCCTCAGGTCTACTCGGTTTATAAAACTGGTTAACGCAAGGATAGCTTTTTTGGCTCTGGTTGCCATCACTGCAGCGATGGAGTACGGCGGAAATATCTTAATTTTCATCAACTCAGATACTAGTATTTTCCGAGCTGCGACGTACAACGAGCATTGCCAGAATATATTATTTGGGGTATCTTGGCTCATTCTGCAAGAACACATATCGGTCGGCACGATGTTAAATCGATTCAAACTGTAGTTTAGGGAGTTATGATTACATCTTATTCTATTTAGGGATACTATTGCTTTACGGTTCAACTTGATTTTTTCATACCACGGAGAAGCATCCTGCTCAAAAAACTCCTCAAAATATACTTTTCCTTTGGTATCTCGATATTGCATATACCAGTCTTTTTGTTCCTTCCTCATAGACATTTTAAACTTGTGGTAAAAATCGGAATGTGGCACAAGAAGCCGAGAATCAGTACCTTCCTTTATCGCATTCTTTGCTCCAATGTCGGCGATTTCGTTGAAAACGACCCCTACATGGGCCGGGATCCAGAAAAAACTTATATCCACCTGTTCTTGAGAGAGCTTATCATCTGACAATCTGAACCATAACCTCCCAGTGGGGCCAACTTTTGTCAAACGGCGGAGACTTATTTGTATTCACAATAAAAAGGGACGATTTTTGTTCACCTACTCCAGCGTTATCTTTTCAAAAGATATTGAAGTCTCATTTTTTATTCTTAAGCCCCGTTTGTTACATTTCAATCTATAAAGTGATCAGCAATAGCCTCCTCTTAAATTTCAACAATTAATTTAAAAAATCTAAGAAAAACTCTAGTTACTAGCAATTGATTACAACTTTCGAGTAAAATTATTTCGGTTGAGTAACACAAAAAATTCAGAAGATACGGGAAACCAATTTACGCTAAGTTAACTTTATGGAAACTCTACAAAAGTACTGCACAAATAACTTTATCGCGTGTTGTCTTAAGGTAGCGAGCGCGCGCTTATGATTTCTATAGACTTTCTTCCAATTTTATTCAGACATTGTTCATCTCATTATGCATGATTGAGTGAAATTTTAGAATAGTCGACTATTTAGATTGGGAGATATTGGGTTTTTAAATTGCAACTTCTAACATTGCAGGGTCTGCATTGACTGAAAGTCAGGTCACGTAATTCGTCGTATCATTTTATTGTGCTTATACATTTTGAAAAAAAAATTATGTTTAGATAGCAAACGAGTTAGGGAAAGAGTGAAAAAGGTTTGGATTGCCTTTACTATTCAGTTTTGCTAAAAACATTCATTCAAGACAGAATAATTTTCCGTAAAAAATATTTGTCCCCTATAATAAGCAGACATATGGCAACACCGTAGAACACTATTGTTCAATATTTCGAGAACAAAAAATTATCGTGTTTCTCAAGTTAAAAACTTTTATTATAAAAAATATATTTGCGTTATAAATATTAATATTTTTAATTGTTTATGTTATCTTTATCAACAGATCAAAGTGTTGGTTAATTCATAACTAATTAAAAACTTTGTTCGATTAAAAATTACATCCAAACTAAAATTTGTGTTGCAATATTGTTTTAAATATGCCGCGAAAACTTACGTCTATGGATTTGTGGAACGATGTGGTGTCGCCATATATCTGCTTATTATAGGGAACAAATATTTCTTACCGGTAATTGTTCTGTCTAAATTTCAATGCAGGCCCTGCAATGTTAAAAGTTACAATTTTCAAACCCATTATCTCCCAATCAAAATAGTCGACTGTTCTGAAATGTCACTCAAACGTGCATAATGATATGAACAATTTCTGGTTAAAATTTAAACAAAATTTATAGAATTGAAGAGCGCCCGCTCGATCTACCTTAAGCGTCGTCTATGAGTGAAGAGCAGCGAACAAAACCGGACTCGCCCATACTACGGTAAATTTTTTTATTTCGTGTTCTTCAAGCACACCTTTATTAGCTCCCGATATATTTTGAATTAAATTCGGCTCTAAACACTCTGAATTCGTTAAAAACTGCCTTTTTGCTTGAAGAGGCAGTTTTGATTTCAAAAAGGGGGAAACATTAAGCTATTTTGAGGGATTTTTTAAACTATGAAATAATTATTCTACATTTATTAAACCGTAGGTATACTTTAATAGTATATTTAAGTATACAAAACAATTTTTTTTAATTCATTTATCATCAGTGGCAGAGCTGTGGCAAAGTGTCACAGCAAGTTTGTCCCGGGAGTTGCGAATTGGCGTGCAGTCTAGCTTCCTGTAGACTTTGATTTGCAAACAAATTCAGTTTAGAATATGTATAGTTTCTATTCGACAGTAATTAAATTGAAGAGAATATAAATTTTAAAAAATGGCACGCATTTACAAAAAAAACGTCAACAATTAACGCAAAATTTCTGTAAAACTTGGATTAAAAAAATAGTTATTTAAATCATTTTTCAATAATAATTCTCGTCAAGTAGAAATATTCTACATTTATAGATCTATCGTTTAAAGAGAGAAACGAAAGAAATCGATCTTTTCATCGTTGTATGTATATGTATGTATGTGTATATATATATATATATATATATATATATATATACCGTAAATGTATATATATTTGATCGTTGTGAATGTATATATATATTAGGGTGACCGTTATTTTGGCTTCGGTAGAAAATTTTTTACGTCTAGCACGTCTAGTAAGATATGAAGAAAAAAAATCTGTGTAAAATTTGGACGCGCTGGGATAAGGAGAACACGTGCCATCGAGCAGTTTAATTTTCAAAAATACATGCATCTTTTAATGGCCGCACTAAAATATTCATTAGTCTCATAATATTAATTAAAATTGATATATTGATTGTACATATTGAGAGGTACAAAATATATTATTCACTGATTTTTTTCCATCAATTATGTACAGTCGGGAGTAGATTGAAAAATGAATAGAAAATTTCAAAACGGACGTGGCAGTTCGGTCACATTGTGGCGGGAAATCGAAGCAGTGAATTAATTATCGGAGCGGATTTTTTATGCAAATAATAATATAATAATCGTGTATTGAATGCTTCAAAATGATATTTTTTTTTCTTGAGCCTGCGAGGAGATTTTCCAACCGTAGTGGCGATAATACAGAATATAGTGCAGACAAATAGTTCGAAATTTGGTCGTGGTGCTTCATCCGCTCATTTTTACCGACCGAGCATTACCGATCGAGTTGGTTTGCCATTGTTGGTCATAGAAAAAAAAAATATAACACGTGAAACCTTTACGTTTCTGCAAATTTATTTCGATTTTACGATGCGGTTCTCAACAGTATTAGGTTTTCCAGTCAGACTTTACTTTTCTGCTCGATAAAGACATTGATTTCTTTATTAGTCCCGAATCTATGGCGTTTTTTGAACGATTTAAAATTGATTGTACTTTTCTCGACACCGATGTATCTGTTTGGGACTCGAACGAGAATGATCAAATGGGCGCGCAATTGATAAAAAAAAATAAGAGTCTGTAATGATATAGCGGAGCGAGGGATCAAACTTATCACCGATTATAAAAATCGATTGACTTGTGATGAAAATCAAATACAAATTGTTCTTCAAGTTGTCGCCGAATATAGAAAAAAAATTCCGAACGTAAACAAACGTACTCTACTTCAATCATTTCATAGATGGACTGCTATTACTTATGTGATATTTCATGTAAAGGTACGGATTTGCGGTACGTGATTGATGGAAAAAAAAATAAGTAAATAATATATTTTGTAACTCTTAATATGTATAATCAATGTACCCAATTCCAGATTCTTCAAGTAATATTATGAGACTAATAAATATTTCAGTGCGGCCATTAAAAAAATGCATGTATTTTTGAAAATTAAACTGCTCGGTGGCACGTATTCTCCTTAGCAGAGCGCGACCAAATTTTACACAGATTTTTGTTTTCATATCTTGATTAGTTTTTTTGCTAGACGTTAAAATTTTTTTACCGAAGCCATAATAACCGCCACCCTAATATATATATATCCCGCCTTGCAAAAGCCGCTTTCGGCGAGACCGATAACGTGTCGCGATTTCGTATCGAAATAAATCTTTTTGAACACTTTTTGCTTCTTCGGTGTGTATGTCATGAAACCAATTCAAAATTTCCAAAGTCCCCGTATCAGTTTTCGATCTAAGTAACACGTTCATCCCTCACTTCTGGGCTGTTCCATAGCCGCAGTTGCAAAGTTTCATCGAGCCACTTTGTCAGTTTCACCTTTTCAATCGTGTTCCTCCATTCGTTTAATCCCGAGCGGTATTTACGTTCGTCGTTCGTGTGACAAATCGTGAAAGATATCGGGATCCGTATCATCAAGAAACAGGCACTTGAATACGTCGTTGTAAAATTCCGGATAGTACTCGCAAGCCCTCTTGTTGTCGGGGGAGAAGTTGAATTCCAGTATGGCCGGTTGAATCCGATCGTTTTTCCATCGGAGCATCAAATCCGCAGCGTAGACAGCCCTGCTCTGGGCGCTGGTCGCGATGCCTTTGGGTGGTTCGGCCTGAGTGGCAGCGTCCAAGACGTCCCTCAACATTCTCAATATCTCGGGCTCGACCGTTTCTCGCCAATCGAAGTCCGGATACATGCGGTTCCACTGTTCGACGAATTCGTCACACTTTACGTGGGACAATCGTGAATTTTCCGCGTAATTCATCACGGTAAAGTGTTGCTCGTAAACGTCGAGATTGTCGAGAGCGAAGGGTCTGTTGGCGAATCGGAGGAAAAAATGCGCATACGCGTATGCGACCAGCGGCCTGACGGATTTAAGCAGAACGACGTATCTGACGTCGAACTTGACACGGCCGATTTCGGGCCTCGTGTAAAGCACGGGCGTTTCGATGTATTTCTGGGCTATTTTCGGCCCGGTCGACGGCAAACGAAGTATGTGATTCAAATTATCGGTTATATGGGTGTCCAAGCCGCGCGCCAAATTCCAAGGTTTGCAGATCCAATGATTGTCGAGGCCGCGGATCTCGCGTTGCTGAAAGTAAGCGACGAACTGACAGAGTTCGGTGGTGAGATTGTAAGTGGTCGGTAGCCAGGTTGGATACGTGTCCAGTGTCTTCGGATCATGCGTGAAGTTGGACGCTTTGCGACGACAAATTATCGCCAACAAGTCCTTGATGGTCAGCACATTCTCGAAGGGAAACTGATTGACGTAGACGCGGGGCGTTCGAAGGCTCAGCTCCTCGTAATCCTTGAAATGGCTCATCAGCCACAAAACGTCCGCTTGCTCGATATCCTCGACGAGCTCGAACCTCGTATCCGTCAGATACTCGTTCACGTATCTGTATTCCGAGTAAACCTTGAGCCTCGAATCGTTCCTCTCGATACTTTGCGTCTCGCGTTGAGGCAATGTTTCGGGCGAACGGCCAGACAGAAAATAATCTTCCGATGGCTCGTGCTGGATGTAACTTTGGCCCGAAAAATCTTCGTCTCTCCAAGGCAACGAGAGTGCGCGTCTCTTGTCCTCGTCACTGGTCAGACCCTCGACAAAGTCGCGGGTAACTTCTTCGTCCCTGGGAACGCTCTTGATGGGAAACAGCAGAGTGTAAGTCACACCTTCGTTCAGATGTAGGAAAGGCACGGTTCGAAAATTCGGCTGGTCGCTGTGATTTATCGCCGAGCCCAACTCGTCCATTACATACCAGACTGGCATTCGATCCTCTATCGTACCGTCGCTCACGGCGAACGTCTGATTGTATCGCCACATCTCTCTCAGCACGTACTCCATCTTCTCATCGTTCGACGACTCGTCCTCGCCTTCGAAACCCATCAGGTTGCACATACGCTCCAGGAGGCCCGGAACCTGCGACAAATGTTGCCTGGCACTGGTCGCATCGTACGTCCAGGCGTGATCTATCAGGTAAATGTTCTTCCCGTCGTCGCACGACAATCCATCCTCCGCACTGACCAACAGTTTCCACACTGGATCTTTTGATCCTCTGCCTACGTCGCCGTAATCCACTCGCGCCAACTGAAATACCAGACCGGCGTCGAAAATTTCTTTCTTCAACTTTCGCCAGAGGGGCTCCCAAAATATCTTCGGCACGCCGGACGAGTCCAACTGCCTCTGGTGGCTCTGTAGAAACGTGTGGAATGTCGAGACGCCGTCCATTCTAGCTGATTATTTATCTGCGGAGAAATACGTTCGCAGTTGAAAATGGGGGATGAAATAGCATTTTATTATCGATGATCGATCTGCCCGACTGTGTATAAAGGGCACTCAAGGGATAACGCCAGTTTACAAGATCGGAGGAATGTATTGTTTTTAACCTTATATCGTGGACTTTGAGGTCTCAACAAAAGGTGGAATTGATCGGATAGCGAACAGTTTGTATTTTATCTACTCAATTTTTACTATGAAACTCAAAATAATGCGACGCAGAACTTTAGAGAAGTGTTTCCTTGTTTTGTTGCTGACTCGAGGTATAACTTGAACAAAGTCCGTCTGATTGAACGGAAGTTTTCACAATATTTTGTCGCTATCTCTTTCGGCCGTAATCAATTTGTTTTCTTCTGAAAATGAAACTTGTCGAAAAGTTTGCCATTTTTTTTGGAAAATAACATTTAAAATATTCTCTGCATATTTATCTATCTAGTATTATGCAGATTCTGAAATTTTTACATTTTTTCGAATTTGAAACACGTGCGTTATATTTTAGGACTTAGCCCCCTTAGTTTATAGGGAAAACATTTTTTTGGCGGCTTCATTCACTTTGAGACCTGTACAATAAATTTTTATACGTAGCTTCTTTATTTCCGTTATTCAGCACAAAAATTCCCAACCTATTTTTTGGGCCTGTGGTCCCCGTGAAGTACTGTTGTCCTTCAAAGCAAAGTAGAAGCTGTACCGCCTGTCGTATGTATACAAGTGAGATAGCTTAAAGTTTCGAACAAAGATTTTCCAGAGTTAAATAATGGTTAAGGCTTTAGGTCACGGTAACGGGTATGAAATCATGTGAGAATTTAACAATTTTTTTTCGTATGAAAAAGTGATTCGCTCATAAAATTAATTACACATCTATTTAATATGAATATCAAGCTGTTAGAAAATATATATTTTTTTTTTCGATGTGCAAAATGGCCGATTACTCGAAACTTCTCGAAACAGCTTTTTTCAAATTGGCATGACAAAGAACTTCAACAATTTTCACTCAATTCACTTCAAATTTTAAAGTTATGTTCCTAATTGCATTTCGTAGAGAAGTACGTACAGAATTTCTGATTAATCAAAAACTTTTTATTTTATGAGCAGTTATAACGAAATTTTTCACGGAAATTCATTTCTTAAGTTCAAATACCGACAACTTATGAATAAAACAATATTTTTTAAATTCCGTATGTACTTCTCTAGTTATTCTAATGTAGATTGACAAGAATTTTTGTTTTTTGTTCTAGGTAAAAAATTGTGGATGCTAAATGCCGCGGAGCGCCTAAAAAAAAGAAAAGAAAATATTAGTAGTCGGCCATTTTGTACATCGAATAACAATATATATATATATATATATATATATATATATATATATATATATATTTTTTTTCTAACAGCTTGATATTCATACTAAATAGATGTGTATCTAATTTTATGAATGAATTGCTTTTTCATACGAAAAAAGATTATTAAATTCACACATGATTTTATACCCGTTACTGTGGCCTGAGGCCTTAAGGCGAAGTAGAAGATCTACCACATGAGTGCGAGAGAGATAGCTGAAATTTTCGAACAGAGATTTCTCAGAGATGAATAATATTTAGGGCAAAAAGAAACCATCAAGCTCTGTGTCAGGGAATTCTCCAGAGCCTAACGCTTTGTTTTTCCTAAAAAAATTTTACCATCTATGAGAAAATTGGGTTGGAAAATTGTGAGGTTATGTTCACCTTGTACATGCCCTTAAGGTGCAAGAAAGTCAAGCTGTGGGACAGTGAATTTTACAGAGCCTGATGCGTCGCCTTTCCTAACAAAACTTAACCATCCATAAGAAAACTCCGTTCGAAAATTCGACAGGTTATGTTCACCGTTCATGCCCATGCAATGGAAATGAAGTAGAAACGCGGTGGAATAAATAGCCAACGGCAATAAGTTATACCGATAATTGCCATTTTTATTTAATTGCAAAATTCACGACCTGTTCAAATATATTTTCGTATCCATAATGAATCGAAAGTGCACGCTGCATTTAAAAAATCATCAACCAAATGTACAAAGAAAATAATAAGTTTTATTACGTGTTTTACAATCATTTACCGTACAGCTAATTGTCGATAATACATATTCAGTATTGTCAGATGTACTAGCCTCGATTTTGAGGTTAGGGGAGCCGGTCGAGTTCATAGAGAAAAATGCTTACAAAACGATACGCAATGAACAAATTCCCGCAGTTTTGCTGCTAATCTATTGCTTCGAATGCGGGCGACAAAATTACGTTAATCCCCAATAAATATATACGCGTTTTCTGACCTCAACGGAGTCCGGAGCCACAGAATTCTAGGTTAGGTTACTCGACGGGATTTTCCGCACCCTAGCGGATTATCGGCGAAGCAGGAGGCAAAGCATCCAGAGCAGGTGAGCTGACGCGATCGACAATGCCAACGGTACCCGGCTCACCGTACAATGTAAAAAAGTTGAGAACAAAAAAACGAGTTCCAATTTTTCCCTCTCGCACTGAAGATTTATCATATATTCGCATCGTTTTAATCGTACGTCGGTACATCCTCTGTAAGAATATAATTGATGGTATATACCGAAGCATCTCATTTCGTATCGATCCACCAGCTTTATTTCCTAACATGAAAGCAACCACGGACCATCTTCGACCAAACGGTTTGTTTATATTCTCCCAAATATAATGATAATTATCTACGAACGATCATAAAAAAAAACCTTCAAGAGTCCTTCAGCCAAGTTTATATAGTTCGATAAATTTACTTCGTCGTAACAGCGCCACTGTAAAGCGCGTTTCGTATCATGAAAATTGCGCGACTACGCAACTCATGCCCGAAAATTCGCACAATTAATTCCGCTTCTTTCAACGAGCGAGACACCGTGACACAAATTTTCACGGTCAAGAATTAATCGTTCAATCTACGTATACAAGACATTAATCCCAGCTATCGGAGAGACGCGTTACCGAAAATTTAGCAGTTCGTTGACCAGCATCGTAGTCGACTTCCGTTTACCGCTACGTGTTTCGCGCGCTACGTTCTTACCGTCGATTTTTTCCTCACGCAAAAGCATCAAAAGCCGGCAACGAACGAACGTTCGCGCGCTCATTGTTCTTCAACTGCCTATTGAGGTAAGTAACCGAAGTTCTTTTGCTTTTGATAATAATATCGAACCATCGAAAACGGGAATGTTAATAACACGAACGAGAGACGATCCTGAATTAATTTATCGCAATGCACGTGTGTACTCTAACCTATCGTATTTCCGCGAATCCATTGCAACCGTCGCGGCAACAACGGTTTTTTCCACACTTGCGAATTAATTTCTTCGTCAATATTGGACCGCTGTGAGACACGTAATCCCAATATATTTTATTCTTAAACAAGCAGAATAATTCGTACGCAATTGTCGGCGAGGAATAAATTTTGGTAAAAAATTGAAGACAGTAGATTGTTAGCTAGTGATAGCATTTGTGCCTCCATTGATCGAATGACTGGACGCGCGTGTCGCATATATCGAAAATCGAGCCAGTCGATTTTCCTCAATATTTTAAACAATAAATGTGAAACTACGTATTTGCTTTAAATATCGTAAACTTAATTCTATCGCCAATGACGAATCGTTATTTTTCTAACTATTCCGAGCATTCTTCCTCTGTGCAATCTAAGCGTTTTTGTTCCCGTCCTATCGTCGGTTCGGCGAATCGCTAATCAATCCGCACTTGCCGACGCTCACAGTGTCCTTATACCGACAGAAAGTCTTCTGAATCCTCTACCGAGAGTGCCAAGCAAAAGTCGCAACGATGGCAAAACTGAAACTGGGCTTGGAAGCTTCCAAGGATGGCTTACGGCATCCGAAGGACGGTTCCATCAGCAAGAAAAAGAGTCAGAAATTCAAGAAAACCCCCGGCGGCAAAGTCACTCTGATAAACGGCTCGAACAACAAAACCGCCGTGAATTTGAAGTCTCAGAAGAACGGCAGCGGCGTTCAGAGGTCCCCGAGATCGCCAAAATCGCACAAAGGTGGCAAGGATGCCAAGAACGGAAGCAGCCCGGCGAAAAGCACGGACACATCGGGCCAGGAAGACGAGGACGACGACGATTCGGACGAGAGTATAAACGAGGGAATTTCGATCAAGGAAGAAATCAGCGGCCAAGAGGACGAACCCGAAGACGACGATGATTCGTCCGACGATAGCGCCGTACCCGACATCTTTGGCCAGAGTTTGGCTGAAGAAACGGACGATTCGGATGAGGAGTTCGAGGCGGACAGCGACGCGGTCGAAGAAGCAGAGAACAAAGGTGTGAAGATGTTCAAGGGTGTGGAAAAAGCGAAGAAACAAGCCGAAGACGACGAGGATGACGATGAAGACGATGACGATGATGACGACGATGACGATAATGATGATAAAGCAACATTGGGCCTGTCGGCACTCCTCGGTGATTCCCTCAAAGACGAATCCGGCGACGAAGACTTCGTAGGCACAGAAAATTCAGATGAAGAAGACGACGACGACGACGACGATGAGGAAGACGACGATGAAGCTGTTAATCAGTCGCTGGATTCGTCGAATGTAACGTCGGATGGCGACGTAGAAAATGACGACGAGGAAGACGAGGATGACGACGATGATGATGTGGACGATGATGACGATGACTCGTCTCCGGATCTCAGCGATCTTCTCGGCAACACCCTCGTTGATGACTCCGACGACGATGATTTCGAAGGCAACGAGGATGACGAGGACGAGGACATCAGCGACGAGGAAGAGGACGAGGAGCTATCCGGTTCACCGAAAGAAAAAAACACCAAGACTTCCGACAACTCCAAGGATCAACAAAGTCCCGAGAATAAGAAAAAACCTCATCTCACAGCGGAGGAACGAAACGAGCGTGAGAAGAGAACCATATACGTCGGCAACATTCCAAAAGACACACAGGTCAAAACTTTGTCGAAAGAATTCAAAAAATTCGGTCCCATCGCGAATATAAGGATACGCGGAATAATACCGGAGGATCCAAAAATGTCGCTCAAAGTTGCAGCCATCAAGAAGAAATTCCATCCGAAAAGTACCATCGTGTGTGCCTTTATAACATACGAGAACGAAGAATCCGCCGTTAAGGCACTTACCATGAACGGAAAGACGTTTGCCGGCAATTATCTGAGGGTCGATCGTTCCGAGAAGGCTGCTCTTCCCGACAAGAAAAAATCCGTCTTCTTGGGAAATCTACCGTTCAGTTAGTATACAAGTTTCTATTACTTTTCATGATGCTTGCGTCGTTGGAATGCAACGAAAGTTTATTCTTCTTCTATTGCTGAAGTTTTTTGGCCGATTTAGGGTACGAAAATCACTCAAACAGCTTTTTCTTATCTTGAGGGATCGAGGATGTTAATCTATAAGAAAACTATAGATTTACTAAAAATATGAGCTTGAAGTTTGCATCGTTGGAATGCAACGAAGAATAAAGTTTTTGAATTCCTCTAATTTCTTTCGGCAAATGTTGACCACAAATATTCTTCAACCATTTTTTTACGATATTGAGCAATCTATCACAAATCTACAATAAAAAGATCGTCTATAACAATAAAAATATGGACAATGAAATTTAACAAAGAACTTCCGTTGGGTTTCAACGATGCAAACTTCAACATCTAAAAATTAAGAAATGAAAAGAACAGTTCAAACGAACTTTTGTAGCATTCCACCGACGCAAACTTCAACGCCATTACTTCTGTACATTATTAGTATCAAAAGTATCAGACCAGAAAAATGTGGCAACAGTATACTGCAATTGTATACGAAACTTGTGAAACTTAACATTCCTGCAGCTATTCTCCGTAAGTAATTCCATCGCGTACCGCGTTCCCGTCTAAGTTGAGATATTCCTTTCGCGAACCCAAATATTTAACAATGAACTGATTTTTTTCTATAATGAAGTGAAAGTACATCCCAGTATACTGGTCAAATTTCAACCCAACTTACCGAACTTTTAATAAAAAAATGACGACTCAAAATCGTCTCGTTTATACGGCACTTTAAAAAAAAAATTGTCGTGATAGTATTTATACAAATATTTTGAAGTCGCTCAAGCCTCCAAAAAATTAAAATTTTCATTTAAAAATCGATTTTTTTTCGTTCACTTCTCACCCATGAATTTTACGCTTTATAATTTCAAAATTGGGCTCGCGAAAGCTCTAGCCAGCCAATGAACATTTTGTGGTCGAGTAGAGCTTCGAAATTTCCAATTGTTGCGATCTTTTTCTCTTCTCACTCATAAATTTAACACTTCGTACACTTTTTAAAACAATTAATCCTTTTTTTCTTTAGAAACGAATTTTTCAAATATACCTCACACCTCTAATCCGATAAAACGGGAGACCTATAATTTTGTTTACGGACAAGAGCTTTAAGAACTATTTTATGAGAACAAAGATTATAATTCTGGGGTTAGTAGTGTGAGGTAAATTTGAAAAGTCCGTTTCTAAAGAAAAACAAATAATTGTTTTGAAAATTTTACAAAGCGTAAAATTTATGAGTGAGAAGATTAGAAAAAAAATTGGCGAAAATTGGAAATTTCGAAGCTCTTGAGCGACCACTAAATATTCATTGACCGGCTAGAGCTTTCGCGAGGTTAATTAAAAAATTATAAAGCGTAAAACTCGAGGGTGAGAAGTGAACGAGAAAAATCGATTTTTCAATGAAAATTCGAATTTTTCGGGAGCCTTGAGCGACCTCTAAATACTTGTCGACCGCTCTTAGATTTTGCGACAATTTTTCTTTTTTCATAAAGAAGATAATTCGATGGTGAGAAAAAGGAAAGAAAATAGAGCTCAAATTTGTGCCACCCTACAGCTCACGGCCGTAAAAAAATCTAAAGATTCCGTAACGACAATAAAAACAGAGTCACCGAATGGTAAAGAATATATTAATAATAAAATTTTGAAAAATGTGACTGGCAAAAGTATTGTCGTAGCCGTGACGTTTCAAAAAATGTAAAATGTCTAAATCTCCTAAATTTACGCGAAATTTTTTATTCTAGTTTATCGTGTATAATAACCGATTGTAATTTATTTTTTGTTAAGGGCCATTGTAATTTACCGTTAATTCAGAAGGACCTTGTTTTTACCCCCACAAAATACGGCCCTTCGCGAAAGCAATACCTTAAAGAGGATCGAGCGTTTTACCGATGAATGTCCGATAACACTGCAACTTCAAAATTTATTTTTAAATCCGAACGTTAAAACCAATTTCGCGACGATAAACCCAAGACAGAAATGAACCATCAAATGGGGCAATTGGGAAAATTCGATGTAAATTTTTAATTCTGATTTTGTTCTTTCTCCAGTCGATAGTTAAATTTCAACAGCAAGATATTACTCATAGTGAATTACTTTTCGAATTTCAAATTTTGCTTCGTAAAGCGATCGAAGATAACGAATTGTGGGAAGCCTTCAAGGATTGCGGAAGAATCGAGTCCGTGCGCATAGTCAGACATCGTACGACCGGCCTCGGACGTGGATTTGGCTATGTCAATTTCGAAAGCGCCGACGGTGCCGTGCTTGCCCTTTCTCTCGACGGTACTGAGATCTGCAAACGGAACGTTCGCGTTAAGCCCGTCGTCCCCGAGACGAAGACTGCGCGAGCGAAGAGCGAGGGCAAAAAACGGCATCGCTCGCAAAGCGATGCGGACGATTCACCAAAGAAGGTCAAAACTGAAGATTCCGAATCGGTCCAGCGTGCCGTAAGTATTAACAAAACTACGTCGATAGCGCAATGATTATCCTTACGGAAGAATATCAACGTTCGAATTGACGTTGTGGCGGTTCGAGTACGTAATTGATCGTTTAGGCTGAATAAATAAATCAAGAGTCGGCCGATTTGAATATAGAAACAATAAGCGTAACGCGTTCCACAGATTTCGCGTTTTTCGAATCTCTATGCAAATTGTAATCCTTTTACGCATTTCTACCAATCGCGCTTTGGCATTTGTTTACCACGATATAGGGTGAAGGATTCAGATGGACTGTAAAATGAAAATATTATGAAAACTAATTTTTTAATTGCTATATCTAACAAAAGATATTCCGATAGTAAATAAAAATATTCGAAGTTATTGCCAAAAATAATATTGGAGGAGTTGATAAGTATCAATTCCTCCAATATTATTTTTGGCAATAACTTCGAATATTTTTATTTAAACTTATAAAAACTATAGTTTTCGGCTTGAGAACTCCTACTGTGCACATCCGTGTGGTAACCAAGTTGTGAGCTGTGTAAGTACCGCAAATTGGAAAAATTCCGTGTAGTGTCGAAATTCAATATTGAGCTGAGAAATCTGTTTTAAAGCGGGATATACATTTACAGCGATCGTAAAATCGATTTCTTTTTTTTCCTCTTTAAACGATAGAACTATATATGTAGAATATTTTCTCAAAGTTTCAAAGCGAAATTCGCAAAACTTCAAACGTTACAGCCCGTCAACGCTGTGCCTCACCGCTCGGATTCAGAGCGGGCGTGAACTTCAAACGCGTTTTTCTCAAAACTGCATTATCGAAATTGGCGTGCAGGATTACTCAAAAACTATTAAGCCGATTGAGTTGAAACTTGGTAGAAATATTGATAATATTGGTACCTTCTACTTGACGAAAATTGTTTTTGAAAAATTGGAAAAAACGACTTTTTTAATCCACATTTTACAGAAATGTTGCGTGAAATGTTGATTTTTTTGTAAATGCGTGCCATTTTCTCAAATTTGCATTTTCTTCATTTTAATTACCATCACATAGAAACTATACATGTTCTAACTAAAAAAACGTTTGAACTTTTTTGCAAATCAAAGTCTACGGGGAGCTAGACTGCACGCCGATTCGCAACTCCCGCAGCGACCTTTCTGCAACACTCTGCCACAGCTCCGCCATTTTGATGATGAATTAATTTAAAAAAAATGTTTCGTATACTTAAGTATACTATCAAAGTATACCTAAAGTATGATAATTGTAGAATAATTATTTCTTAGTTCAAAAATTCGCTCAATATTGCTTTTTTTTCCTGTCTAAATGTATATCCCGCCTCAGCGACATCTGTGATTTTTTTCGCTAAATTATAGTGATTCGCGTTTTTATCGAGTATTCTTTGCTTATTCTCGAAGATCAGCCCCAAGCGCGACAAACTATGCTTTACGATCAAATAGCGAGATACCGAAGCTTTCTCGGACTCGAACTAGACACTGCGATTTTACCTACACAACGGACATTGTTTTCAGACCAAAAACAGCTTGAACGCAGAGAGGCGCAAGAAGACCGGCAAGAAGCGTTCCCAGGGTGAAGAGAAGAGAGGAAAGGTAGGCTCGGGAAGTCCCCAGAGCGAGAACAGCCAAACAAAATTCCAGGGACAAAAGGTCGACGGGAAGAAGAAACGGAAGCACGACAAGTCCTCGAAACAGAAGAAACAAATGGCTGCAAAGCTCCTCGCCAAGCCGAAAAAGCCGGTGGCGAACTGATCGCGATAACTAATACTTTAAGATTTTCTGTCTCGTTCTTTTATCATTTTACTTAGTAAAAAAAAAACAAACACGTGTTATTGTATCTTGGCTAGTCTCTTTTATGTAGAAGTTTCCCATCGAGAACTCAATTACGATCGAATCCTCGATTAGAAACTGGAGACACTGTATTCTTTTATGTTTCATCAACTGTTCTTTCATCGGATATTCCACGTTTTATCATCCATCAAAAGACATGAATGTATATAAGGCTATTCACGCGTTAGATGTAGATGGTAATGTTGTATTGTAGACCATGCGCGACACGACGAGGTACTGCGTTAATTAAAACGAGAGTGTGTTCCATTCTTTCTTTTCTCGTAACGTTGCATTTCCTCGTCAGCTCTTATCCTCCCCCGTCAAATGTTTTATCCTCGGGTGCAGTTGCGCGGGAAAATTATCGACGCAATCGTTCGCGCATTTGCAACAAAATCTTCTCGCGTAGAAGATGCTGCAGCCTAAGCAGACGACTTTTTTGCACGCATCGCAATCACCACCGAGCACCAAGACTTGGCCTCTGTTCGGTGGACTCCACGGATCCTTCATCATGTAACAATCCTCCGAGAACGAAATTTGCCTAGCGAACGGTGGCTTTCTACCCTTGTAATCGTAACGTTCCGTCAACGGACAATGAGCACACCTGAATGTACCCCCGAGATTCGCTTTCTTTCGTTCTTCCGTCCGCGGAACGACGTTTCGTTCGGGATCAACGTGAGGATCGTCGGTCGTCGCACTACTTGTAGCTTCCATCCTGGAGGGGAATAAAAAAAAGGATACGGAAAAAATGAATTACCGGAGCGCGTCAGCGCACATGAAGTTTATTTTACAATTTGGCGAAGGCAATTCGTTCGAAAAATCGTTTTATTTGCCTAGTAGTGTTACATATATGGGCTAACGCGTTTGTGTTTTGAGTCAATAACATTTTTTTTCTTTCGTATTCGTGAAACCTTGGGCTACTGTCGTGATAAAATAATTACACTTATATTATTCGAAGTTGAAAGTGAAATTTAATAAAATAGGCTCGAACCACAAAGTAGTGTTTCTCGTACCGCTAGTGCCTCGATTGAGGAACACCGAGCTTCAAGGTAATCCTATCGTTTCACACTGGTCATACTTGAGACTTGTACAATTTAGATTTTTAACATTGCAAAAGAAATTTGTAATTAAAGTTTTCCATGTGTAAACTGTTTAAGGCCTTAGGCTACAGCAACGGGTATAAAAACATATGCGAATTGAACAATTTTTTTCGTATGAAAAAGTGATTCACTCGTAAAATTAATTACACATGTATTTAGTATGAATATCAAGCTGTTAGAAAATATATTTTTTTTTTCGATGTACAAAATGGCCGACTACTCGAAACTTCTCGCAACAGCTTTTTTCCAATTGGCGTAAGAAATAACTTCAACAATTTTCACTCGATTTACTTCAAATTTAAAAGTCATGTTCGTAATTACATTTTGCAGAGAAGTACATACGGAATTTCTGATTAATCGAAAACTTTTCATTTTATGAGCACGAAATTTTTCACTGAAAATTCATTTCTTAAGTTCAAATACCTACAACTTTTGAGTAAAAAAAAATATTTTTTTAATTCCGTACGCACTTCTCTAGGTATTTTAATGCAGATTTGCGAGAATTTTTTTTTTTTTTTTGTTCTAGGTAAAAATTGTGGTTGCCAAATGTCACGCCACGGAGCGCATAAAAAAACAAAAGAAAATATTAGTGCGTAGTCTGCCATTTTGTACGTCGAAAAAAAATTGTAACAGCTTGATATTCATACTAAATAGATATGTAATTAACTTTATGAGCGAATCACTTTTTCATACGAAGGAAAATTGTTGAATTCGCACATGATTTCATACCCGTTACTGTGGCCTAAGGTCTTAATAAGTGTTGATAATTAATTTAAAAAATGAAGAAATAGTTATTCCATCGATTCGCGCAGTATTTCTAGGTTTGGTATTTGTTTAGAGTTTATCCTCCATGCTTTTCAACGTCGATATGTTACAACAATGTCACGAGCGGAAAATACAAAGCATTGCATTCGGGCCACGACTGGTAAAAAGCGTGGAGCATTTGTGTCGCCGAAATTTGTCGGTTAAAAATGAAATATGTGTGGAAATTCGAGTGAGTGAGATGAGGTTAGGACTACGGTCAGCTGTTGCCTTGCTGTCGCGTCTCTTTATCGTAGCAAGTGGTAATAAATCCAATACCGGAAGTTCAAATTAAACTTCATATTGCATCAAAATCAGGTCAATAAGCGTAATTTCTTCCGAGAGCATTGGATTACTACAATTGTTAAGTATGTAAATCTGATTATTTTCAAGAATCCGACGAATTTCCTCTATTATATGAACTTTTGTAGCGACCGGAAATTGGGTTTTTATGTCGTCTCGAAATTCCTTCGCAAAAATACGCAATGTTAATATTTCTTTCTCTGTAATTAGGTCGATAACCGACCCTGAAATTTCACAGAGACGATTATTAATGTATTTAGTAAAGCTCAACGAAAAATGAAAATCCTATGGATCGAAGATAGGATTACCTTAAGCTGATGAATGTTAATGGATATTGATTTTTTGCATTGAAGTTTTTGGAGTATTCGTAAGTTGCACATAATTTTCAGGGGCATAAGATGCTTGATAAATACGCAATTTGGAAGTTGAGCATTTGTTGGACGTATCGAACTGCGTCTTATAAATCTTAGACGTATGGAAAAATCTTGAATTTAGGAGTTAGGGTTAGCGCGCACTGCGGTAAAATTTCTGCGAATTTTTTTCGTGGTATGCACGATTTCATATGAGCCCATAGGGTGCAAAATTCCCGTACGGAGACGCACCGCAACAAATCCGTTGTAAACCACGGAATTTAAATCCGGATGCGATTTTTCTCGCAATGCGCACGTTTCCACTGTGGTTCATATTTCACAGGTTTTTCGAAAATATATCGCAGGGAATTTTACGGCAGTCGGTAGGTAGCCCTTAAGAGGGAGATAACTTCAGACAACCGAAAAAAGCGAATTTTGAAGATTTGTTTCGTTTCGGAACGCTTTATTCCCCACAAATCGGTTTATGTACATATCATTACATCTTTGAATTTTCTCATATTTTTTTAATATTAAAAAATGGCGGCTTACGACCCCTGCTTCAAAGACGGAACTTTCGTGAACTTTCGTGACGGAACTTTCGTGAAATTTTGCACACTTTCAGATAACATAATTGCCGTCTATGTAAACATAAAGTTCCTTAAAAATTATTTTTGAAAATTACTCTTATTATTGAATACCATAGTAAGCATTTAATAGAAAATAGAACATTTTTTCAAACTCGTACGATTTTTGGAAGTTTCATTTTTCTCTGGACTTTTTAGGTTCACATAGAGCATGTGGGTCCTAGAAATCTAAAACTTTTCAGCTCCGATGTTTCAGATCAATGCCCCAGATGCTAAGTTGTACGCCGTGGAACAACTCAGGCGGCAACCGTTTCTGAAGCAAAAGCCGTACAGCCGACATTTTTAAATGTTGGAAAAAAAGTTGAAAGATATACTAATATGTACATAAAAATTGAATTATGTGGAATAGTTTTGACGCAAAGAAACCTTGAACATTCACTTATATTCGACTGCCTAAAGGATGTTGCAGTTTGCATCGTTGGACTGCAAGAAATTTCATTTCTTTCGACAGATTTCGCTTACAAAAGTTCTTCAACCATTTTTAAAGATATTTAATTAGCGATTTGCATTACAAATCTATAAAAAAGATCGCCTATAATAATAAAAATATGGAAAATAAAATGTAAAACGGAACTTTCGATGCGTCCCAACGATGCAAACTTGAACAGCATTGGCCTAAAGGTATCTTAATGTGTCTTGCTGGCATATTAACCAGACTCATTGACATCAAAATCCCAGCTCACTTGCCTATCATAAAAAATAACAAATTGTCTAAATTTGTATTTTTTTACTTTCAAATGATGTAGCGAAACTATATTTAACATTTATAGGTAAGACGCTCATTATCTGCAGCTTGTGCCCTTTTATTTAATCCATTAAGGGTTTAGGCTACTGTGAAAATTTCAAAAAATCGACAGTCGCTTGAGGCAACCTAAATTGAAGAGGAAGATCTAACATATGGTGCCGAAATCGCAGATTAAAGGTAAACTTATTATTACAACGTTAGAACAGCTAGTAAAACTTTAAACGAGTTTTTCTCGAAACGATATTTTTCAAAAGGGTGTACACGATTTCTCAACGTGTAATGAACCGATTGACTTAAAAGTTCAGTACACTTATTCAGTGTATTAGTAGTTTAGTGTCGACCGACGTTTTACTTAACATTTTTTTCATTCGCTATCAACACTATTAATGTCATTTTTCCTCGAAAAAAAGTCAATTTCTTTTTTTGATCGTTAAAACACGATAACAAAAAAGCTCGGCCAAGAAGGGGAGGACGCCAATCGGGACCCACCGATTTCGCCCAAACTGCGTGGGTAGGAGATGAGTCCCCAACGTTCCTAAAATATTTCACCTGAGTGGGCCATAGGAAAGGGTAAATCACTCTCCAAATATTTTCGCGTAGAGCTTGAGGGATATTTTTCCAACCATTTCCAAGTCAGCGGCGTAGCGCAGTGGTCAAGCGCATTGCCTGTCACCCTACTGGCTTGGGTTCGATTCTCGCTGCTACCGTTTTTTTTATATTTCTCGCAATGTTCAACTATTTATTGTAGAATTTAAATATATTCGAGCGGTTAATTTATATAATTAGGTGAAGTTTTTAATGAAAATGAAAATTCCGACAGTTCTTGCAATTATTTCTGTACTTTATTATGTACGCTGCTTTTATCTGTACTTTATATGTACGATGCTTTTTATTCATTATAAGAAATAATTTTACAATCTTTAGGGTGATATTGATGGTAGAAACATTTGAAACATATATGCTTTTCACGCTAGGCACATTTTATAAAAGCATTCTTTCTGAAACATGCTTGTTGGAAAGCATACTTCATTCAAGTTTTGAAACGAAGGCTTTTCTCTCTCTCTCTGTCAATTTGGATGCAAACCAAGTGTACTGGATCATAGCGGTGAAAACAGGAGTACGGAATTGATGCTGCACGATCGAATGTATTTTAATTGCATCATCTCTTGACGATAATTCTCGCTGTTGTTGGAGCAATTCAGGGGGACTTAGTAGTCTTTTAATTAGATTTTTGACTTGTACATAATTAATGGCAAGAATTTTCGGAAGTTTTATATTCATTACAAACTTTACATAATTAATTGCAAGAATTTTCGGAAGTTTTATTTTCATCACAAACTTCACCTAATTATATAAATTAACTGCTCGAATATATTTAAATTCTACAATAAAAAGGGGACCCACCTCCCTCTACCCACGCAGTTCGGGCGAAATCTGTCGGTCCCGTTTGGCGTACTCCTCTTGTTAGTCAATGTTATCTATTTTAACGGGACACATACACCTAGATGGCGCCGACAACAAAATTTAGAAGCTATGAACATTCCGTCGACCGTAGAAGACCCACACTATGGGCCTCGTATCGATGATTCCATGTAAGTTGACAAATTTCATAATTTATTCATTCCCAAACTTTCAAACGCGTTTTTCTCAAAACCACGTTTTTCAAATCGGTACCCAAAATTTCTCGAAAACGAATGAACCGATTGCCTTGAGGTTTTTTGTGGTTATTCTATACACCGTTATCTAGTACTTGTCATAGGATTTTTTTTCCGTTACTTACTTTTTGTTTTATAGGCAAAATAATAACTAATTTTTTGCCCAAAAATCACTATTTATGTTCAAACGTCCGCCATTTTGTCATAAATCGATATTTTCAAAATCGGCTATGACAAGTACTAGATTATAGTATCCAATTTAATAATCTTTTTGGTTATTTTTTCAGATGATTTTTGAAGAAGCGCCAGTGGGTACCGTATACGCAGATTTTTTCACGACGCTCCAAGGATCATACAATATCCTTGTATATTTTTGATATTTTTAAATAAAGAAAATTATACATATTTTTGAATGTATATACTTCTAGATAATTAAAACCCCAATCCGAAATTTCAAATAGTTTTCCTTGAAAAAATTCACGAAAATGAGCTTTTTTCCGGCTCCTAGGTGTACATCTCCCCTTAAGAAAAAAAAACTCGGTTCTTTTGTTTCTGATCAACAGGGTGGCCATAATCAAGTACACCGTTGAGCCCCTCACGTTCAAAGGTCCCACCGAGATTGTATACAACGTCTTCAATGAAATTTCATACACAACTTTCTTAATATACACACAAATAAATATCTAAATAACTTTTAAATCATCTTATGTATTCCTTCAAAATTCCAATATTTCAATAACCCTGATTTTCGGGTCGTCAAAGTAGCCCAACCCCTTAAGAAATATCGAATTCAACAAAAATTACCATAGCAACATGCCAATATTAATCAACATAAAAACGTGTACAAGTATTCGTTTTATCTCAATGCCACGCAGCAGTGTGCCAACCACGACGCAATACTCAAAACCGTATCCCAAACATTTCCCAACCGTACGTAAAGCGACTAACATTTGTCAAATCTCATAATTGCGTAAATTTATTATCGTCGATGCTTTATACAGCACGGTACAGTTAAACACGTGTCTCTGTATGTCTCTAGCGGATCACCGATCCGATAAAGGACGTTGATCTCTATTTCCCCGTGTCAGCCTTAGCTTTGTCCCTCTGAGGTTCTTTCGGCCACCATCGAGGTTTCGTCACCGTAACGGGACAATCCTTAACAAAGATCGCTCGAGCGTTCAGTGCTTCCGAAATTCTCATCAAACCGAGGCCGAACGGGCCCTCGCGTCCTCGAAACTTCCCCACGACTTTGCCCGACTCGTCGACCAGACCGTCGTCGTAGTCCAGTCGTTTCCCTTCCCCGCCTTGGATGATCAGTGGCATCAAGCGTTTGCGCACGACTCCAGTGTGGTGCGTGCGAGCGGTTAACTCCTGGCCGATGTAGCAACCCTTGTGGAAGCTAACGCCGTGCAAATAGTCGCAGTTTACTTCGAGGGGAAGAGCTTTGCCGACCGGCAGATCATCGATGCCCTCGCCGATGCCCAATCTATAGCGAAATTCGCGATAATTGGGTCGATTTCCATCCGCGTGCGCGTCTAGTCCCAGACGCCTGGCGATCTCTTCTTTCGCCACGTTCTCGTTGCTCAAAATCCTCAGGTTCATCCCTGCTATCCTCGGATCCTCGTATATCGCTACGTCGTCCACGAGTTTGGTGGATTTGTTGTTCGGAGTGCCGCACGGGAATATCTGGCCTTCTAATTTTTGTCTCGGCGATGGAGGATTCTCGTCGTTGGCCTCGGGCACGGCGTACTCCGGATCGAACACGCTCCACACCTTCATTTTACTCTCCAACGACTCGACGTCCACTTTGCGTCGTACTCTGTACATTTTCAGATGCCTCTGCAGATCGTTGATGATTCTGGCGTCGCACTCTACGTAGTAAGTCGACTTTTCAGGGGTCTTGTAAATAATGGATTCGTACATGACGCGACCCTTGGTATTGAGGAACAGCGTGTAGATACTGGCGGCACCTTCGTCAAAGTGGCTCATGTCGTTAGTCACGAGACCTTGCAAAAAATCGGACGATTCGCTGCCCGCGACTCTGATCAAACTTCGCTCTTCCAAATGTTCCAATAACTTTGCGCTCGACTCCGTAGAGAGACGTCTCTTCGCGTTTTTGTTTGTACCACGGAGGCATTTTTGGACGCGCAACGGCGCGAGAATTCTTCCCATTCGGAGCAAATTCGAACTCGGCACGATAGCCATTGAAATATTGTCTCCCGTTGGATTTAAACTTCGAGCTCGAATGTTCAGCTCAATCGATTTTCGTCGGGGAAATTCCTGATAAGAGAACGAGGAAAAAACTATCCTGCATCGAGTTTGCGGGTATTCTAACCTCACTTATTCTTGTTGGTATAGTAAGCGACCTTACACAGACTATTTTTATGTATAACGAGAAACGTACGAATTACCATTTTGACTTACGTGATCAATTTTATTCGCTCGATACGATCGCTCCACTCAATCACGCTGACATTGAATTGTAGGCGTTTTATCGAACGCGATACATATTGACTCTGGCCAAAGAACATATATGAGGAGCGGTATATTCTCTGCAAGGATTCACAGCGACACAGCTGTTACGTGTGGACACACTGCTTAAGGAGTTTCGAGACTAAAATCGAAATACTTGTAGACGATTGAAATTTATATCACCGAGAGATTAATTTAGGATACATTAGCTGTCCAACAATCAATCATTTTCACAACATAATTTCGGAGATTTTTAATGTTCGAGTTGCACCGTTATCCATTTGGTAATACACATGACACAGTAAACTGTAATTGTAGGGCTGTAGGGACTAAAATAATACCGAGATTTTGATAAAAAACTGAGCGAAACGTGATTATAGTGTTAGGAATGTCGTGTACAATAATTAAGTGGTTTCTCTACTTCGTTTATTAATAATACTCGAAAAAGAATGTGAATTTTGGGCTACGTCACATCTGACCCGACGACAAAATATCCGCGACAAAATATCCGAGGACAAAATATCCGAAAGACAAAATATCCGAAAGATAAAATATCCGAAAGACAAAATATTCTCATGAGAAAACATCCGCGAGACAAAATCCTAAATCTCGTCCACCACATCAACGGGGTCGCGCGCAAAACACCTTTGTGGGGTGTGTGAGATAGTGGGGTGGGGGCATAATACGAGCTTCTTCATTGCACTTATTTCTTTATTGTAAAGTTTTTGTATATAATATTAGTTTAATAAAATATTGTTAGCAATGCCACGCAAATATACTTGGATACTATAATAATAGTATGTACTATAATAGGATGTACTATAATAATATTACATGAACGTTTCTTATGCTCAACACAACGCCAAGTTATGCTTGTTTTATTCACACTCTCTTTTGAATAAACATATCCGTCATATATTAATAATTTTGCTCCCTTCTTTAAACACTTTAAACTGTAGCACTACATACACAGCACACTTTAAACTGCAGCACTACAACGTCATTCCTTCAAGAAACATTAGCACTACATACACAGCAGAGAGAAAAACATTGACTGTCTCATGAAGCCAGTTGTCCTAGTTCCTAGTTTAAGAGTAATAACGTTAATCATAGATTTAATTACCGACAGCGGATATAATATCGGCAGATATTTTGTCTTGCGGATATTTTGTCATGAGGATATTTTATCCTGCGGATATTGTGTCCTCGGATATTTTGTCGCGGATATTTTGTCGAGGATATTTTGTCGTCGGGTCAAAACGCGTGTTACCGAATTTTAGACTCGAAGGGTTTGTTTACGGATATTAACGTAACTTGTAGGTTAAACGTGGCAACACCGCGCTAACTGCCCAGTAGCAAAATGTTATCTGTATGGCATCGGAAAGATATCGTGAAACGGATACGGATAACTTTTTGGTCGTCCAAAAAGACGCCGTTTTGTATTACAAAACGTATCACTTATGTCCGCTTGGCAGATAACTTATTTGTGTCCGATAGTTAACTATACGGCAACTTTTAATGGTTAACAAATTGTCGACTAAAGGGTAACTGTTTTCAGTTGTCGCTACGTTAGCGCGAGTCATCAAATCGATACATCTGAAAGATATCTTCTTAAAGGCACAAAAATGCCAAGATACCACTGCCATTTAAAAGTTGTCCAATAGGCATCCGAATGAGGTTGGCAAATCGACATATAAACGGTATCGAAGAGTACTATCGAAAAGATATC
The DNA here is from genome assembly GCA_964007375.1 of Ophion obscuratus. Classification (NCBI taxonomy): domain Eukaryota; kingdom Metazoa; phylum Arthropoda; class Insecta; order Hymenoptera; family Ichneumonidae; genus Ophion; species Ophion obscuratus. The sequence continues at coordinate 33,350,438 of OZ023312.1, read as the reverse complement.
TATTTATTGGCAATATATATAACAATATTCTATCCATTTCTTTATAAAAATTAACCTTTTAATAGTCTAGAACATTTAATTTAGCTCAATAATCTAGACTGTTGATAAGTTAATTTTTATAATGGAGAAATTGATGATATTGTTATGTCGGTTTCGAAGTGGGCTAGGTTATTATAAATAAAACATCAATTAATTCATTATAAGTGAAATATAATTTAATATTATCAAAACGGTACAGTCGTTATTAGACTTCTTTCCCGTTGCGGTTACGTCTTTCGGTGGTTGCCATGCTCCAAACGATCCCTTGGATAACCTCAAAAGCAGACCTACGCTTTCAGAATTAAAAGACAGTACATTAAATACATATATGTACTCACAAAGGCGACAAGAATAGTAGGATAAAAGCCACTCACGTATATATATTTCAACACCTTTATTTTTTCAACTACTTGTTGTTACACACAATTTTTTTCCGGTGAAATGAAATATGACACGCTACATTCGCACTCTGATAAAAGTGATCCGCTGAATGGCATCTTTAGGACAACATTTGGATGACTTTTTACCATTTCTCGCCAATACCAAATAACTTAAAAGACAACACATTACTGATATCTGAAAGATGTGAAAAAGACATCTTATGTAATTCGTCTTTATATCCTTTGGACAATGTTGAACTGGATACAATAGATAACAGTAAATAGATAACTTATTGATAAATTTAAAAAGTCATCAATCGGATAATATTTTGAGATACCTTCGAGACATCCGTTTTCATCGCTGATATTATAAAAAATATAACTTTACAGGCCTCCGAAGTAACTTTCGTGATGGCGCCCCGTAACGGCTGCCGGTGGCAAAACTTGGATTGGCGCATGGCAGTTAAGTCAAAACGGCACAAACACGAAAGAGCTAGGCTTGAGCAAGCATCATCGATTGGACACCTGATTTAAATGGCGACCGGCATACTGCACTAGCAGACGAAAACCAATCCAAGTTTTGCCAAAACTCGCCGCAAGGGTGCGCCACAAGAGTTACTTCGGAGGCCTATACGGGATGTCATTTGAAAGATGTCGAATAGTTACCTTACGGTCATGTCTTAAAGGTAACCTGACAACGATAACTTATCGATGTCAGTTGGACATTTATACTGCCTGGGTGGCGAATGAGCCACTCGAAGTCAAGCATTAACTCGCGGGTATTTCAAAATCAGCGGGTGTTTAAAACGTACATAGTATTACAGCATTTGAAATTCATAATAAAATGTATTTATTCGTCCGCTTGACATTTTCAACGTTTTTTTCGACTTTGTCGAATCAAAAACTCCTTACAGCACGTTGAACAATTTTCACCGTGTAAATAACGTGGAGCCGACGACGCTTTAGCTATTGCCAAGTCCATCGGTTATTTTTTCTTGAACATGCAATGTACTTATTTTTTATCGCGAAAAGAATACCTATTAATATAATTTCCCGGCTTAGAAATGGTTTTCAACAATATTATGAGTTGGAAATTGCCCTATAATAATTGACGTTTACATGAAATTTTATTCGCAAAACGTTGGCAGCCTGTCGAAAACTCATTGTATTTTCATCCCCACTCTTGTAGCTAAGGAACGGTATTTTTGCTTGAATTGCAATGTACTTATTTTTTATCGCGAAAATAATACCTATTAATATAATTTCCCGGCTTAGAAATGGTGTTCAACAATATTGAGTTGGAAATTGCCCTATAATAATTGACGTTTACATGAAATTTTATTCGCAAAACGTTGGCAGCCTGTCGAAAACTCATTGTATTTTCATCCCCACTCTTGTAGCTAAGGAACGGTATCGAAACTCCCCACAAGATCGTTTATTATTTTATATCAAGAACCAGAGGGATATAGTACAGTCGTGCTGTATATTGGAATGAGAAAAAAATAGAAAGCTAGTTTTTTGACAGGTGATTTTGTGGGTGGCGCGGGTGCTAAATCCAAGTTTGCCTAAAAAACAGGGTGTAGGGTTTTTGAGGGGGTGAAAGGGGATGGTGGTGGATTAATGCCAAACTACAACCCCCACGAGGTCGGCGCCGGGAGACAAAATGTTATTAAAAATCCGGGCTTTATTTTTGTCCACAGCTCCGAAGTCGTGGAAATTCAGTTTGGAGGTGAAAACGTGGGGTGAAATTTTGAAAAATCAGTTTTCATTCGATAACTCTTTAGGAAAAATTCATACCATTTTTGTTCAAATGAACAAGTCGCCCTTGAAAAGACGCGTCAATCGAGTATTTGATCATTCCTCGCCAATAATATCTTCACCCCCAAAATAATTGTTGAAGTACAAAAAAAAATTGTTTATTGAATAACTGAAAAACAATCGATTTTTCGGGGATGGTTTAAATGTACGAAATGTAGAGAATAATTTTCTCTATATTTTCGCTCTTATGGACCGCCCTTGAATTTTGCTTTTTCGAATGCCTCGCAGGGGTTGAAAATTCAAAATGAAGCGATACGAGTTTGACGCTGTGGACAAAAATGTAGCTGAGGGTTCAAGCTACAAATTCTTTTACGGCGGCGAATCCATGCGGTCAATAATTATTCCAGAATTTCATGTTGAATGTTCAACCCCCGAGAGGGCCGGGAAAATCAAAATTCAAGGGTGGTCCATAGAAACGAAAATATAGAGAAAATTATTCTCTATATTTCGTACATTTGAACCATACCCGAAAAATCGATTGTTTTTGAGTTATTCAATAAACAATTTTTTTGTTGTAGCTTAACCATTTTTTGAGGATGAAGATATTATCGGAGAGTGATGATCAAAGACTCGATCGACGCGTCTTTTCAGACTACAACGTTCCAAATTGAACAAAACGTGTGCGAATTGTTTCTAAAGAGTTATTGAATTAAAACTGATTTTTCAAAATTTCACCCCCAAAATGAACTTCCACGACTTCGACGTTGAGGACAAAACTAAAGCCCGGATTTTTTTTGCGCATTTCGTCTCACGGCGCCGACCTCGTAGAGGCTGTAGTTTGGCATTAATCCATCGCCATCCTCTTTCGTCCCCTAGAAAAAAACTCTACGCCCCGATTTTTAGGCAAACTTGGCTTTAGCTTGAAACTAGCCTAATTTTTTCCAATTACGGGGTTTTTCAGCGACAGCACGACTGTACCATTAAGAAAAAAACGTCCAAACAATGACGATTAACGTTGATACAGATACATACAATAGCTCCTGCATGTAAAGGAGAATATGGGTGAACGATTGCAACGTTTGTATTCGTATTTTACGTGCATTTTTGTTGATTTGATTTCGCTAAATTTATACATTTGGAAATTCATTGCGAACTGTAAAATCGTCACGAGTTCGGTCATCTTCTAACAATTATAGCAATATTTATCCAGGATATTTTTTCACCCTGTCGCGATTAAAAATAAGCGGTGTAAACTCGTAGCATTTCAGAATAAATTCTAATCTTATTTTATTCTGAACCCGCGTTCTTTTCACATTTCTAACAAAAGATCATGCCGAATATTGTATAAAGAAATTGTAGACTATCCATTTTGTGAGATAGCAAAAACAAATAAACCTACTTCCAGTTAAAAAAAATATTTGAATGCGAATTTTGACATCTTCATAGGAGCTGATAAAACTATTCAGAATTTGTTAATTTTTGATAACGCCGATGGCGACGTATCGATCGAAACGCGGAGATAAATATTTTCGTAGGAAACTCGTGACACGCTTTATTATTATAATCGTTATATCAATAATTGTCTTTACATGTTTTTACAACGTTTTTTTTCGCAGTAGATCGTATATCTACACTTTTAGAGGGTATTACATCACTTGAAAAGATGCACGGCACACATACAAATAGTTATATATTTATATATATATTTATTATTAGTGTTATTATTACTATTGTAGATTCCATTGTACAGGGTCTTCCCCCTTATTACATTCTCACATTATTCCATTTCTCAATATGTATATTCATGACGATAGAGCGAATGTCCGATCCTTTTTCGTTTTTATATCAACGGCCGCACGTGCTTGTCGACGACGAATAACGAATTCGTACAAGCCGACAAACGGAATAAAAAAAAATTGCGGCATAAACTTGCATCGGAAATTACGAGATAAAAGTTGACGAGACGTGCAATCTTAAGAAACGAAACAAGAATATTTTTTACGGGAAATTCAATGCAAAACGATACGTGCGAAGAAAAAAAATTGGATTTCATGGAAACCCAAAAGAAAAAAAAACGCATAATATTCATGCCAAATTTGAGCTTTGTAACCCAAGACCCAAGGCATTGCTGGATAATTTTCTTCCCGTTTGATTTACCCGGAAAACTCGCTTTTTATGTTTGAACGTAAATAACTCAATAACTAATTAATATTTATCAACCGCATTTGCATATTCCTCAGAGCTGACATTCATATTTACAAAAACCTTAAGGGGCTAGGCCACTCTAGAGGCAAAAAATAGACTTTGTGGGGTTTTTTTTTCAGAAAAACTACAAAATAAATCGAGATTACAAAAAGGGTGTTTATTATACATATCAGTGACTGTGTACAACATTTTTTTTAAGCGATTAATTTCAAAATGGCGGCTTTGCAGCGTTTATCTCAAAACTGCATTTTTTAAGTCGGCCGGAAACATAACTCGGACAATTTTCAACCGATTCACTTGAAATGTTGAATATATCTTGAAAAATACATTATCTATGGATAGTTTATTTGTTATTAACAATTATCTGACGATGTTCTAGGCAAATTTTTGAAAAGCGAAAAATTTGCCTAAAACATCGTCAGATAATTGCAATTTTGTAATTTTTCAAGATATATTCAACATTTCAAGTGAACCGGTTGAAAATTGTCCGAGTTATGTTTCCGGCCAACTTAAAAAATGCAGTTTTGAGAAAAACGCTGCACAGCCACCATTTTGAAATTAATCTCTTAAAAAAAATTATGGTATAGTTACTGATATGTACGATAAACACTTTTTAATCTCGATTTATTTTGTAGTTTTTCTGGGGAAAAAATATCCCCAAAAAGCCTATTTTTCGGCCTCTGGATTGGCCTAACCCCTTAATTATAAAAACCTCGGTTTTATGATCACTGCCTGAATCGCAGCTATTCGAAAAACTGCGTTCTTGTCGAAACTGAGAAAAAGCCATCTGCGAAGAGCGGTATGTTAAAATATCGAGATAAAAAAATCCACTGCTTCCAACATCAGCTAGGATTTTCAATCGCAGCCGAGAAATATCCATCAGTCATCGAATTATTCAAGTTTGAAGTTAAATATCGCATGTTCCGTGTCGACATAACTGGCAAAAATGATTGTCCAGCGTAAGCATTGAGAGCCGAGTTGGAGGGTCAAAATTTGCCAAGAATATCGTTCAAAGGGATGAAAAGTGATGTTTTCTCTCGAGACAGTCTTCTAAGCGTATCTCCTGGAACATTTATACATTACGCAGGCGTTCTACGCGTCGAAGTCTTCCTGCCGTTCGAAGTGGCACTCGAGCATCCGTTTGACCTCATTCGGTGTAATGTCCTCGTACGTGGAGCTAATTTCAGCGGCGAGGCCCCATATATTGGGATGTCGCGTGACGATGTTGAATTTTTCAAGATCCTCGTCCGTAACGACGATTATCAGCTTGACGTCATCGGGTTCAGAAAAATCATACGAAGCAACGGACACATTATCCCCGACGGATTCTTCCACGCTCACGATCCTCCCAGCATCATTAACCTGAGAATTCGATTCGTCCGCTACTTTTCCTTTGTTCCTCGCGATCGTAGTTACCTCTGCAACGTTCGAAGCCTTAGCTCCTTCGTCATCGACACTCGTGCGTCGTACTCGTTGCCTGAGGGAAACATTCCGATCGACGGTTTGTCCTTCCGAGTTGGACATCTCGACGATTCGTTCTCCATCCGCGATCTCGTGGGTCTCGACGATTTCTTCCGTCAGATTGATACCTTGATCATCGTGCATCTCGAAAGTCTCATTCGCGATGTTACCACCGTCCGGTTTGTCGTAAACCAGTATCTCCGTGTAATCCAAATGTTCCGTATCGTCGTCATTCTCGTCGACGTTGGTGTCTCGTTCGGGAGCCTCGCCCCTGGTCAATCTGTCTATGAAGATGCGATCGGTGAGATCGGCGAAATTTTTCGTCGTCGTCATTGCGAGCACGGTACGATCGGCGAACCATATGTAACGTCCTACGGAGCCGTGCACGTCGTTTTTGTGCCTCGCCGCGTCGTGGCCCGTTTTGAACTCGATGTTGCACAGCGCGCAGATAGAATCGTGCTGTAGCAAAAAGTGATATCTGTAGAGTTCGTGACTACGAAAAGTCGCCTTGCACGACAGACAAGGATAAGCGTCGAGCTTTATTTTCTCGGCGTAACGACGATACTCGCAGAGTGATACGAGCCTGTCGATACCGAGCATCTTCACCAATATCTCGGTGTCGGTCTCGTTGCTGTTCGTACCGACGGACCATGGTTGCTCCAATTCCGGCACACTTCCGTCCTCCGACGTTACGTGATTGTCGATCACGTGACGCATGAGCTTGCCGTGGGGATAAGCCTTTTGGCACAATTGGCATACCTCGTCGTTGGCCGAGTGTATGCGGGTCATGTGATTTCTGAGGGTCGACTTTGAGACGCAATAGAGCTGGCACAAGCTGCACTGATGAATCTCCGTGACGTCAACGTAAAACGTTGATTGCCTGGGAACGACGAGTTCCATGGCCTCGTCTTCTTGGTCCTCGTCCTCCGAATCCCGATACGAGGACTCCTCGTCGTCGGTCCTCGGATATTTTCGGGGCCTGCCGCGCTTCCTCTTGCCGGGTGGTCGATAAGCAGGTGGACGCTTCGGAGCAAGCGGGCTTTGCTCGGTCGTGATCTTTTTGCCTCTGCAAGTTCTCCATTGAGCGCGTCTCGACTCAACTCGCTCGTTGGCCGTTTGCGAATTTATCTCCTTGTCGGCGTGGCCCTCGAAGTTGTCACGATCAAGCGCCTCGTTGCCAGCCTCGTTGCCAGCCTCGTTGCCAGCCTTGTTGCCAGCCTTGTTGCCAGCCTTGTTGCCAGCCTTGTTGCCAGCCTTGTTGCCAGCCTCGTTGCCAGCCTCGTTGCCAGCCTCGTCGAGCTCGGACGAGGCCATTTTCTCTTCGCCTTCCTTGATCGTCTCGTGCGTGGCCATACGCACGGGGCTGCTCCTTCTCGCTCGGTAAGGCCTGACGAAACGATGATTGCACCTCAAATGGCTCCCGAGCATCGCGTTCGTCAGGAAATTCTTGTTGCATTGCAAGCACACGTGGGGACCTCTCGTCTCCGTGTGTTTCTCCGTGTTGTGCAGCCGCAACGACATACCGGTGGAAAATGTCTCGTTGCACGTGCGACAATTGTACGATGCGACGTCCGTGCATATGTGAACGTTGACCGTTGTCACGCTCGTCAGTACCTTGGAGCAATTCTCGCAAACGTGCACCATCGAGTCGTCACCGTGCACGAAGTATCTGTGACGTCTGTAGCCCTGTAACAATTTGAAATGTTGTACGCAATCGTCGCAACGCCAAGACACGGGGCTTTTGCCACTCTCGCCGCCAGCGCGCGAGCCACGCAAGCCGGCTGTCCTCGAGGCGAGAATGTCCTCCAGTACGGTATCTTTGAGACTATCGTCGTGGAGAAAGAACAAGTGTTCGTTGAGCAACGAACGATTGGCAAAGTGCCGGTTACACTTGCCACACGCGATCGGCAATTTTGCGTCCGTCTTCTCGGCAAGATCAACCGGTGTGTCGAGCAAATCATCCATCGAGGCCTTGTCCGTGTCGTGAGGCTGCGGCTCACGAGGTCTCTCTGGGTTTGACACTTTGCGCTTCTTCGATGGAGTCGTGTTTTTGTCGCTCTTCGAGGAAGACGCGTTCGACAAGCTTGTCGCGCGTCTTTTTGAGCCGAGCGTGCACTTTTTACTCGCTCCGTTCGCTCCGTAGACTACGGTCGCGTCGGAATCCTCGCGACGAGCCGTTTTCTCGGGCTCGTCGCCGTTTCCCTTCTCGTTCAACGAGGCGCACGGTTCTTGAGGGTTCTGCACGCTTGCGCGGTGATCCTCGACGTTGTCGCCGGCAGTCTTCGAGGTATCGTGTTCCGCGTGATAAAAGCCGTGTATCAAGAGATCGTGGGCTCTCCGGAATTTCTTCTTGCACAAATTGCACGTGTGAAAGCTCGATATGTAACCAACGATTGTTTTGTCGTCGGATTTTTCCACGATCGCGTCTCTTCGCAATGTCGGAACGTTGCGTTTGGCCGTTTTCCCTTGGCGAGGATTGCTCTTCGTTTTGTCTTTCTCGTCGTCGCTCGAATTGTCGGACAAAAGTTGTTTCAGCACGTACTCGCGATCGGCCGTCATTTGAGCGTTGCTGTCGTTTTGCAGAGATTCCTCAACTTCGCCGGCGTCCTCGTCGTCTCGTCTGTTCGAGACTTCCGGCTGTGAGCCGTAGAGGGAAAAACGCGGGTCCGCGTCGTTGGAAGATTTTCGCGAGCTGTTCCTACGATCGGAATTAACAGCGGCCTCGGTCGTTCGATGAGCTTCGCGCAAGTGACGAACGTATTCCGCGGTTTTTACGAATTTCCCGTCGCAGAGTGAGCAGTCCAGAGTCGAGGATTCTCTCTCCGTTTGGCTGGAATTCGGGTCAGCGTTTTCGCGAATAATCGTCTCGAAACAGCCGATTCGAAGGTCTCGGAGATACTCCGGAAGCTCGTTGGTCGCGGTGTCCTTGGGAAGAATCGCCTCGTGCTGGGCAATGAGGTGATCGTTGAGGTCGCGTTCCAGGTCGAATTTCGTCGCGCAACGAGGACACTCGATCAACACCGTATCGAGTACGGTCTCGCAATCGAGCTCGGTCAAGCGCGACGTTTCCTCGACGCTCGATAATTTCGCTTTGCCGCAGATTACCTCGTTCGGACACGGCAGATGATTCGTCGCCACGTGCAACTTGAGATGAAACATCGAGATGAAGTAACGTTGACACAGTGGACACTTTATCGGGTCTTCAGTTTTCCTCTCGCTCAACCGACTCGATACTTTCTTCATCAGTGTAAACAATTGTTTACACACGCTGCATAAATCGTGGTGCGCTTCGGTTTGATACTCGGCTCGTTCGTGCTGCTCTTTCGCGCTTTTCGACAATACTTTGCCGCGCGAATACGTTTTTCGGGAATTTGACTCTGTGCCAGAGGTCGATGCTTTGCCCGGATAATCTTCCGTTTCGCTGTTTTTCTCTTCGACGTTGGGATGGTCGTTGAAACTCGTATCGTCAGGGTTGTTGGACTCTTCTGACAGCTTGCTGTTGTTCTCACGTGATTTTTCTCGCGATCGTTCGTACACGTTGATTATTTCTCTCGACTGCTTTTCCGAGTTGTCCTTCGATTTTTCCATCGATTTATCGTCCTCGTCGGCGGATTGTGCTTCTTCATCCACGTGTGGAGTTTTTTCTCTACGTTCTCCCTCGTCGTCCGTTCTATCGTCTCGCCCTTTATCCCGATCCTCGGGGTTTTTTGAATTTTCGTTCCCATCGTTGATTTCGTCGCCTTGTTTTTCCTCGACGCTGTTGGATTTGTCTCCCGATTGTTTTTCCGCGCCGTTGGATTTATCTTCCGTCTGTTTCCCATCGTCGTCGGTGTTGTCTCGTCGTTGATCGTCCTCGCCGTCCACGTTATCCTTCGACTGTTCGTCGTTTGCGCTCTTTTCTTCCGCGCGTCCCTCGTCAGGCTCATCCGCCGCTCTCGCGTTTTTACTTTCTCCGCGTTTTTCGTCTTCCTCGTTCTCCCGAGCGTTTCCGCAATGCTCCATCGAACCTTTCGGTTCGCCAATGCGTTTTTCGTCCTCGTTGCGCTTCGACGGATCTTCATCGAGCTCGTTGCTTTTGAGCGAACATCGGGCTGATTCGGATCGGAGTCTACGGGCGAATAAGCTTTCGTCGCTGTTGAGCGAGGTCGAGCTTTCCGCTCGCAAAAATCTCTCGCCGCTGCTCGACGACAGCTCGAGAGACAAATTTTGCGATTTAAGACTCTCGACGAGTTTTCTCGAGCGTACGTCTTCGCTGCTCGACGAGAGCTTGGACGTCGAAGGTAAGAATTTTTTCACGCCGACGGGTGTGCTCGACGGAGTCTCGTCGCTGCTGGTGTAAATGGCGGATCTTTTTACCGAGTGAGACGACTCCGAGTCAGGATCGTCGGGGCTCAGTCGCTTCGCCGGATTTGAATCTTCCTTGGGACGATTGGAGTCCAGAGTCGCGCAACTCGAGACCGATGACCTTGAGACGAGTTTCCTTATGATCTGTTGTTCCTCGACGACATCAGCCACTGGTGGTGATTCCACGATCTTGATGGACGTGATATTATCGCACGACGAGAACGCCGAGTAAACGGTCGTTTCCTCGACCGTCTCCGATCTTCCCTTGGCCGTTGGCGCTTCCGCGGGGTCCAACGAACGAGCTACGGCGACGTCGACGTTCGAGGTCTCGTCGGCCGAGCTGGACGAGGATTTTTTTACGCGTCGCCTCGCGCTTCTTCGCGGTGCCGCGGGAACCTCCAATTTCCTTGTCTTCCGGGTGATCGTAAGATTTCGCACCGCTCGCCCTCTCTTTCTCGATCCACGAGTTTTTCTTGCTTTTCCGGCCTCTGAATCCGCCATTTTTTCATTCGCGTTACTCGTGCGCGAGCGGACAGACGTTTCCGTCGTGTTCGACGATTCAGCGGGTTTGGCGTCGTTCGACGAGGACTCGTTCTTCGACAGCGTCGAGGTGAAATCGACCACCGGATTCTTGGCAAGTTTAAACATGTACTTCTCGAGTGCGACACCCTCGAGTCTCGTGATAGGTACGACGAGTTTCTTGATTTCGGCACTCTTGAGTTTCTTCTTCGTAGCTACGGCCTCGTGATTGATCACGCCAACGTCGACGTTATTGGAGATTGATTCTTGGCTCTTGGTCGTTTGAGTTTGCCTCCGCCTGGGGCCCACCAAGCCCGTCGTGGATTGCGACAACTTTCTCCAATTTCTCGTTCTCACGCAGGACACGGTGATTTTTTTTCTCGCCGAGCGAGTCCGCAAGTTGTCACTCGAATGCGAAGCTTCCGGGGCAGCAACGACACTTGCGCTGTTCTCGATCGTCGATCTCTTGCGATTAATCGGTCTGCGCTCATCCGGACCCGTGATTTTGCTTCGCGGACGTCCGGGTCGGTTGGCCGTCTTGGCGCTCGTCGTCGCGATCGTGGTGCGCGTACGTGCGATCTTCGCGAAAGTGCACTCCGTGTCCTTCGGCACTATCACCTTGTGATACGAGATACGATGACGTCTGAGCTCGTCGTCGAAGCGAAACGACGCGCTGCACAATTCGCAAAAGACGATTCTAATGCCGGGATGGGAGAGGGTCGCGTGTCGATGAAACTCGTATTTGTCGGTGAAGCGTTCCTTGCAAACGATACATCGTGCTCGCCAAGTGTTTTTCGGCGTATGAATCGGCTGATTCGCCAGTATCTTCGTAAGGCGAGCATGAGTTTTGCCCAAGTTCGACAACTTGGGCGTCTTCGGGTTCGCCTTCGCGGCAACTCTGACGTTTCTCCGTCCGCCCGTCGGTACGGCCTGATCGTCCGTTAGCGCGACGCTGACGGAGCTCGTCGCGTCTACGGGGCTCACATTCCCGGCGCGTTTCCGGCTCGGTGAATCGAGATTAACGCTGCCTCGTGAGGATTCACCGCTGCTCGATGTTTTCTTCGTCTCGACCAGATTCGCGCGTCCCTCGGAAGCCTCGTTCGCCGCGCTTTTCGCTGCTGACAATGAGCGCGTCGCGATACCGGGAGAATCCCTCGTTGACTCGCGCGAAACGAGTATCGGCGTTTTTGGGGCCTCCGCGAGGATCTTCATGCCCTGCGACTTCTCGGACCACGCTACTTGACGAGTGTCCGTCATTCGTCGAGGATTCTGTTCGGCGTTAGTTCCGGCAACCGTGCTGTGCCGGGGTGCTTTTTCACTCGGCTCGCTCGGTCCCTTCGTCTCGTTCGTCCGTTTGCCGTTTCGCGACGAATTGTTCGGTGTCGCGGCCCGTTGACGCTGCACACCTACAACTTGTTGAATACGCGCCAGTTCTCGCGAATTCTCTATCTTCTGGAGGGTGCAAACGGTGGGTTTTTGAAAAATGTTGGTATCCTTACCGGGACCGGGTAGTACCATGACGATGTTGGTATTGTCGAGTCCCGTCACCATCCGCGCTGGCAATTGTATCGTCGGGTTGTCCAGCGTCCGAGGCAATCTCGTCGACGTTTTGGACCTCGTCGATTGGATTGACTTCCCTGTCGATCCTGACGGTCCTGTTGGCTCCATTTTCACCAATTGCGGTATTCTCTTGGTCGAGTGCGACAAGACCCGACCAATTTCGAGCGTACGATCGGCCAACAGGTGCATCACATGCGGCGTCGAACTCGGCACCAATCGTAGCACGTCCGTCGGCGAAGCGGCTACCAATTGCGCAACGCTCACCGGTCTGCCCGCCTCTCGATGCTGCGCTGTCGCGTTGCTCGCGGACCTTGCCATTGTAGCGCTCGATTTGGCTAGAGGTTGCGCCGCTGCACCGGACAAGTTGACCACCACCTGTGGTACTCTCGAAGCCGCGTTCTGGGTCGGACGAACCGATCTTAGGGATGAGTTCTGCGGTGCGGTCTGCTTCGCTGTCGTCGACGCATCAGGTGCCGATCGCGTTGCTTCGGCGGAGGACTTCACCACCGAGATTACGGGCCTCCAAGACGAATAAGATGGCGACTTGTCCACCGTGACAGGCGCGCCGCTCGCCAACTGTGCCGGCTTCGGGTGATAAACTTGCACAGGTGCCATGACGGAAGCACGAGGCCCTGGGCGCGCGACATTATGGCCCTCCTTTGTCACCAGACGCAGTGACAGAGACGAATTTTGACGGACTGCCGTAACAGCTTCTTTCGTCTCTGGCGGCATGCGGCTTGTCAGTTTATCAGATTCCACAAGTTCAACGGTATGCTCGCGTCTCACCTGCTTCGTCGCAGGACCCATTGTTGTACGGCGCAGCTGTTTGGTCGCGGCTCCGCCAACCTCGCCGTCGTCTATCCTTATTATCTCGCAGTCGCGCTCAACGCTCTTAGCTTTCTTGGTATCGACCTTGCGTGCCGCGCCAATGTCTTTTTCTCCTCTCTCGTCGACATTGCGCTTCTTGTTATTGTACGAGGTCAGTATTCTCGGACGCGGCATGATGGCTGCTCAACTTTGTGATTTTCAAACCCGCGTTCCTCGTTTCGAGTGTCGAGGCGAACCGTGTACACTTCTACATGGTCGCGCGAACACACGGTGCCTGCGAACAAACGGATCGTACGTTTATACGGGTTCAACCAAAGTCGAACTCGAATGATGAAAAATGGAAGTCGGCGTGGCGAGAGTTATTCGTAAGGGCGAAAATAGGTTAGGAAAGATTCGGGAGTGTTAGCAAGGGGATTTATCGTTTGATACTTTGCATTCGGGTAGTCGCATCGTTCTAACCTGCAAAGGCACTCGATTCTTCGCGATGCAGTGTCCCCGACGAATCCTCCGAGTTAACCGCACTTGTGGTCCGGCGATTGCGAAGCGTTGAACGGAGAGAGTCACTGTTTTCGCATGGGAGTTTACGTGGAGAATACTTGTTAAGAGATAGATGTGGAGAAAATGCTATCGTTGCGGTGTATATCGATGTATTTACTGATTTTTTTGCGTATTTACAGACACCAACGACGATAACGCGCCATTTTTAGCAGCGTCGTCGCAGCGCCCCAGGCGGACACTCGACGCACTAGCGGCAGACATGCGCACTGAGATGCACAATACCCCGCGAATAATTCAAGCTATACACAGGTGCGATAGTACGAAGAATCGAATGTACAAATGATTTGAGGTTGAACACGTTTGGTTTCTTATATATTTAGGTGTGTAAATCAATTCGAAAGCGGAGGAAAATCGAAAACTCACTTGCTAAAGAAGTCGCTATGAGATTTTCATCGAAATCTATCTTTTGTTATGAGAATTTTTCAAAAAGTTTGTGAACGATTTGTGAGAAATGTTGTAGAATACCGAGTAAGAGAAATATTGTAAATTGTTTGGGAAGAAGGGTTGAAAATGGCGATGAAGTTTTCTCGATGAAAATTCGGCAAATTCGACATTGTTAGATTATTCATTGTTAACATTGATGACATTGTTAGCATTGACATATTCATTCCACGCTACTGCATAAAGTAGAGTCATCATGAAAAATTGATACGTGCTCATATATAATTACGATAAATAAAGTACAATGAACAGTAACATGCGAGCTGTTGCTGATTCATTGATATCGTACAGTTAATTATCCAGCGTTCGAAACGAACGAGTCACCCGCCGCGTGTCCTTCAAGCAGAGCATTAAAACAATTAAAGACTGCGGTAATTGACCTCTTGAGACAACGTATATCGCACTTGTGTTTCCATCGGTAAGATGTTTCTCTCACGTTCCCGATGCTCGTTCCACATAGGATTTTTTCTTCTGCAGTGACAAAGAACAACCTCCTTAAGGGCTTATACCTACTTGACATTTTTGATAATATCCATTTTTGGTTATTGGTGGATTCTCAAAATGTGACGTTTCAAAAATATTCTCTGGAAAGTTCGAGTCGATCCGTTCAAAATTGAGAGGTATGAGCATTCATAAGTAGATTTCGCGAATCAGGGAATTTTAAGGCTTTAGGCCACAGTAACGGGTATAAAAACATGTGCGAATTTAACATTTTTTTTCGGATGAAAAAGTGATTCAATCATAAAATTAATTACACATCTATTTAGTATGAATATCAAGCTGTTAGAAAATATTTTTTTTTTCGATGTACAAAATGGCCGGCTACCAATATTTTCTTTTATCTTTTTTTTAGGCGCTCCGCGGCGTGACATTTAGCATCCACAACTTTGTACTTAAAACAAAAAACAAAAATTCTCGTCAATCTACATTAGAATACCTAGAGAAGTACGTACGGAATTAAAAAAATATTGTTTTATTCAAAAGTTGTAGGTATTTGAACTTAAGAAATGAATTTTCAGTGAAAAATTTCGTTATAACTGCTCGTAAAATGAAAAGTTTTCGATTAATCAGAAATTCCGTACGTGCTTCTCTGCGAAATGCAATTAGGAACATAACTTTCAAATTTGAAGTAAATCGAGTGAAAATTGTTGAAGTTATTTGTCACGCCAATTGGAAAGAAGCTTTTTCGAGAAGTTTCGAGCGTCGGTCATTTTTTACATCGAAAAAAAAATATATATTTTTTCTAACAGCTTCACATTCATACTAAATAGATGTGTAATTAATTTTATGAGCGAATCACTTTTTCATTCGAAAAAAATTGTTCAATTCGCACATGATTTTATACCCGTTACTGTGGCGTTACTTAATGCGGTATACGTAGTTGCAAGGCAAAAAGGCGTTTTTTCACGATATTTTTCTGCAAAAGGATTTCATTTGGGCAAAACGAAAAGTTTTGGCATGTAGTGCACAGTAGTGGCAGTGTAGTGGCATCTTTTAGCTTTAGATTGGCATTTTTTATTTTCGAAAATATTCCTTAACACTGCTCCTGTAGGAAGTATCTTGGAAGTCCCCGAAAAATAGTGTCCGGCGGTGAGCAAAGTATCTCCGGTTTGGATTATCTGAAACGAAAAAACCAAAAAGATTCTTTTAGGGAATAGATGAATCCAGGTATTGATCGAAGGAACAGACGAAATTTTAATCTTTGACATAATGGTGGCTCGGGAAACAAACAATTTCGATTTTCGATCAAATTTTTTTCGTTAAATCATTGAAAAAAAATATAAATAATTATCGAACATCTTATTCCTTCGATCAATACCTGAAGAATATATATGACAAGGTTGTGTTAAAATTGCAGACCGATCGGTTGAGCCGTTTTTGAGAAATCGTGCTCACCGACTTTGAAAAGACCGTTTTGAGAAAAACGCGTTTGAAGTTTCGCGCGCTTTCTCTGTGGCGCTCCGAGCGTCCTTACAAATATGTGTGTATTTCCGAGAATATTCGCTGAATCGATTTGAAATTTTCAGGAAATATACTCACATATTTGTACATTCCGAAAATGCAATTAAAAAAAAATCGATTTTTTTTATTTCTAATTGCGTATAACCCGTTAAACGCGTTTTTCTCAAATTACTTTTTCAAGATCGGTAAACACAATATCTCAAATATCACTGCACCGATCAACTTACAATTTTACACGCTTCTTTTACATATCAAAAAGCAGTGCTTGAACGAAGCATTTTTTTTTGTTATTCAACGCGTAATTCTTTTTATTAACGAAAATAGAGCGTTTTTTCACAGAAAATCGATTCTTTCACTTTGGACTGCGGCCATTTTTTCCAAAATTTGTATCTACCCCATTTACAGACATTTTTCAACACAAAATTCTAAATATACTAAAAACATACTCTTCAATGTAAAAAAAAATTAAAATCCCGCACACATTTCCCCAGAAAAAATCTCGAAAATTCTCTCTTCCAGCCACGAGTTGGGTGTAACGCCTCAATGGAGATTCTCCCGGGGAACGTATTTGCAATTTCTAGCTATAGGGGCTTTGCCGAAAAATTCCAGGCGTCCAATATTGACAAATTCTGAAAATGAAAGAATGAAAACAAATTCTTAAGAACTAACTCAATAGGTAATCATTATAGTCTTTCGATTTTTTACTAAAACTTCTTTCAGATCAATCTCTTACACTAAATTTTCACTAACAAAACACAAAACTTTTTTATAATTATTTCTCCATTACAGATAAGAAAAATCGCCGATAAACGATGATATCTCTATCTATTAAGTATTTTCCCACTAAACATTATTTATTTCCATAAATAATGTTTTTTTTCGAAATAATCTTCCGGATATATGCAAAAATCCTGAAATATCAACAACATCGAGGTTAGTTATTTCTCATATTTCATCTCTTTATAATTCCATAATAGAATAACCCTCTTTCTCACACATCACACGTTTCAAACACCGATACATAAAAATAATCAACGAAATACAAGAAATTATTCATATTATATTAATATAGTTATAACCAAAACAGAACTAACATAATTGTTATATAAAATGACACGACACTTATATAACGGAAATATAACATAAAACGCTCATGTATATAACTGTTTCAAACGTGATTGATAAAAATTGTGTATCATAATTTATACAGAAAAATATAATTCCTGAAGAGGACCCGAATCAGAGGGCCGAACCGTAAGAAAAACATCCTTTACTTCCATCGCTGATCATGGAAAACCTTCTTTGGCTGGACCGAAGCCGAATTCTCAACGATCAACTTGTCCAATATTGACGCCACGAGCGACGTGTACAGATAAAAATTTAATTAAATGATGTGAAATTCCCATTAGTGTAGAATTAGAGAAACACGATCATTTGTTGCCAATGCATTGCACTTTGGTGATTATAAATCGGGTCCGACCTCGAAATTGCAGCCTTCCGGCACAATTAATATACGCCGCAGGCGATCGTGACATAAACCGGAAATATAACACACGACCAATTAAACATCCTCGATAAACCCGTTTTATTCGAATCGTCAAGTATAAATGCACATAAAAATGGAGTAGAATTTCCAAGTTTGTTTATTTTTCTTGTAAATTCTTCGTTTACACTGCAGAGGACATCCAGCGAGCGTTGCATTTCCATGTACGATCGATATGAATTCAGCACCGTTAATTAGCCAGCCATAAACGTGATTAACCTTCGCAGACGGGTGGAAAGGTCTAGGAGAGCATATTCACTCGATATCTCTGATCGTGGGATCTGTATCGTGCGTATACGCGAGAGACTGCATTTATCATTATCGTCGCGATCTCTCGTATCGTCGCTGCATTGTTATAAAAATAACAAAAGGTTAAATCCTATCGTCTTCACGCTGTAAATGTATATACGGATTTGACACAGTCTTAAATTGTCACGAGGTGCAGTCGACAATCGCGAACGTGTCTGAACGACTTTTAAAAGGCTCCGGGTTGTCCCATTTTTGTTCAAATATTAATTCTAGTCTACGAGTTCGATTTTTGTTGCACTATCTGCAATTTGCCTAGGCGTTTAGGGAAGGAAAGCTCAGAATGTCTCACCTTGTTCGCGAAAAAGTACACTTTTGTGAATAAATTATGCTACGGCTGTTCGGTAAGTCACTTTTGCACTTGACAGGGATTCGTTTGTCTTTTCCGCTAGTATGTGTACACTCTCGGGTTCTCCGGATATCGCAGAGGATCCGAGGATCTATCGACGTGGCATTGGCCAAAAAGTGAACAATGTGCTTACATCACAGCAGAATTTGACCGGAGTGGACTGGTACGCCCAAATCAATATAATCGATGGCTTTGGCAAGAATATTATTTTTTTTCGTACAAGCTAAAGCGACAAAACTGATTTTTTTTCTTCAATTCTCCATAGACAAAGTGGAAAACTCGGCGAAAAAATTGAGTTCGATTCTTCAGCATATACGAAAACTTTATTTCTTAAGGGGAGGTACCTGCGTAAACGTCGAGAAAAACAGGTGAACTTCGGGAATTTTTATCTCAAAAACTAATGTTTCGATTGGATCGGGGTTTTTTTTATTGGAAAATATGTATATTGAGGTATGTTTAGGATTTTTTTAAAATAAATTCGTTAACTGGAAGCGATTCAAACGCGTTTATCTCGAAACATAGTTTTCAAAGTCGGTGCCAGATGTATCTCGAAAACGGCTTGTCCGATTTTGTCCAAATTTGGATACAATATTCTTCGATCGTTTTTCTCGTTCGCCACGTAGGGGTTTTTCATTTGATTGAATCATTGCTTTTTTATGCAATGTGTATGCAATCCAAAATCGTCGGAAATTGCGAACGAAAAACGAATGTTAAATTAAAACGGTCGCAATTCCGTCAAAAATGAAAATTTCAAAAAAATCCTACGTGGCAAACGAGAAAAACTAGCGAAGAATATTGTATCCAAATTTGGACAAAATCGGACAAGCCGTTTTCGAGATACATCTGGCAGCGACTTTGAAAACTATGTTTCGAGATAATCGCGTTTGAATCACTTCCAGTGAACGAATTTATTTTAAAAAATTCCTAAACATACCTCAATGTACATATTTTCCAATTTAAAAAAACCCGGATCCAATCGAAACATTAGTTTTTGAGATAAAAATTCCCAAACTTTACCTGTTTTTCTCGCCGTTTACTCAGGTACCTCCCCTTAAGGGGTTGCCCCCACTTGCGATTTTGAAAAAATCGATTTTTTTTATTACATTTTTTTGAAGTATAAGTATCTGAGAATATGTCCTGAAAATTTCAAGTCGATCCGAACAAAATTGACTGAGATATGAGCGCTGAAAGAGAAGAATCCGTTATGTAAACGACCGGAAATTGAAACTTTAAACGCGTTTTTCTCAAAATGGCATTTCTGAAGTCGGTGACCAAGATTACTCGAACACCAATGAACCGATCTTCTTGAAATTTTGCAGGCTTATTTAATACATAAAAGTGTAGTCTTTAATCGTTCGATTTTTTCTTCGAAAAAAAATGGCCGTTTTATAGCCAAAAAACGGCCGTTTTTTTCGTTAAAATCGAACCATTAACTTTGACTGTCCGCCATTTTGTGAAAAATGAATATTGTTTAAAATCCTTCGATTGAAGACTAGTTTATACTTATATTTGACTAAATCCATCCGCATTTTTTTTTCAGATGATACACTTCGCCGCAATGTTGGTCACCGCAAACCGTGTATATAAAAACATTATTTCATTGACGGCCATTTGCCACTAAACAATGTAATATTTTTCAATAAAAAAATTAATGAAAGTTCTTCAAGATGTGTTCTTTAAGATGGTATATTGATCGATTAAGAAAGTTAAGTAGTTTTCTTTAAAAAAATTCATGAAAAAGGCCTTTTTTTGCGCTACAAGTGGGGGTAACGCCTTAACGGGTTACACGCTCATGCTCGGAAAAAAGTCAAATTTTTGTGATTTTTTTTTTGTTGAAAAAAGGCATGCAGGTTTTCAATTTTTGTAACATCAACGGGTATTTATCTTTATATAAAAGCTATCTATACATAAAAGCAAATCTTTTATGTATTTTTATCTATCAATACATAAAAACGAATCTTTTATCTATCAATAGATAAAGACGAATCGTTTATCTATCAATACATAAAGACGAATCTGTTATGAATTTTTATCTATCTATAGGGTAGGCTGAAGTCGATAGAAACACGGGTCAAATGAAACAAGTTGAATAACTCGCGTCGTCCCCCGTGCGCGGCGGACATTATTATGTGGGTACATTGCTTTTTCGACGTAAAAAGTAAGTTTTTTTTCTCCAAAACTATTGTTCCTTCTTCAGCGTTGTTTACAATCATCATTACTATGAATATCCTAGTTGAGTTTATTGTGGTCAGTACCTACTTACAACATTTAGGTTTTTTTGCCGTCTTGATACATTATTTGTAGCGAGGGTGTGGGGGCAGTTGAAACAAACGGTTGAAATTGAAACGTGTTTCTATTGACCCTGAACAAACATTTCATACGCAAGCAAGTTTTCCAAATATTGTTTTATTTTTTAGATGCCAAGAAATCGTCCGAAAAGCAAAATAATATTAAAGAACCTTAATATACCTTCAGTGATACTCAAACTGGAATGAAGAGCAATAAAACCGATTATTTTGATTAAAAGTATATTTTATTCACAGCAAACATACTTTATCACTTCATACACGTAATTAAGAGTACCTGGGCTTAGTAGAAACATTAGTTCAATCAGCTGATAACACCTATTTGAACTAATCCCAGGCACTGTTTCGATTGATCCCGACACAGGGCCAAATGAAACGTTTTCCGAGGGTTTCTAAATAGCTTCTACATAAGTTAAGAGCATATAAGAAGCAAAATCAATAATGCTATCATATAGCCAGATAATGTAGCTATAATTGAAGCCCATTACCAAACTGATAGGGTATAAAATGAAGTCGCACTAATCGATTTTCATGATGAAGGCAAATCTATTGTGTATTTTTATTTATACAGGGTGAGGCACTAACTTTTGCCATCTTGAATATCTCTGTAATTATCGACGTCACAAAAAAAATGTTTGAAACAAAAGTTGTACCGTACGAAAGGGGTCATCAAATGCGACCATTTTTTTTATCTCAGTGGAGGCGCTGTCGCACAGTAAAGGTCACCTCCACTTTTTTAAATGGGACGGTACATTTTTGTTCAACTATCTTATAGAGCATCGAAAACTCGATAAAAAACATTTAGGGGTCAAAGTCGTTCGAGGTCAATTAAGATAAAAAAGTGACATAAACTTTATTTTTATGTGAAATTACATTTATTCACAGTAGATGTTCAAAGTGATTGTCATTGGAATCAATGCAGTATTGCAATCTGCTTATCACGGATTGTGTAGAATTTCTTATCACTTCGGCACTTATCGAATCACAGGCTCGAAGAATTCTCTCACGCATATCATCCGGCGTAGTTGGACGTTCTTTATAAACAAGATCTTTCAAGTATCCCCACAAGAAAAAGTACAGAGGCGTCAAGTCTGGCGAGCGAGCCGGCCACGATACAGCTCCTCCGCGTCCAATCCAACGATTTGGAAATCTCTTTTGCAATTTATTTCTAGCTATCAGCGAAAAAAGTGCCGGGCACCCATCGTGTTGATACCACATTCTGTTTCTTGTTTCTAAAGGTATTTCTTCCAATAACGGACCTAATGTTTCTTGAAGGAATGTGGTGTACTTCCTACCATTAAGATTCCCTTCGATGAAATAAGGGCCTATGATTCTGTCCCCAATAATCCCTCACCATACGTTAACCGACTACGGTCTTTGGTGTGCAACTTGCCGCCAATGTGGATTTTCAGTTGACCACAAATGCATGCTATGCAAGTTAATATTTCCATGATTCGTAAATGTTGTCTCATCAGTAAATAAAATCCGATTAATAAATGAGTCATCTCTCTGAATCTGGCGTTGAGCCCATCGGCAGCATTCAGGGCGATTCATGAGATCCGTACCAGTTAAGAGGGAATGATACCTCATCGCGGTCGGTATGGTAGAACAATTATAGATTCCCAAAAATCTCGAAAACGGCTCTTCAGATCCCGTCGAAACTTTGCCAAACGACGTCAAATAGATAGACGAACAGCTGTCTTCCCCTCAAATTTTCTGAATTTGAAAAAAAAACTAGAATTGCTTATGATAAGCGAATCTATATTTTTGTTCTTAAATTCAGAAAATTTGAGGGGAAGACAGCTGTTCGTCTATCCATTTGACGTCATTTGGCAAAGTTTTGACGGGATCTGAAGAGCCGTTTTCGAGATTTTTGGGAATCGATAATTGTTTTACCATCCCGACCGCGATGAGGTATCATTCCCTCTTAATTCCTGGTGGAGACCGATGTGGTAAGGATGATATTTATGACGATGTAGCACACGTAGAATACTTATTTGGCTTACGCCAGATTCCCTCGCAATTTGACGAGAACTTGCACAAGGGTCTCGATGAACGGCGGAAAGAACACCAATTTCCGTTTCGTTGTTAGTAACTCGCTTTTGTCGGCTACTTTCCCGACGGGTTAAGGATCCAGTTGTCCTCAGTTTAGTGTATAAAATTTGAAATGTACGGCGTGTAGGATGAGAACGTTCAGGAAAACTTTCAGCGTACAAGTCTCTAGCTTTCACTGCATTTTTCTGACATTCTCCGTAAATTAGAAGCATAGCAGTTTGCTCTTCAAAAGAATGCATCATTTACATCCGCTTGATTCATTAATACTAGTATCACCATTCTTACTATCGTTATCTTGGGTTTGATTGGGCGAAACATTGTACAATGTTCCGTGTACATTGTAGGTTTGGTGCCGTTGTTTACATACAAGACAATGGCAAAACTTCGGCGATAAGTGCCGAAGTGATAAGAAATTCGTGATGAGGAGATTGCAATACTGCATTAATTCCAATGGCGATCACTTTGAACATCTACTGTGAATAAAGGTAATTTCACATAAAAATAAAGTTCATGTCACTTTTTGATCTTAAATGACCTTGAACGACTTTGACCCTTAAATGTTTTTATGCAGTTTTCGATGCTCTACAAGATAGTTAAAAAAAATGTACCGTCCCATTTAAAAAAGTGGAGGTGACCTTTACTGTGCGACAGCGCCTCCACTGAGATTTAAAAAAATGGTCGCATTTGATGACCTCTTTCGTACGGGACAACTTTTGTTTCAAACATTTTTTTGTGACGTTGATAATTACAGAGATATTCAAGGTGGCAACAGTTAGTGCCTTACCCTGTATATACATAAAAGCATATATTTTATGTATTTTTATCTATCTATACATAAAAGCAAATGTTTTATTTATTTTTATCTATCTATACGTAAAAGTGAATCTTTTAGTTGACAAAAATTGTCAAAAAAACCAATATCGATAAATGTGATAGATACAACGATTTGTGCAGACCGCCGCTTCATAAACGTCCTTCGCGGTGACCAATGCGGCGCGGAAACAAATCAGCCGAAATTAACAAATCAAACGCATTTGGTTTTGCATGAAATTGTCTCGTGCTTGGACGAAGGATTCGATAAAATATTGATTTTTGAAAAAATGGCCGGCGTCTAATGTGAAAGCATAGATTTTCGATGAAAAAAACCGTCTATTGTCGTTGCTAAAAAAATCGATGCATCGAACAAAAAATTCCTTCGTTCAAGCACTGATTTTTTATATGGAAAAAATGCTTGTGAAATTGAAAGTTGATTGGCGCGGTGATTTTTGAGATATCGTGGTGGTCGATGTTGAAAAAGTCATTTTGAGAAAAACGCGTTCATAATTCACCGGTTTGTGAACCTACCTCTAAACGCCCATAACGCCCTCAATTTCGAACGGATTGACTTGAAATTTTCGGAGAATATTTCTGAAACGTCATATTTTGACAATCCTTCGAAAACCGAAAATCTATATTTTCCCTTAATCAAGCCCTTAACCCTTCCTTGACACACTGGGTCATTATGACCCGGACGAATTTCAAATAAAATGCTCACTTTCCTAAAATCCAAAGTTTTCAATATCTTTTTACAACAATTTAATTTTACACTTTTCGAATTTTAATTATGCAGACGTATTAAGAAATGTTTAAAATGTATCCTGGATTTAAAAAAATAAAAATCGACCGACGGGTTGTTAAGGTAGAACGAGCGCGCGCTTTTGATTTCTATAAATTTTGTTCAAATTTAACCAGATATTGTTCATATCATTAAGCATATTTGAGTGAAATTTCAGAACAGTCGACTATTGACATTGGGAGATAATGGGTTTTAAAATTGCAACTTTTCACACTGCAGGGTCTGCATTGAAATTTAGACCGAACAATTTTCCGTAAAAAATATTCGTCCCCTATAATAAGCAGACATATGGCAGCACCGTTCCACGTATCCATGGACGTAAGTTTGCGCGGCATATTTAAAATAATATTCCTACACAAATTTTTATTTGGAAGTAATTTTTAATCGGACAAAGTTTTTAATTAGTTATGAATTAACCAACACTTTTATTTTTCAATGAAGATAACATAAGCAATATAAAATATTTATATTTATAACGCACATATTTTTTTATGATAAAAGTTTTGAACTTTAGGAACACGATAATTTTTTTTCTCGAAATATTCAACAATGCTGTTCTGCGGTGTTGCCATATGTCGTCTTATTATAGGAGACAAATATTTTTTACGGAGAATTATTCTGTCTTTACTGAACGTTTTTAGCAAAACTGAATCGTAAAGGCAATCCAAACTTTTTTTTATTCTTTTCCTAACTATTTTGCTATCTAAACATAATTTTTTTTTAAATTTATAAAAACAATAAAACGGTACGACGAATTACGTGACCTGAGTTCCGGTCAATGCAGACCCTGCAGGGTTGGAATTTCCAATTTCAAAACCCATTATCTCCCAATGTAAATAGCCGAGTGTTCTGAAATTTCACTCAAACATGCATAATGATATGAACAACGTCTGCTTAAAATTTGAACAAAATTTATAGAAATGAAGAGCGCGCGCTCGTTCTACGTTAAGGGCAGGTGGATGAAGTTCTATCCGGGTTAAATTGGCCCAGTGTGTCAAAGCCGTGGCCGAATATAAGTGTGTCAAGGAAGGGTTGATATATCTGTAAAGATCGGTTCTCGAGGCTCACAGTGCACTGTTTCTTTTCCATAAAGCGTTTTCTAAGCTAACAATGAATTTTTGCGTGAGCCTCTCCAATACGTTATTTACCGAGACGTTCTATACTAATAGAGAAAAAAAAGATTCATCGTGCGTCTTCAATAAGGCATTCAAACGATACACCGACCTATTTACCCTGTATGGGATAAGGCCTCGCATCTTGGCAACAATACTTGGTAAAAATAATGACAGTAGAAATAATGAAAAAAAAAGAGCGCAGTCGACGAGAACGAATGATGGACGTTACAAGCGTTAGTAACAAATGGACTCGTGAAGGGGATGTACTTGACGACTCCGAGGGTTTTTCATATTATCGGGTCGAGGCATTCGCATATAACACGTCCGCGTTCATCAGTTCAACATTTCGTCTAATTGGGCAGACGGAGGCACGCGGAAGTTTATGCACGGTTTTATCATGATCCAGACACCTTCGGAATCGACAGGGATCAAGAATAATCTAACGAAGAATGCAATTCCCTTTTGGCACGTTTCGAGATATTTGCTAATTGAACGAACTAGGAAATACGTATTTTAAATGTGGAAAAGTCTATGAAATAGTCATCATTGCAACTCCAACTAGTGACTTTAATCGATCACTCGTAAATCCCAATTTATTATATTAAGAACGATTTATCAAGGCCTTAGGCCACAGTAACGGGTATAAAATCATGTGCAAATTTAACAATTTTTTTCGTATGAAAAAGTGATTCACTCATAAAATTAATTACACATCTATTTAGTATGAATATCAAACTGTTAGCTCGATATTCATACTTGAGTAACAAGGCAGTAAAAAAATAACAAATAATTTTGAAAAATCGAGTTACTTCATTGAAAAATATTCGCCGAGAGTCGAAATTTAAAAAAAAATTCTGACGTTTTTTAACATTTTTCCATTCAAATGGCTCTATCTTTGGCAGGATTTGACGTATATACATTCGTAAAAAATGAAAATGTGCGTCTTTATCTAGCCTTCCAGAAAAAATTTAGTTTTTAATTTAGATTTTTAATTTAAATTTTATTGAGCAGGCCGAACGACCGTTTCAGGGCAAAATATGCAAAAATATTTTTTTTCTCAAGGAAAGACACTTGTTATTTTCTTTTTAAGAATTTCCCCGAATTGTGAATACGAAAAACGGATCTTTGGTATTTTTTATATTATGGGATTCCTAAACACCGTGAAATAACAGCTATTTTTTTATTTTTTATTAATATTCGATTGAAGAGTGTGGAGCACACCAAGGCGACAATACACATGACATATATGTCATACGTATTTCAAAAACCTGGTAGACATACAGCGAGTGCTCCATACTCTACAATCGGATATTAATAAAAAATAAAAAATAGCTGTTATTTCACGGTGTTTAGGAATCCCATAATATAAAAAATACCAAAAATCCGTTTTTCGTATTCACAATTCGGGGAAATTCTTAAAAAAAAAAAAATAACGAGTCCTTTCTTGAGAAAAATAATCTTTTTTGCATATTTTGCCCTGAACTGGACGTTTGCCTTGCTCAATAAAATATAAACTAATTGTTTTCTGAAAGGCTAGAAAAAGACGCACATTTTCATTTTTTACGAATGTAAATGGGTCAAATCCTGCCAAAGATACAGCAATTCGAGTGGAAAAATGTTTAAAAATGGTAATCAATGAGAAAAAACGTCAGAAATTTTTAAAAAATGTCGACACTCGGTGAATGTTTTTCAGTAAAGCAACTCGATTTTTTTTTAATGGCTGAAGTGACGTAGAATGCCTCATATATTTTTTTCTATGTACAAAATGGCCGACTACTAATATTGTCTTTTGTTATCTTTTTTTAGGCGCTCCGCGGCGTGACATTTAGCGTGCTCAATTTTTTACCTAGAACAAAAAACAAAAATTCTCGTCAATCTACATTAGAATAACTAGATAAGTACCTAGGGAATTTAAAAAATATTGTTTTATTCGAAAGTTGTAGGTATTTGAACTTAAGAAATTAATTTTCAGTGAAAAATTTCATTATAACTGCTCATAAACTGCTCATAAAATGAAAAGTTTTCGATTAATCAGAAATTCCGTACGTACTTCTCTGCGAAATGCAATTAGGAACATAACTTTTAAAATTGAAGTAAATCGAGTGAAAATTGTTGGTTATTTGTCACGCCAATTGAAAAAAAAAAACTGTTTCGAGAAGTTTCGAGTAGTCGGCCATTTTGTACATCGAAAAAAAAAAAATTTCTAACAGCTTGATATTCATACTAAATAAATGTGTAATTAATTTTATGAGTGAATCACTTTTGCATACTAAAGAAAATTCTAAATTCGCACATGATTTTATACCCGTTACTGTGGTCTAACTCCTTGAATAAACACTGAATCATCACTTAATATCTAGAAGAATTTATTTGTTCAAGTGGACTGTATGAGTAACGATTCATAATTAGCGGAATAAAAAACGTCGTAGGCACCATATTTCGAATCTCTATCTGCCAAGAAATTTTTTACTGAAAGTGGATTGCACCAAAGTCACAAAAGTTCTATTGCGGCATCGCTCGTCCGTCTCGAAAAAAAATGATCGGAATCTTCGGAGATGGATTTAACCTACTGGTATAACCTGAATTATCAGACGCCGATCGTTGCTTGGGATGACATAGCTTTGGTATCTTCGTGCACGTTATCGACGCTATCTACCGCAATCTGTCGATGCGAGAAATCAACGTAATCTGTATATAAATAATATTAATGTAAAAGCAAATATGAATATGAAATTTTTCCAGATTGTTTTATCGAGATGAAACGAGATCGTCAAATCGACAAGTCAATGATAAAAAGACGCGCGCTCGATAAGAGAATTCGATTGGGTGTTAAGGTAATACTATCGCTTCATAGTAGTCATGCCACTTATCATTCTTGAGACTTGTATAATTTATATTTTTAACATATGCAAGACAAAATAATTTGTAATAACTAAAATTTTCCATGTGTAAACTGTTTAATGAATGTATAGATTTTATTAGAAAAATGAAAAAATAGTTATTCCAACTATGAGCGCAGTATTTCTAGGTTTGACATTTGGCAATATTGGTTGTATCTCCGTCTCTTTTTACTCAACCAGGTGAGTTTAGCCTTCGTCCTTTTCAACGTTGATCTGACAAAACAATGTCAGGTGCGGGAAATATAAAGCATTGTATTCGGGCCACGACTGGTAAAAAGCGTGGAAAATTTGTGTCGGCGAAATATGTCGGTTAAAAATGAAATATGTGTGGAAATTCGAATGAGTGAGATGAGGTTAGGACTACAGTCAGCTGGTGCATTGCCGCCACGTCTCTTTATCGTAGCAAGTGGTAATAAATCCGATACCGGAAGTTCAAATTAAACTTGATATTCATAAAAATTAGGTCAATAAGCGTAATTTTTTCTGAGATCATTGGATTACTACAGGTGTTAAGTATGTAAATCTGATTATTTTTAAGAATCCGACGGATTCCCACTATTGTATACGCTTTTGTACCGATCGGAAATTGGATTTTTGTGTGTCGTCTCGGAATTCCTTCACAAGAACACGCAATATTAATATTTTTTTCTCTGTAATTAGGACGATAACCGATCCTGAAATTTTACAGAGACAATTATTTATATATTTAGTAAAGCTCAAACAAAAAAAAATTATGAAAATCCTATGGATTGAAGCCTGGCGATAGGATTACCTTGAAGAAAAGCAGGTCCACTCATCAACCCTCTTCCACGGATGCTACCATCTAAATTCTTTCGTCCTGTGGAACTTTTTCTCTCTGATTAAGGGGTAAAGTCACCCCAGGTCTTAAAAAAGGCCAATTTCAAGAATATCTTCAACGAGTACAATGAAAGCAGTAAAAAATTGAGTTGAAATTTTTTCCTATTCATAGTTTTAAGGGTACGACAATTTTTTTCTCGTAATTTTCAATTGAAAATGGCGGCATCGGAATACGAGACCGTAGATTACCTCTCGTGCAACGTGTTCCACGGCCGGAAAGATCTATCTCGTAGTTTGTCAACCTAGTACAAAAACAAACAAAAAATGTTAAAGTATATACAAAGAGCTACGAAACTGCGTACGAAAATAAGAAAGTACCTTTTTCACCAACAGCAGATTTGAATGCAGATTTGAATGAAAACTTTCATTTTTTTTTAGCAAAAAAGCATGTAAATGATTGTTTATCAAAAAAGTTAATAACCAATAGCAAAATCCGTACGTAATTCCATGGAGAATGCATCTGAAAATATAGGTTCAGAATTTTATGTGAATCGGTGCATATTTAGCTGAGTTACATTTCCGGTCAGTTTAAAAAACATGGTTTCGAGAAAAAAAAGCGTTCAAAGTTTAAACTAACATTGAGCATTAGAAATGTTCGATTTACCTTTAATGTTCGATTCCAGCACCATACATTTGCCCTTCCAACGGAACACTGTCCCTTTTTTTCTGAAAATTTGTAAATCTTTGAGTGCCCTAGCCCGAGTCGAAATTTTCGAGCCGCGTTCAACCCACAAAATGAAGGCGAGCAGAAATCGGCGTGAGCGGATTATTGGGTATCTAAAGGAGGGTACACCCGAGTCGAAATTTTTAGCCTCCTCTGAACCCTCGCAGGACCCATTTCTTTTGTAATACATAAGCCGCCAGCCTCCGTTGAACCTACGAAACCTCATTTGTCGAGTTCAGTGCCATGCAGAGACCTCCTCTTGGCCCACAGTAGCCTCTGCTAGACCTCCCAAACCGTCTCTCGACCCCAGTTTCAGTGAAACGTGCAGAGCACAGGCCTCCTTAACCTGCTTTCAACCTCAAACTGTTGCCTCGACCCCACCTAACCTGCTTTCGGCCCAAATTCGATATCTCCTCCATCATCATTCCATTGTGGCCTGGTCGGTAACCCGTTCGATGACGAAATTAATAAAAATACATCGTCCCCTTATCAAATTATTAGTGCAATATTAATATGCGAAAACAATCAAATTTTCTCAGTATCGATTTATTATTATTTTATAGGCAATTCATAAAAGAATGCTTGTATATACAGTCTTACTCCAATTCTATCGGATTAATGGGCGTTTTCCTGTCAGAAAAAATCTCACAGGAAAATTCTTAAAAAATGTCAGTCTATCCACTATAAGCTTATGCGACGTTTTTCGTCCTTGACGTTTCTTCTTAAACCCTCTAGTTCTTGAGTTACATTGCATTATCTAGAATTAGTCTTTTTTAGCAAAAAATGAAATAACATTGCGAAAAAAATCGTACAAAACTTTATAAAAACGCAAATGGACTTCTTGCTACCCCGTTCAAGTTTATCATGGATAAACGCAACAATTTTTTTTGCATAAGTCATGCGCCCAATTCTCGGTGGTCGAAAAGAAGCCGAAAATCAGTCACGTATAAAAGTGCGTACCGGGGCGAAAAGAAAATTATAAAAAAATATTTCAGAAAAGCAATATAAAGCTGAATTTATTCCCGTCGAAACGCCGTTCGGTAAATTTGGTTATCTTTTTATTTACGAAGCTATGTAACTTTTCGTGCAGCAAGAAATATCGACTATGGTGTATCCAAACTTTTAAGCGACGGTATATATTATATAATACTATATATATATATATATTATACTCGCAATATGTGGTTGCATTAATATATTGGAATATACACTACCAGTCAAAAGTATTCAGACACTTCAGATAACTGCAAAACTTAATATCACTTTGGATCATTGCAAACTTATGGTAGAATAATAATTATTTTACGAAGATAGTATAAAGCTCTGTCTAATTACTTAATTATATAGATCTTTATAGTATGTTCGTGAAATAATAAATGAAATGAATTATATTACTCTAACATAATTTGGCAATTATCCAGCGCTCAAAAGTTTTGCGATTATGTGGAGTGTCCGAAAACTTTTGGCTGGCAGTGTAGATCTAAATAACATATAATATTGATATCTATATGGAACGTTAGGGTGTTAATTATAGTCTATTTCATGTTTTACAGGATTGAAATTGTCGGTTTAGAATTCAACCTCATTCGATTTTTTCTTTTTGTTTTTGTGCGTTTTGTTTTTTTTTGTTTATTCAATAATAAGTTGATAAATGTCGACGGCCGATTGCCGTCGATTTTAAATAAAATGTTTGATTTTTCTTTGTTTTCATTTTTAGCACGTCGAAAATTTAAAAACCATTTCCACGTGTATGTATGAAGCATATTTTTATTTTTTTCCGCTAAATAATTATAATATTAACTAACCGCGTCTATTTGATTCTTTTTTATTTTAGTTGACTAGATTTTTCATAGAACCAAATTTTTCCTATTGCATTCCATCATTAAAATGATTGATTTCAAAAATGTTTATTTATAGAAAATGAATCTATTTAATATCGTCCAATAACTACATATTTTATTTGATCCTAATAAATCTGTGATTCGGTTTCATCAGTTCAACATCTTCATCTGTTCAAAAAAACAATTTAGTTCAGTTCACTGAATGGGTCTAGTTATTTTTTTTTAATTTACCTTAAATAGAATTTTCTTAGAGTTAACCTTTTTTCTATTTGATTGAACTAATGGTCCATCTTTATTGCAACACTCATATAAAAGGAGCGGGAGGTAGAGAAGGTGGAGAGAGAGGAATTTTATATATATGTATATGTATATGTGTGTTTGTTTGAAAAATCTATAGCATGTTATTCGATGAAACTCTCTAATTATCACAATCATATTAACTAATTCACATAGCTTATGTGATAGAACTAATAGTTAGAGGTATTCATTTGGTCTCTTATGCCATATCAGCGACTAAAATGTTATAAGCACTCGGTAGCATAGGGGCAGCGGAGCGTAGTTATGAGTAGGTAGGCTAGGTTCAAGGCGCATATAGGGCAAATATTTTCTTCGAACAAAATCATTTCTATAGGCCAGGGAATGACGAATTAGGATGAAAAATCCTTGTGGTAAATCTCTCAATTAAGGCGTTCATTTTATTTTCGATTTATGAAATATTTTATACATATAGTACACTTAGCTTTACAGTGTGCATTGTAAGCAAATAAAGATTAATTTAAATCTCATCTTTATTAATATATATAAATATCTGTGAAAGAAATATGATCGTAGTAGACTGTGAGACAAGGAAAATACCTATTTTATTTAAATAGATTCCATATAAATTCATTTTTTTGTTTAGAAGTGTACAGTAGGCCGAAAGGGGGGGAAGTAGGTTCTGCGGGAGCGCTCGCAGTAGGCCGAACTGAGGTTCCGTAGGTTCAATTGTGAACCTCACTGACCTCCTTTGAGTCAAAAAGTCTACTTTCTGCCATGCCGGAGGTTCATCGGAGGCTCTAACGCATGGTACTTTCAAACATTGCCCGAGTCGAAATTTTCGAGCCGCGTTCAACCCACAAAATAAAGGCGAGCAGAAATCGGCGTGAGCGGATTATTGGGTATCTAAAGGAGGGTACAATGTTTGAAAGTACCATGCGTTAGAGCCTCCGATGAACCTCCGGCATGGCAGAAAGTAGACTTTTTGACTCAAAGGAGGTCAGTGAGGTTCACAATTGAACCTACGGAACCTCAGTTCGGCCTACTGCGAGCGCTCCCGCAGAACCTACTTCCCCCCCTTTCGGCCTACTGTACACTTCTAAACAAAAAAATGAATTTATATAGAATCTATTTAAATAAAATAGGTATTTTCCTTGTCTCACAGTCTACTACGATCATATTTCTTTCAAAGATATTTATATATATTAATAAAGATGAGATTTAAATTAATCTTTATTTGCTTACAATGCACACTGTAAAGCTAAGTGTACTATATGTATAAAATATTTCATAAGACGAAAATAAAATGAACACCTTAATTGAGAGATTTACCACAAGGATTTTTCATCCTAATTCGTCATTCCCTGGCCTATAGAAATGATTTTGTTCGAAGAAAATATTTGCCCTATATGCGCCTTGAACCTAGCCTACCTACTCATAACTACGCTCCGCTGCCCCTATGCTACCGAGTGCTTATAACATTTTGGTCGCTGATATGGCATAAGAGACCAAATGAATACCTCTAACTATTAGTTGTATCACATAAGCTATGTGAATTAGTTAATATGATTGTGATAATTAGAGAGTTTCATCGAATAACATGCTATAGATTTTTCAAACAAACACACATATACATATACATATATATAAAATTCCTCTCTCTCCACCTTCTCTACCTCCCGCTCCTTTTATATGAGTGTTGCAATAAAGATGGACCATTAGTTCAATCAAATAGAAAAAAGGTTAACTCTAAGAAAATTCTATTTAAGGTAAATTTAAAAAAAATAACTAGACCCATTCAGTGAACTGAACTAAATTGTTTTTTTGAACAGATGAAGATGTTGAACTGATGAAACCGAATCACAGATTTATTAGGATCAAATAAAATATGTAGTTATTGGACGATATTAAATAGATTCATTTTCTATAAATAAACATTTTTGAAATCAATCATTTTAATGATGGAATGCAATAGGAAAAATTTGGTTCTATGAAAAATCTAGTCAACTAAAATAAAAAAGAATCAAATAGACGCGGTTAGTTAATATTATAATTATTTAGCGGAAAAAAATAAAAATATGCTTCATACATACACGTGGAAATGGTTTTTAAATTTTCGACGTGCTAAAAATGAAAACAAAGAAAAATCAAACATTTTATTTAAAATCGACGGTAATCGGCCGTCGACATTTATCAACTTATTATTGAATAAACAAAAAAAAACAAAACGAACAAAAACAAAAAGAAAAAATCGAATGAGGTTGAATTCTAAACCGACAATTTCAATCCTGTAAAACATGAAATAGACTATAATTAACACCCTAACGTTCCATATAGATATCAACATTATATGTTATTTAGATCTACACTGCCAGCCAAAAGTTTTCGGACACTCCACATAATCGCAAAACTTTTGAGCGCTGGATAATTGCCAAATAATGTTAGAGTAATATAATTCATTTCATTTATTATTTCACGAACATACTATAAAGATCTATATAATTAAGTAATTATACAGAGCTTTATACTATCTTCGTAAAATAATTATTATTCTACCATAAGTTTGCAATGATCCAAAGTGATATTAAGTTTTGCAGTTATCTGAAGTGTCTGAATACTTTTGACTGGTAGTGTATATTCCAATATATTAATGCAACCACATATTGCGAGTATAATATATATATATATAGTATTATATAATATATACCGTCGCTTAAAAGTTTGGATACACCATAGTCGATATTTCTTGCTGCACGAAAAGTTACATAGCTTCGTAAATAAAAAGATAACCAAATTTACCGAACGGCGTTTCGACGGGAATAAATTCAGCTTTATATTGCTTTTCTGAAATATTTTTTTATAATTTTCTTTTCGCCCCGGTACGCACTTTTATACGTGACTGATTTTCGGCTTCTTTTCGACCATCGAGCATTGGGCGCATGACTTATGCAAAAAAAATTGTTGCGTTTATCCATGATAAACTTGAACGGGGTAGCAAGAAGTCCATTTGCGTTTTTATAAAGTTTTGTACGATTTTTTTCGCAATGTTATTTCATTTTTTGCAAAACAAGACTAATTCTAGATAATGCAATGTAACTCAAGAACTAGAGGGTTTAAGAAGAAACGTCAAGGACGAAAAACGTCGCATAAGCTTATCGTGGATAGACTGACATTTTTTAAGAATTTTCCTGTGAGATTTTTTCTGACAGGAAAACGCCCATTAATCCGATAGAATTGGAGTAAGACTGTATATACAAGCATTCTTTTATGAATTGCCTATAAAATAATAATAAATCGATATTGAGAAAATTTGATTGTTTTCGCATATTAATATTGCACTAATAATTTGATAAGGGGACGATGTATTTTTATTAATTTCGTCATCGAACGGGTTACCGACCAGGCCACAATGGAATGATGATGGAGGAGATATCGAATTTGGGCCGAAAGCAGGTTAGGTGGGGTCGAGGCAACAGTTTGAGGTTGAAAGCAGGTTAAGGAGGCCTGTGCTCTGCACGTTTCACTGAAACTGGGGTCGAGAGACGGTTTGGGAGGTCTAGCAGAGGCTACTGTGGGCCAAGAGGAGGTCTCTGCATGGCACTGAACTCGACAAATGAGGTTTCGTAGGTTCAACGGAGGCTGGCGGCTTATGTATTACAAAAGAAATGGGTCCTGCGAGGGTTCAGAGGAGGCTAAAAATTTCGACTCGGGCTAGCTCGTGGCCGGAAGAAAGAGGAATTTTCATGAATTTTTTCCGAAAAAACGTGTGCCGGCTCGGAAGCCTTTCTCGGAAGAACTTTTATATAAATTATATAAATAGAATTTTATATAAACAGGCTTTTAAAGAAATTTTTTTTAAATAAAATGAAATTTTACTGCAAATAAAAAAAACCGCAAAGTTTTTTATTTACAGTAAAAAGCATGCTTTTAAGTATATTTTACAATTTTTGTACTGCAAAATATTTATAAATGTGGTAGACACAATGGTTTGTGCAGACCGCTCTTTAAAAAATGTATTTCGCAGTGAGCCCTGCTGCTCGGAAACAAGTCATCTGAAATAAAAGAAATAACCAAACGCATTTAGTTTCCGCATTAGATTATCTCGTGCTTGGACGAAGGGATTAACAAAATATTGATTTTTTTTAATGTCCACAGTCCAAAGTGAAAGTATCGATTTTCGGTGGAAAAAAACGCTCCATCTTTGTTGATAAAAAAGTTCGTCGTTCAAGCACTGATTTCTGATGTGGAAAAGAAGCTGGTAAAATTCTAAGTTGATCTGTGCATGATTTTTGAGATATCGTGGTCACAGATTTTGAAAAAGTCGTTTTGAGAACAACGCGTTGAAAGTTCGCTGGATCACATTTCGCTGGTTCGCGGAACCTACTTATAAAGCCTATAATTCCCTCAATGTCGAACGGATCGACTTGTAATTTACAGACAATATTTTTGAAATGTTATATTTTTTTAATCCATCGAAAAAAAAAAATTTCAACCAGGTGTAAACTCTTCATTGACACACTTGGCCACGAGTTTGACACACTGGGTCAATTTGACCCGGATAGTCTTTCATCCACCTGCCATCAACAACCGTTCGGTCAGTTTTCATTGAACAAAATCCGGGATGCACTTTAAACATTTCTCAATATGTCTGCATAATTAAAATTCGCAAAATATCAAATAGAAACGTTAAAAAAAATTAACGAAAATTTTCAATTTTGTAAAAGTTAGCGGTTACTAAAAAATTCATCCGGGTCAAAATGACCCAGTGTTTCAACGTAGGGTTCATTAAATTACTGCATACATGCTTGGTGAAGACGCACTCGCGTGTGTCTCCCCTCATTTTCTTTCGATTCCAATTGCAAAGAAATGTCACGATAATATCGGCGAACGTTGTACCGTGCGATATCATCAATCAACGTAGGTACATGTCTGAACAAAAGAATCCGATTCAAGATTTAAACCGATTAACAAAAAAGTATCACGATAGCGTTGGACGTCAAGGCGGGAGGGCAACTTGCACTTCTGCGGGTGTCGATTACAATGCGAAACAATGAGAGTGCGCGAGTCTCTTCACCATCGACTTGACGTAATTTACACGAAACTCGCGTTCTCGGTGATTCGGGTCTGCTTACTCTTATTTGTACAATATTTTGTGAAAAAGTATCGGGACGTGCCAATGAACACGCAGTCCGCCTTAGTTCACTATCCTTCGGTAGCAATGTGATTCATTGATTCTTTCCAATCGAAGCCGATTTTTTTGTGGTTGATCATTGTAGTTCAAGCGTGGAGCTAAGAATCTATGGACGGCTTATGGTACAGTCAGGTTGCCGAATTTTCGGTGAAGGGAGCGTACGTACCGCTGTCCCTCTCTAAAACCGGCACCAGTCTATCTAACGCATGCCTGATGGTACTCGAATAGGAGCCACGGTCCGTATAATGGACCTAAGGATGTTTTGGTTGGATCGTTCGTACGTAGATACTAATATTGCCTGCAATATTTAATTAAATAGCAAAATTATGCATTTTTATATTTTTATTGCGTAAATGCGAAAAACTGTTGTGTTACTACCAACTTGAAAAAAGAAAACATTATCGATGTTGATTATATTAAAAAATGCGTTGATGAATGTCTTATACAGCTCGGAATGAAATTTTGACTCATTTATAATTATAACTATTTATATTTATGTGGCGAGATTATTTATTATTACCATTAATAAATAAGCCGAGATGCCTAAGCTTTTATCAAACCTTGATGGTTAAATGTCAAATATATAGGGTGTCCCAGAGCTGAATGCGTTCCCTGAAATGGGGGGTTGGGGGTGAAATTCTGAGTCGATTGATATAAGCATGTGTGGGTCTCAGATAAATCCCTGAATTGTTATTAATTTTCAAAAGCGGGCCAATCAGGTGCGCCCGATGAGCCAGCGTACGTCGGTGAGCGATACGCGCGTGTAGTGGTGCATATAGGTGCGGTGCTTCCGCCACTGATCGCTCACCGTCGTACGCCGGCTTATCGGGCGCACCTGATTGGCCCGCCTTTCAAAATTAATAAAAATTCAGGGCTTCATCTGAGACCCTCACATGCTTATATCAAACGACTCAGAATTTCACCCTCAACCCCCTATTCCAGTGAACGCATTCGGTTCTGGGACACCCCGTATATGGTTTACGATGGGCAAGGTGGACCTTTTTTCTAGATGTTTACAAAAGTTTAGTTTGCGTTAATCCGTTTTTAGAAATGCTTTATCTCGGTGCTAAATAGCAATAAAAAAATTCATCACCCGTAACGTGAATGTCTGGACCATCTGTTCGCACGTAAAATTACATACATTGAACTATTTTTATCTATGGTGTTTCGGGTTGAAAAATTTAAAAAAAAATCGCAAAGACTCAAGATAGTCTAGACAATAACATATATATATATTTTTCAATCTTGGATCGTGGTTAACGCTCTAACCTCCTGAAGTTCATAAGTTTAACGCTCTGCGGGCAAGCGGACAGGACAGTATCGCGAATACATTTGGTACAACTTTAACCGAGAAGTCTATATATATATATATATATAATATACACACGTAAAAATGTATACTGACAAATGAAACGAGACCTCCGCGTTTCTTCAATGCCACTTGGAGTACGTTGAATTCTGTTCACCTTAGTTGCGGCGAGTTAGAGAAGAGAGGGAGACATACCTCCAGCGTCGATGACTATAACAGCAGCAGTACAACCGTCGAAGCGTTGCATATCGTTTTGTTCATCGAGTCAGGATTTGCTTGGATTTTAAATTTCAATGTGCTAGCCTGACTCGTTGTCTTTCATCACTTGACCGCGCGGCCTTTCGAATAATTCCAGTGCATTTTCGTGCATTTAAAATTAGTCGGAGTGACACGCGGTGCAACGATACAATAATTAAACTCGCGTATTAATTGACGAATAAATAGAAAAGGACTAGCAACGATATAGTGATATTCGCACCGATCGATCGACTGTGGATATCAAACCTTTGTCGAAAATAAACAAAAGTGATTCGCGGCCCACACTATGGAAATGTTTTGCTACCGATAGAGAATCATCATTTTGGAAACTGAATTTTTTTCTTCTACTTTCTCGCATCTAAAGACCCTCAGGAACGTGCTTCCAAACATGCCACCACAAGAAAAGTTCGACCCGCCAAAACCGGACTGTTTTGTAAAGTCAAATCCGCCTAATTCTTGCGCTGGTCAGCAACGAGTAGCAGTGAATGGACATTCCGAGGTTGCACCAGCCACCGTGACAATGAGCAAGGCGGACGAGAAAGACATGGATTTTGACGAATTGCTCCCGTATGTGGGGGAATTTGGATTCTATCAGAAAGTTCTTTTCATCGCTATGATACCATTCGCTTGCTTCGTTGCGTGGGTGTATTTCTCCCAAATCTTCATAACTCTCGTGCCCGAGGGACACTGGTGCAGGATACCGGAACTCGAGAATATCACGGTTGAGGAAAGGTTCGTACAAACTCTCGCAAAATCGTAAATTTGGTGCATTCGCGGACTTTCGTTATGTTTTATATGTCGTTTAACTAATGTGCGATGTGACTATTGAGCCTATGAACAACAGTGAACCATACAATATTAAAATCACCGCGTAGAGTATGACTTTGATTTAAGGGGTCTTCTCACTTTAGACGATAAAAAAAGCAATTTTCATGAATTTTTTTGATAGGATTATATTATAGATATTGATGTAAAAGTTGTTAATTAATACATACACTTAATAAATACACTTTCGAAGTAGGTAACAAACGCGAACAGCGTGTACCTTAGGAAAAAACAAAAAAAAAGTAAATACCCTTCGAAATAGATTTAACATTTTTTAAATATATATTTATTAACCCCAAACAAACTTTAAACACGTTTTTCGGGAAACATCGTTTTTCGACAGCTTGTTGATAAAAACTTCGAAACTTCTGAACCGATCTTTATGAAATTTTAATCACATATTCTTTACAACTATAGCTATAGCGCATATCAAGGATTTTTTAAATTGCGATATTTACTAATTGTTTTGCCAAAAACGGTGAAAAAACTTTTTTTTGTTTTCTTTTTCGAAAAATGTCCGCCATTTTGTTCTTTTTGCGTATATAAAAAATCGTATGATATGCCCTATAGCCATTAACATACCGAGTCTAAAACCGTTTGATTTTTCTGTTTCGGATGATCCATCTCCGAGATTTCATCAATAGCGCAGATCTACAATTTTTTTAACTACTATTTTCGTCTATAAATAGTGACTTGAATCAATTG
Source organism: Ophion obscuratus (assembly GCA_964007375.1). Classification (NCBI taxonomy): domain Eukaryota; kingdom Metazoa; phylum Arthropoda; class Insecta; order Hymenoptera; family Ichneumonidae; genus Ophion; species Ophion obscuratus. The sequence continues at coordinate 33,310,288 of OZ023312.1, read as the reverse complement.
AAAAAAAAATTTAATGTACTTCGAAAGTGTATTTGTTAAGTGTAACAACTTTTGCATCAAATCTATAATATAAACCTGTCAAAAGAATTCATGAAAATAGCCTTTATTAGCGTCTAAAGTGAGAAGACCCCTTAATGCACATGGGTAAACGTTTTATAATTGCGAGACAATTATAGATGTACGGAGGATACTAAGCCTCGAAAAAATAGCCAAGATGTAAAATTATCAAATATATCTTGTAGGTGCAAAGTTAAATCAGTCGTAAGCAGGCGAATGTATACATAGAATATATGCCAAGCTGTAAATCTCTAATTCAAATTATTTTTTTTTGTTGCTTGGCCTGTACATGCTAATATTTAACTTGGGTGGGGCAAAACTCTCAAGAGTACAGTGTCATGCCTATAGGACACCACTGTGACAGGTTGAAAAAGGTCGTTTTTCCGATTTTTTTTGTCTGCTAGTTTATTTATTTGAGATTTGGAAAAAAGGTATGGTTATTGAGCAGACATTGAACTTGGTTCGTGTAAATTGTTATTTGAAAACATTAAAAATTAGCAACGTTATTGAGGTATATAGAGCCTCTGTATGCAAAGTCTGATTCAACGGGCGGGTCGATAGCTTGGCAATGGTTGGTCTGAAAAATAAAAATAAAAAAGATCATAATCTATATATATATATATATATATATATGTGTGTGTGTGTGTGTGTGTGTGTGTGTGTGTGTGTGTGTGTGTGTGTGTGTGTGTGTGTGTGTGTGTGTGTGTGTGTGTGTGTGTGTAGTTTTCGTTGTACATGGTACTTCTAAAAAAAAATCACTAAACGGCGGGTGTTAAAAAATTGTTACTCTGGCGAAATTTTTACCTGTATTTAGGGGCTTAAAAATACTAAATAAAAAAAGGGCACGTACAATGATAGCTACTGCAATTATGAATTTTTTTTTTAAACCGAACATCGGACAAATACAGCTAGAGTCATGGTTCAGGCCCGGTCGAGATAAGTCGTTCAAAGAAAAACGCGATTGGACATTTTAGTATACATTAATCGTTGCGCTACCTGCTCTCATAAAATCGTCCATAACGTGGTCAATTTACAATATTTAAAATTCAATTTTTTTTCCACATATTCTCGAATATGTATACTTTGAGAAAATGCAAAAAAATCGTTTCCTTTGACCCGTTAGATTGGTGCCCTGTCTTAATTGTTCCATCATTAGTTAGCGAATGAGTGTGAAAATTAGAAAAAAAATGCTTTCAGACATAAATTACCGACGGAAAAAATCTAAGATATTCTGTACTATGTTTTCAAAAAAGTGGTTAGTAATTAGAACCTTTGCATGCACGCTTAGAATAACCGAAGTAATAATACGTCCAATTTTCATCGCCATGGTAGCACTTCGACGAGATTATATCCATAAATCGAAAGACTTCGAATTGAAATCCGGTAAGAAAACGAATAAACCTCAGGGAAAAGAACTGTAGAAACCTCTATTATGACGATTTTAATTACAATAAAATCGTAGATCTGTGATTGAATGCATTTTTTCCATAAATTTAAATGGTCCTGTGAGCAACCGTGTCACGGACGTTTTCAAGAGCAATTACATTCGAATATATTGAAGTTGTATGTACGGTCTCAGAGATGACTCACGTTTTCTGCATTTCGTCGATGGGGCCTTTTATTGCCATAACAATATGCGGCGTTCAAATGAGACAAAGAAAGTTTAAAGTAGCAAAGACAATCGAACTTATGGATTTGTAATGAATGTTTCAACATTCGGTATAGATCAGTATGAATAAAAGAAGTAGATAAATGTTTTTCAATACGAAATTACGAACGGAAAGGAATTTGAATTGTGAGACAGAAAATATGTTAGACTTTTCTTCAATAAGTTGACGAAAAACAATGTTTGGCTGTTTTGATAATAGTTTTGTGATTATATAAATAGATGAACGTTTTCCAATATTTCTATATGATATAACTGTAGATGCACGTGTCCGGTTTAAGATCAAGATAACTTCAAACACGCCAATCTTTACAATTACTGTAGGCGATGAGTTTTTAAGAAGATTTACCAATTAAGGAGGTTGGAGCGTTAGCCACAAACCAACATCAATATATATATCTTTTTCTCTAGACTATACTGACGTGAGTCTTTATGATTTTTTAAAATTGTTTTCACCACCGAACACCAGAGATAAAAACAGCTTAATGTATGTAATTGAGCGTGCGGTTAGATGGGCAAGACGATCACGTTACAAGTGATGTAATGTTTTTGGCTAATTAGCACCAAGATAAATCATTTCTAACACCGAATTAACGCAAATTAAACCTTTATAAACATTTAGAAGGAAAACTCCATCTTGCCGATCGTAATCCATAAATATTCAATATTGAACCATCAAGGTTTGATAAAAGATTAGAAATGTTGGCTGGTGAATGAAGAGCATTGATGCCAGCCTCAATAGCCGTTAAGTTGCCGTATTTCGGCAACACTTGATATCAATTAATCGTCATAATAAATAATCTTGTGACAAACATAAGTAGGCATAATTATGAATTATTCAAAGTTTGATTCTAAGTTGAATGAAACATTCGCTGACGCAGTTTTTTTTTCATAACAATCATGCATAATGTTTTTTATCCTGTAGATTTAAGTTCTTATTTAGGTAATAAAAGTTTGCCTTTTAATGATATATTTTATGAAAAATAAGCATCTACAAGATAAATCTATACCTCGTATGCATTTTTAAGAATTTCATTGAAAAAAAATCATCACCAAAAATCAACCGTCATTTGACTCAACTGGACCACTCCATCCTCCTTAAGGGGTTTTCTCACTTTAGATGCTAAAAAAGGTTATTTGCATGAATTTTTTTGCCAGGTTTATATTATAGATATGGATATAAAAGTTGTTACCCTCAATAAATATACTTTCGAAATACATTTGAAAACATTTTTTATTTATTTAAGTCGCTATTTATAAACGAAAATGGTAGTAAAAAAATATCCTAAAAAAATTGTAGGTCTGCGCTGTTGATTAAATTTCGGAGATGTATTATCCGAAACAAAAAAATCAAACGGTTTTAGATTCGGTATGTTAATGGCTATAGCGCGTATCATACGATTTTTGATATATGCAAAAATAACAAAATGGCGAACGGTTTTCGAAAAAACAAAAAAAAACGTTTTTTTACCGTTTTTGGCAAAAAATAGTAAATAACACAAAAAATTGAAACACCTTTATATATGCGCTATAGCTATAGTTGTAGAGAATATGTGGTGAAAATTTCATAAGGATCGGTTCAGTAGTTTCGAAGATTTCATCAAAAACGTTGTTTCGAAAAAAACGCGTTTAAAGTTTGTTTGGGTTACATAAATACATTTTGTTCAAATGTATTTCGAAAGCGTATTTATTAAGTGGAACAACTTTTATATCAATATCTATAATATAAACCTATCAAAAAAATCATGAAAATAGCCTTTTATTAGCGTCTGAAGTGAGAAGACTCCTTAACATAAAAGACCGATCGAAGTTAGTCTCATTCAGCGAAAAATGTGATCGCCCACTTCGGGTCAGTTCTTAATTACCGTCGAACAAACTTATGGAATGCTTATAACATATTCATCGCACTTACTCATTACTAAACTCGTTAGAATTATTCATTAAATTACTAGCAACGTATAATGTGGTAATGTCCTCTGTCAAAATGAAGATCAATGATATAATGTTAAAATCGCAACGCATTGTAATGTAAATCTTTCATAACAGGGAAAAATCTTTCAGATTGGGGAAAAAAATTTCATAATGGGGAAAAAAAACTTTCTACACTTTCTTTCCTTAATGGTTCTTAATGGTTTTTTTTTTCAAAGCGATAAAATCACCGTAGGACTCAAAAACACTCACAGAAATGATGAGTAATAATAAATAATTTTTTTGTTTACGTTATTATCAATCAATAAAAATCGTAAATGTATCGTACGTTCGGTGCACCATAGATAGGCCACCGTAAATACAAAAATAATATTAATCGACTGTAATATTCTCGAGTTAAGTAATGGTGATATGGTGAACTTAATCAATGTGCGTAGTGTTGGACTATTCGTTAAATTACTAGTCACGTGCAATGTGACAATTTACTCTGTCAAAATGAAAATCAGCAATGCGATTTAATGTCAAAATCGCAACGCGGTGTAATACAAACATTCCATAATGGGCAAAAATCTTTCATAATGGGGGAAAAAACTTGCCACAACTTTTTTTCCCTTAACGATACTTAATGAGTTTTTTTTTTAAGGTGATTACATCAACATACGACTTAAAAAGACTCACAGCAATGATGAGTAATAAATAATAAATCTTTTTTTGCCTATTGACAATCATCAAAAATCGTAGATCAATCGTGTGTTCGCTAGATCATAAATGAGGCATCATAAAGACGAGGGGTAAATACAAAAAAATATTAATAGACTGGAGCATCCTCGATTTAGATAATGGCGATATGGTGAGTTTGATCAGCATACGTAATCTTGCACGCAGACAGTGTGCACCGATAACAATCAAATACAATTGCCGGCTGTTCGATGCAATGTATGAAAAAAAAAACGATCATAAAATCATCCGCGATTCAAAACGTATGAAACATTTATGTTCAGTCTTTGTAATTATACGAGTATCGAAATGCACATTTTTTTCTGATAAGCAGTCATTCGCACAGATCGAGATCAAGGATTGCATTTTATCTTTGTCTTGTTCTTTCGTATTCTCGCGGTGATCGAATTCCCATCGATCACGATGCACTCTTGTACAAGGTTCGTGTACGAAGAATAATTATCAAAATAATTGTAATATTATTCGTCGTACGGATATAACATTGTAGTGTGGACTTAACACACGCCCACACATTAATATTCTCGGGGACTCGATTCGAGTGGCAAAATATAAAGTATTATCGTTAGAGGTAACACTGTATAAAAAGTATATGATAGACCGCACGCCGGTCACGCGTCGCTGACCTCAGCTGGTAATTACCAATGTGAGTGTTTTATAGCAATATATAATACAAATTCTGCACGAATAAAATATGTATATATAACGGGCATGTGCTTTGTTGTAGAAGTGAAAATTTCGAGACCCTCACTCTTTGGGATATGCAATGATCATTCCTTTGCGAAATTCTAAAGCGGTTCTCTTTTGTTCAAGTGTTCCTTTCACCTGTTCGAATATTTAACGATTAACTGATTTTCATCTATAATCAAGGAAAAAATACATCTTAGTATACTGGTAAAATTTCAAGACAAGTTACCGAAGTTTTAACAAAAAATAACGATTTTAAAAATCGTCTCTTTTACACGACGCATTATGAAGATGATCAACTGGCCACACTTCCATTTAATCATGTATACACGAAATAACTCTAGATACCTGATATAAGGTGCTCACGCGAGTAAAAAAATCTAAAGATTTCGTAACGACGATAAAAAGAGGGGGTCGCCAAATGATTCATGAAAATATTCATGATAAAACTTAGAAAAATGTGACTAACGGTAGAATTTTCGTAGCCGCGACTTTTCGAAGCAAAATGTAAAAATGGCTAAATCTACTAAAATTGCGCGACATTTTTGACGTGACAACGTCTTATAATTCGATGGAGCCGGCTGCACGCACGAAAAAGCATGACTCATCGCCGTTACCTCGCTCTGAGGCGTTCCATTTAAGGCTTGAAGTGTAAGCGAGAGCGCGGAACGAGCGACAAAGAGGTACAATCGGCCTCCGCGTTCGGCAGCGTTCGGCAGCGTTCGACATTTGTCTCTCTCCTACTTGAGTGATGGCCTCTGTACACTGCGAGCGACGAGCGACGAGCGATCAGCGATATCCAATGGCAACATCACTCTCATAGAGCATTTCCGTCATACTCGAGGTCTCATTGGATATCGCTCATCGCTTGTCGCCCATCGCGCGCAGTGTGCAGAAGCCAAGAGCGATGCGTCCGCGTGGACAGCTGCTATAAAATAATACATGTACATGTTTTCGTCAAGTATGAAGTGCAGTGGAAAGTGAATGTGGTGTGAATTGTTTATAGCAACGATAATTGCGGCGATAAAGGTAATGATTCTTTCGATATTAAATATATGTTCAGTGATATATTGTCGAATATTCGTGCTTTCATCATTAAAATAAATAGCATCGGTCCGCTAGTGCAGCGATTGTAGGTTATGCTATAATTGACAAAACTATAACAATAAGTTAACAGAACTATTTCACGATGAGTAAAAATCAATTGCTTTACTATTCGATCGAAATAATTATTGAGCGTAGCTATGATTTCAAAAAATTAAAACATAAATGTTAAATCTTCCACATATCATAACAACGTGTCTGAAATGACAGGTTGGACCAGCCAGCCGTCAAAGGGAACAATTTTCTCCTATATCAAACACATTGCGGCGGGCTTTTTAAAAGCTAGAGTTACAAAAATTTTAATGATGTTTCCAATTTTTAAATTTTAAATTTAAGATTTATGAACAATAATTTAATCACAGTTTATTCTTATAATAAATTATTCAAAATTATTACTTTTTTACAACAAATTACAATTAAATTTGCAAAAATAATTAAGTAACTAATTGAACAACAACTTTTATTCAGTTCACTTGCTGAAAGAAATAATGTCAATACAAAATTTATTATTATAAAATAATAAAATCAAAAATTAAATTTTAACAGTCGAGTAGAAATTTAAACAATAAATTTTATTCAAGTATTTTGTAAATTTAAAATGATTTTCTGAACGAAGAATTTTATGAAAAAATAAAAGTTGTAAAACAATTGCTCAAACACATTCATACTTGTAAAAAATATGTACATTGTAAAAAAAATAAATAAAAATTGACATAATTGTATTTATGCGTACAAATAAATGTAACTTGATCAATTCAATTGTGATTTCCATTTACCTCCTTCTCTATATCCATACAAAATATCTATCAAACAAACAAAATTAAAATTTTCTTTTGAAAAATGAAACCATTCCATCAGTATTTTCTTATGACGTTATCACGTTCAACTATCGTCAGTAAACCGACTTTTTATTCCAGTTTTTTGTTGAGTATAGTAATTAATTGTGACTTATTTTTATTAAGCGCCACTGTAATTTACCAATGATCCAGAAAGGCCTTCCTTATGCCCTCATAATGTACGGCCCTCCGCGAAAGGAATACATTAAGGTGGGATATACATTTACAATTATCAAAAAATCGATTTCTTTTTTTTTTCTCTTAACGATAGAACTATATACGTAGAATATTTTCTTAAAGTTTCAAAGCGAAATTCGAAAAACTTCGAACGTTACAGCCCGTCAACGCTGTGCCTCACCCCCCGGATTCGGAGCGGGCGTGAACTTCAAACGCGTTTTTCTCAAAACTGCATTATCGAAAATGGCGTGCAGGATTACTCAAAAACTGTTAAGCCGATTGGGTTGAAACTTGGTAGAAGTATTGATAATATTGGTACGTTCTACTTGACGAAAATTGTTTTTGAAAAATTGGAAAAAAAACGACTTTGTTAATCCCCATTTTACAGAAATGTTGCGTGAAATGTTGATTTTTTTTTGTAAATGCGTGCTATTTTTTTTAAATTTGCATTTTCTTTATTTTTATTACCGTCACTTAGAAACTATACATGTTCTAATTGAAAAAAATTTTGAACTTTTTTGCAAATCAAAGTCTACGGGCAGCTAGACTGCACGCCGATTCGCAACTCCCGCGGCGACCTTGCTGTAACACTCTGCCACGGTTCCGACATTTTGATAATGAATTAAGTAAAAAAAATTATTTTGTATACTTAAATATACTCTTAAAGTATACCTAAAGTTTGATAATTGTAGAATAATTATTTCTTGGTTTAAAAAATCCCTCGATATTGCTTATTATTTTCCTGCCTAAATGTATATCCCGCCTTAAGGGGGGAAATCACAGTAGCACACAAAAAATAGGCATATTTTCGGGAATTAATTTTGGCTGAATAAAAGTATCAATCGAAAATCTGTAAAGTAGGTTTTATAGCAATACTAAAAAAGTACAAAATGTAATTTTTTCAATAAAAAATATTTATAACGGCGGCTGCGCAGCATATGTCCCAAGGCGCCTTTTGTTGAGCTCGCCGAAGACATAACTCGAGCAAATTTTTACCGATCGACTTGAAATTTTGACAGTAGCTTCGAAACATCTTTCTCCACGGAGCTACGTAGGATTTTTTATTTTATATGGCTTACTTTTTTTTTACCGACGATTTTATGGCGTTTTTTTTTGTTAAAAATTTAACTTTATTTTCAAACATGCACCATTTTGCGAAAAATCAATATATCGAAAAAATCCTACGTAGCTCCGTGGAGAAAGATGTTTCGAAGCTACTGTCAAAATTTCAAGTCGATGGGTAAAAATTTGCTCGAGTTATGTCTTCGGCGAGCTCAAGAAAAGGCGCCTTGGGGCATATGCTGCGCAGCCGCCATTTTTAAATATTTTTTATTGAAAAAATTACATTTTGTACTTTTTTAGTATTGCTATAAAACCTACTTTACAGATTTTCGATTGATACTTTTATTCAGCCAAAATTAATTCCCGAAAATATGCCTATTTTTTGTGTGCTACTGTGATTTCCCTCCTTAAGGCGGAATGACACCTCATCGCGGTCGGTATGGTAGAACAATTATAGATACCCAAAAATCTCTGAAACGGCTCGTCAGATCCCGTCGAAACTTTGCCAAACGACGTCAAATAGATAGACGAACAGCTGTCTGCCCATCAAATTTTGTGAATTTGAGAAAAAATATGTAGATTGGCGTATGATAAGCCAATCTACATTTTTTTTTCTCAAATTCAGAAAATTTGATGGGCAGACAGCTGTTCGTCTATCTATTTGACGTCGTTTGGCAAAGTTTCGACGGGATCTGACGAGCCGTTTCAGAGATTTTTGGGTATCTATAATTGTTCTACCATACCGACCGCGATGAGGTGTCATTCCGTCTTAATGAGGGTATCCGCCTCGGGAAGCCCAATTTGAAGGGTCAGAATGATGCATTTTTTCCTAATAACACATTGGTTGGAATGAATTAATTTTTTCCCAGCATGTTGTACATATGTTTGTGGTCACAATGTAATTTTTTCGGAAGAAAATCTTTCAAAGTGTTCGTGGTGCTGCATTTGGCGTTGCAGTCCTCCAGCGGCGAGGTCCGAAACGGCGGGATCTCTACCAGGCCCAAATGTAATCTGAAACGAAATCAATTTTTTTTTCTTTAAATATATCCAACTAGCTATAGATTCACGATCCACTTTTCGAAATTTCGGAAAATACGAAAAATCACAGCTTCTCCAAAGAAAAACCTAATTTTTCTCTGGAACAACAGCATGCTCAAGCCATTGTTATTAACAAATGGTTCATCCAATTAAAAAATGCGAGCGTGAGCCGAAAACGACTTACTGTGCAAATTCAACTCAATATCGTGAAAGTTACTCAAGATATCAATCCCGCCGTGTCAAGATATGTAGTTTCGAGATAATCTTGTTTAAACTCGACGGATCGCGGTAAACCCGACGCACACTGTTCCACTAAAATAGGTAAAATATTGACTTCGTCAATTTTTAGAATTTCAGGGTCCAACTAGGTCTTAAAATATCCTTGAAAGTTTACACTATAACAATATGCAAAAAAAACGATTTTATGAAGTTTCCAGAGAGGGATACCTCCTTAAAGAAAATGAAGTGTTGTAAGTAGAATAAACGAATAAATATATTCTTTTGTTACATATTTATTCTAATTTCCTTCATTTACTTACACATTATTGCTACTTGCAATTATTCAGCCCGAATGATGGTTCTCAGTGAATACATTTATATTTGCGGTGGTAATTCAAATAAACTACGTTTCAATTGAAAAGAAGTTTTTTATTACAACGCAAGAAAATCATTCTGCAACGACACTTTGTCTTATCATGACATCGAAAATTTTTTTTACGTTGAAACAGGATGTACAAAAGTATTCGGTTGTAATTGCAGCTCCTTATCGCATGAAAAGAGGCATCCACTTACACTGTGTCTCTTTCCTGTTATTTCATCACAGCAATGGCGAGTTCGTAACACTTTATTATTTTCGTAAAAACGATAGAACTAGGGGCCAACGAGTTAATCACAAACTCGTTTTATAATTGATTTCATTATGCCTCCGAATCTGATACGCCCGATGAACTTGCGATATGAAATAAGACTTACATTTGTCACTTGAAGTATCGTTCATTCAATCTGCTCATAACTATGCAGAGTTATTTGTCTTCACAATTCCGGATGAGGAAAAAAGTGCTTGGAAAATAGTTAAGGAATCATCACAGTGTAACGGATCGAAAATAGTTGATTTTCGCGATTTTTTTCGATGGTTAAAATACGCATATCAGTCTAATCTTTTTATGTCACATCAAAACACTCATGAAGGACAAGAAATAATTTTTTATACGTTTATTTTTATTTTTTTACATTTTTTAACGGTTGAAAATGTCTTCGAAAAAAAACGAGGTCCTCACGTTGTACATGGTTGTGGCCGTAATATTATCTGAAACAAAATTTGTGAAAAGATTATCAGTATTTAAGATTAATCAGTATGAAAGCCGTTTTCTTGCTATGAAGGTTTCTTAAAAATCAAAACTGACACAGTGGCGGCGGTTTGAAAAAAAGTATCGAAATTAGCCTATTTTTTGATAGTTTTTCGTAAAAAAAATATAAAGATTTGAAAAAAGAAAATCTTCTATAGCAAGATAAGGAATGGCGTGATGAATGTTGTGTCAAAATTTGAGACGGATAGCTTGAAAACTCTTTCTTTGAGAGTGTGCACCGTTTTGAAAAATGACATATCGAGAAAAAAGGCGTTTAAGGAGCCAGGTCACTTTGAAAATTTCAAAAAATCAAAAGCAAGCAAGACTTGAAGTAATCGACGATGATGAGCAATCGGAAGGGATTTTGTACGGTGCAGAAATTGCCGATTGAGTTTAGGTAAGAGTTTTTCATAGTACAAACTTCAAACGCGTTTTTGTCGAAACAGCGTTTACAAAATCTAGCTCCATCGTATCTCTAAAACTAATAAACCGATTCTCTTGAAATTTGAATCACATATTGTAAACATGATTCGCAACAAGATGACGCTTGATGGTTTAAACATTTTAATTTTCACTCGTTTTTGCGAAAAACTGTGAAAAAAACGTGTTTTTAAAACCTTTTTTCGTTTTTCATCTGACATTTTTTTTATTTTTCGATAAAACTTTATATCCGAGGGTCATTTGGTAGCTAGTGTCATACTGAATCTAATGAACTTTGATTTTTTTGTTTTAGACAAGCCTTTGCCGAGTTGTGATGGAGCTACTTAGCCCACCTATTTTTGAGGCGTTACGTTAAACTGTAGTTTTTGTACTTAAAAATAAATTAAAATGAATTAAATTTTTTTAAATGTATTTCAAGACTTTATTTATCAAGCCCAACGACTTTTGTATTCATATATTTAAGAAAATCCTCAAAAATATCGCGTTAATAGCCTTTTTGCGTGGCTCCAAAGTGGACTGGCCCCTTAAAGTATCGAGTGCGGAATTGTCATATAAATTGCCTACTTACGATCAATCGACGATGCCAGGTCCATGATTATAACCGCCTATACTATCCGATAATGCAAAAAAAAACAATTTTTTGACAAATTTGCACTGTGATGATTACTTAATGCGCAGTCCCATTAATTTATTTCCTACGCAGAAAATTAATTATAAACTAAAAAATAAAATGTACTAATCAGCGCATAAAAATATTGGTAAAAAAACTATTTCGTTTCACAATTTTTTTTGCATACTTACCGATATCGCACAATTAGAAAAATTGCACATGCAAATTAACACAGGCGGACATCACGTGGAATTTCTTTGTTGTTTGGGTGGTGTCATGTTATGATAGTTTATGCAGAACCTTCGCACGAGCAATGAGAGCGTGAAAGCAAAAAAATCAAGTCCCATGCGGAGAACCAACGCGTGTATTTCAACATAAACGTTGAGGCTAATGCTGGACACGTACCATTCTGCTCACTTTTGCCTCGATCACCTGAACCAAGTGTGATTTTTTTCTCAGCGTTATATCCATAGCGCGCAAAAGTAATTCGCGTGCGAAACGATATATAAGAGAATACTTTATCGTGGCACCGTTAAGATAATAGACTCTAAATACACAACTCATCTAAATAATGAGAATACAAGTAAAAAAATACGCGTTTGTAAAATATAACATTATGTTACTTTTATTGGTCGAAGTGAAATAAAGGCCTTAAATAATTTTGAATGGTCGGAAAACAAGTTTTTCTTGGGATTTTTTTTTTCGAAAATTCTAATAACGCAATCAAAATGAGGCTTGCAGAGTTTATTTGACATATCTGTAAGTAATCGAATTGAGTTTTTATTTTCCAAAAAGATACAATATGGCGGCCCAGTGGTCGGTAGAATATCTTTTTTGAAGTCCTCCACGAGCAGACTCCTTCGAGACGCATATGAGCGCCTGGATCAAATTTTTTTTTCTTAATCTACATGAGTTTTGCTAACGAAGTGCACAAGCTTATTACACAATATTGATTTTTGCGAATTCGGCACCATTGCGAAAAGAAAATCGCATTTTTCAGGAAAAAACGAGCTTGATTTAGTTATAAAAACCGTAAATGTTAAAAAAAATAGCTGATTTTCGCGATTTTCTTTTCGATGGTTAAAATACGTTAATCAGTCTGATTCTTTTATGTCAAATCAAAGCACTCATGAGAAACAGAAAATAATTTTTAAACGTTTATGTTCATTTTTTGACATTTTTTTAACGGCTGAAAATGTCTTCGAAAAAAGGGAGTTTTTTAAAAGTCAAAAGTGACAAAATGGCGGCTGTTTGAAAAAAAAGTATCGAATTTAGCCTATTTTTTCGCCAGTTTTTCGATTTAAAAAAATGAAGATAAAAAAGCTTCGATAGCAAGATCAAGAATGGCGATAAGAATGTTGTAACATAATTTGAGACGGATAGCTCGAAAACTCTTTCTTTGAGTTTTGCAAAACGGCATTTCGAGAAAAACGCGTTTAAAGTTTCGAGTACGGAATTTTCATACAAATAGTCTACTCACAATCAATCGGCGATGCCAGTTCCATTTTTATAACCGTCTATACTATCGAATAATGCAAAAAATTCGATTTTTTGAAAATATTACACTGCGATGATCCCTAAATTAAGCATGCCGAAAAAAACCTATAAAATGAGTTATTGATAAAATGGGCAGTGTTTTGTGCAATCATTTTTACACCAATCATTATGCACAAAATGCCCAAAAAAGTATTGTCTTTCTTATAGACCATGAGTGCGAAATTTCTGTAATCGATCCCTGGTAATGATGATTGAATATTATAAGCAATAGAAACAATGAGTAGCGATGATGATAATAACCAGTTAACCTTTGATTAAATCTGCATAGCAAAAGGATCAGGTGAAGATAAGCATTACCGAAGTAATCTCCGGTAACACGAGTTGCCTACGGCTCGCTGAAAAAGTCACATGCTCGTTTCGAAACTCTTATTGGCACGTTCTTAAAGCCAATGTGGATAGTATTTCCTCGATTTTTTTTTTTTTTTGTAATTACGCTCATCCAACGTTCCGTAATAAATTCCTATGTATATATGCGCGTGAAGAGTATCTTTCCACCGACGAATTCCAGGATATATATATCGTTAATTTCTCATTTCTTCATAACACTGCTACTTCGCTCGCGAACGATTAATTCCCATGAAATTCGCGAGTGCTATGCGCAGTGCTGTGAGTACAATGAGTTATTCTTATATTACCGAGTGATGTTCGTGTTGAAATCGAATTTGCATCAGAGCGATGCCTTGATATCGGTCGACGAGGGCATGATTCAACTACTCGTATTATTTCACTGTACGGAATACTCGTTTATTTTTATTTTTACCTTATCAGAAGAAATTCATTCGTCAATTAGTATCGATAAAAAAAAAAAAACTGAACGTTGATGTCGCGATTATTTATCTGGCGACAGCAATCGTTTTGGAAATGGCAATCTTAGAAATACAAATTGAAGGGGAGAGACACGTTCAGACGAGAAAAAAATGTGTGATTTTCATGATTTTTTTTAAAGGAATTATCTCTTCACTATTTTTGAGACTTGGGGTATGTATCATTACTACTTTTGGCTGTTACGTGGTATTTTTTAAATTAATCTTTCGCAATAACGGAGGTACGGCACGGTCTTCGGTAATTCTTTAGATAAGCGACTTTTCCGAAAAATGAGCATAACATTTTTTGTTGCTATTTTCTCAGTTATTGTGATTTCTCAGTTATAAATGATGATATTCAGTCGGGGAAAGCTTAAATTCACCCCTCCCCTCCACCCTCCCATGAAAAGTTGAAGATTTCGACGCCTATATTGGGGGTAGAGGCATTTATGAAAGAAGCCTTCCTGAATACAAACGAACCCAAACAAACGCAACGCCCTCCGGCGTAAGGGTTTAAATACAGGAGTTTTTGTTTGGGTTTGTTTAGGTAATAAATGAGGAAATGGCAAAAATATAATTTTAGGCTCATTTTTCGGAAAAGTCACTTATCTAAAGAATTTACCGAAAAATTGATACCAAATTTTATCAGAATCGGTCGATTAGTTTTCAAGTTATACGTCACACCAGTTTTGAAATGCAGTTTAAAAGACGTGACATACCTCCGCCATATTTAAAAATGAATGAAAAAAACATACCATGTAACAGTCAAAGGTAGTAATTAAACATACCCTAAGTATCAAAAAAAGTAAAGAAATTTTCTCGTTAATAAAAAGATCATGAAAATCAGCATGTTTTTTCGTCGCATAAAGGTATCTCCTTCCTTAAGGGAGACTACCAGTCTAGAGCCCGGAAAAAGGTGAATTTCGAACAAGATTCAGTAGTGCCCAGAATGAAAATTCTGTTTGGTGGCTTTTATTGTACATACCTTCAAGTAGCTTCACACTTTTTTTTACAACATTTTATACTGAAATAGATTTTAAATGAAATTTGTTATCTGCAATGAAAATAAAAAATGTTTCGAATTTTAGATAAGATTCGCCTTTGATGTACGCAGGGAAATAGAACAATATCAATTTTTGGTGCAAAAGTGCATGTTTGAAAAAAAAACAATTGATTTCGGTGAAACAAATCGCTGACAGTAATTTTTTAATTAAAGGTTTTCAACATATAAAAAAATCTCCTATGTACTTGTATCCAAAATGTTGTTATGAGGTATTTAAAAAAATGTCATGTCAATTGGTGAAGAATAGGGAATCGGGCAACTGTTCAGAAACTGTTTAAAATCAACCATAATGGATATATATAGCCATGAAAAATATTATTTTATATAAATAAAGCTTTTTAAGTACCTAAAACTATGTGTAAATGTGATTTCTTTCAAATTGCCGTGCAAAAGTTACACGACGTCATCTCAGAACGCGTGACGTCATACTATGTGTGTGAACGAACGCCAAGCTAACCTCGAAATCAAGTGCTAGGTGTTATTTTTTTACGTTGTGCGAAGTTTGGGGTTCGGTTAAATCCCGGTTCCATGTCAAAAACCGAAAACACGAGACGAAAACCTTAACAAGCGGGAAAAATACGCGTATGGAAGCGTATGTTTACACACGAACCGAGCCATATGCGGTGATTGGTGTTTCGTTTGACGTGAAGAACAGATTTAGAATATTTGAGTTACTAGATTTTATTTATTGATTCAAAAATATAACTAATTATTATTTAACAAGAATATCGATTGAATAATTGTTTTAACTACATGAATATATGTTCTAACTACATTTTACATTTTTTTCCTATTACTGGCCGATTGCCTATTGGCGATGTAATGTTGCCGACCGCAGGAGGTTATCGAACCACACAACGGTGACTCGCTTTATCCAGCTTCAGTGCCGCCGTTTGTCAAAAAAACTCGTGAATTTTAAACAAAACGATACTTGATAATATCGACGTTGCTTACGAAAAGTAGCACGATTCAAAGTTCTTACGAAAACTAGCATCATTATGCTTTCGCCACGGAAACTAGTACAGTACTACCTCTCTAAGAGAGCGGTCTAGGGCGGTTAGGGGAAGAAATTCTCGAGAAATTCGTCGTCGAAGCCTTCCCCCACCGCTAGGTTAGCGCGCTCGAAAATCGCGCATGTGGTAGCGTGTATGTGTTTCTCCACTCGAACTCGATAAGAGAGCGCGAACGAAAGTGTTGAGAAAACTGTAAACGAGTTGCGGAAAGTGTACTGGCGTTTCGTCGTTTCATGCGTAAGTATATCTCATTGAATATTGATGTGTAAATCTTTCTTTTTCTTCGCGTTTTTTTTTTATTCTGCTGTTTGGTATATTTTGTTGTTGCAATATTATAACACATATGAAGGAAACATTTGTAAGACTTTCAATAATTGTTGAATTATCTTATTGTTCGCAAAAATATACGTAGTATATTCGTTATCGAAACTCGAACATATATAGTGTGCAAAAAAAATGTAACTAACAATTTATCTTGTGTATATACTTCAAGTTGAAATATACAATGTATATATATGTATAAATATTTCATTTCAGGCTTCGGCGACGAATTTCTCGAGAATTTCTTCCCCTAACCGCCCTAGACCGCTCTCTTAGAGAGGTAGTACTGTATCAATAATATTCTATGCTGCGTTAATGTCTATTAAAATATATTTTACTTGCATTAAATTACTACTTGAAATTTAATTATGGTGCATGTTTTTTTCTCCGACTTTACGGCTTAAACGTATATATTATTATACAAAGGAATATTATCCATTTGACAATCGTGCGACGTGCGATTTTCTGAAATCGCTCGCGATCTCTTATCGAGTTGTCCGCGACAAACTCGAGAGGCCTCGGGTACACTGGACAGCTCGAGCTAGATGGGGGAGGCCATAAAAGGCGCTCAAGCGGAACGGCGGGGAAATTCTCTCTTAGCGAGGGCTCTCTTAGAGAGGTTTTTATGAACGCTTATAGAGCGCTTTTTATGAATGCAAATAAATTTGCTATTGCAAATTTACGATTTTTGAGACCTCTAAAAAAATCTTAATTGGACTTCAATTAAAATGCAAGTATTCGGGAAATATCCATTCAACCTTACGTCGATACAATCCACGTTAAATATGATTTTGACCAAGCAGGACGAGAGATGAAAATCTTAACAAAAAAACAAAACCATGGACGATGTTCGAATGTTCTAATTAAAACAGACGTCAGATAAAAAATTGGCTCTAGCACCAAGAAAAGAAAGATTCACAGACCATGCTTGACAGAGGTTTGATTCCAATCGAACATCAGCAAGATTTCCCAAACATATTCGACGATAACCATCTGTAAGATTACAGTAAATTTGTTGAATGATATTTTCAATAACGTTATTTTTTAAGAGAAAATCACAATAAATATTTTATTATATTTACAATTTCGATGTTATTTATTTATAAAAATTACTATTGCTATTGCTATTGCTGTCAAAGGAATTGGAGTAAAAAAAGAGGTGAGGCGTAAAAAAGCATGGAAGAAAAGTCGGAAACAATTCTAGTGTTACTGAAACATGTTAATTTTCGCGGTGAATATCGAAATCTGCTTCTTTTTGTGGTGAAAGCCGAAACGTGTTAGTTTTCGTGTCGGAAGCCAAAACATGCAAGTTTTCGATATGTAGAATGAAGACCACCCAACGGAATTTTCATTCTATTTACTTGGTGTCCATAAAAAATTGTCGAAATTCTCCTTTATTTCGGGCTTCAGCCTGGTCTCTCTTGTACGCAGTCACTAACGAACAAAATAAATCATACAACATTTATTTAACACGAAATTCGGTATGTCTACTTGCATTTCATGTTTTCGTGTGATTTTTCAATATGGAAGCTCACACTTGTGATTTTTCTCGTGTTTTCGATAATGAGTTCTTCCTCTCAACACACTTACGAGCATTACGTGAGCTCCGAGCGCCACGTGTTTTCTCACTTCTTAAACCAGAATACACACGAGGTTCATTGAGAGCTCAAGTTTGTGAATCGGCAGGCCACGCATCAATAAGCAATGTGAATTATATTTATGGAAGTCACGTGCGTATGAATGCGACGCATGAAGCGAATGTTTCACCCGATCGTTTCTAGTCATGCTACCGACGAGAAAAATCACTGTCCAACGCAATACAGAAGAGAATCCATTATTTTTTGCCGATACGATTTATGAAGATCTTTTACTTTTATATCTATAGAAGATTTTAATTGTGACATAAAATGTTCACCGCACTTGACGACACGACTGAATCAATTGAAATGCAGCTACTTATATCAGGTACGAATTAGTCTGAGACGTCATCCTTCAAACCCAATTTGGAGTTCGGTAATTGGGAAGAAATAATTGTAGAGAAAATTCGTCAAAATTTGGGATTGAGAATAAGAAAAATAAACATATTCGTCTCCAATGTTTGGATAACAAAATCTCGTTTTCCAGTCGTCGAGTCGCCACAAATCGCGCTGTGATAATTTTGCTCACAATCGTTTTACTTTTTTACGCCAACATAAATTAAACAACCAAGGATATCAAGGTTCGGATATTTGTTCGCCTTGTTGAAATTTCGTCGCCAGTGTGCTCGAAATAAAGTTTAATTGATTCCACCTTTATGAAAATAAATTCTAAAAAAGTCGAAAGAGCACGCGCGAATCGTAAGCATATCCGGCGAATTGTGGGCAACTTTTTTTTTGTAAGTATCTGAGCTTACTCGCCTTCAGTACGCAGGTGGGGGGAGTCTCCATATACCACTGGTTTATTGTAACTGAACGAAAATTTCGCAGTTTTGCATAATCGGCAGAAAAAAGTGTTTTTTTTTACGCAATAGCAATAATAACTCAACATTTCCGTAAGACCCAGAATTCCAGTGAATATAATGAAAAAAAATGTGTAAGTTTAACTGTGTAATTGATAATTTTATTCAAAGACAAACCATTTTATTAAAATAAAAGTTGGTTAAAATTCACTGTCGTCGAGTATCCATAAGTAAATATCCATAAGTCGAATATCCATAAGTCGAATATCCATAAGTCGAATATCCATAAGTCGAATATCCATAAGTCGAATATCCATAAGTCGAATATCCATAAGTCGAATATCCATAAGTCGAATATCCATAAGTATGAATATCCATAAGTATGAATATCCATAAGTGAGTATAGAGTAGAAATGAGTGCCAGAAATGGCGGGAGATAGAGATAAGTGAGTTTGTTTGGGTTCTCTCTATACTCATTTTTCCTTTACCTCCCGCCATTTCTCGCACTCATTTCTACTCTATACTACCTTATGGATATTCGACTTATGGATATTCTACCCCAATTGTTAAAATTCATACTTATTGAAAGAAATCTTTGATTATGCTTTTCGATAACTTCAAATTCGTTGTCTTTCTCAATTAGACTGGCCCTCGGAATTCCACTGGCCAAGGAAGGGCAGGAAGCAACGAGTCTCGGATACGCAAAGTGCTCGATGTACGATGTCAATTATACGGAAATACTGGAGAATGGAACGATTCCTGTGGCTGATCCTTCATGGCCAATAAAGAATTGCCAACACGGCTGGGAGTTCAATTTTACGGATGTACCTTATCATACCATTTCTACTGAGGTATCGTAATCATAAGCATATAATACCTGTATATCGTAATCATAACCTACCTCTACAACAGCTATTGTGATTATTGTTAATTGCAAAAGTCACAGCGCAGTCACGGGCCGCGCTCAGAACTATATGTCGTGCGAGTTAGTGCAATCTTACGAAGGATCAATTATTCCCTCTGTCTGGTTACGTCACAAATACAAGTTTACCTTGTATAAGATGCTGTAGTGGCAAATATAAAGGTGGAGGGACGGAAAATGCATTGAGTACATGAATTATGCATTTGAACGGTATCTGTCGATTTTATTTAAATCGAATGTGTTGAAAATATCCGTTAATTTATTTCGGATGAGTGAGTTTTATAGCGATAATCGAATGCATAATTAAATCGTGTCAATTGCTGCATGTGCAGCAATTGACGTATCGATCAAGTGATTCCTTTAAGGGGCATGCGTAACCTTGAAGTTGAAAAACCACATCGTTTTTCAGGTTTTTTTTCGTCTCAGGCATTGGGATGATTAGGTCGATCTTTTACACAGATTGTATATAGTCTTCACATGTCACCGTTTTTTTAAATTGCAAAGCATATATAAACAACGTAATCATTGTCATTTAAGGGGTTATATATAATCAGGAAGCCCAAAAAGATCGATTTTTCAAGAATTTTTCGTGAGAAGACCTTTGAATATATTGACGTAAAAATTTGTACACATATTATGGTAACTTCTAACTGTATTTTAACATTTTTTATTTGTAAAAATAATTATTTTGAAAGCTGCTATAGCTGATCTCCGGGAGCCTCTAAAAAAGGCGTCTTGCGGTGAGCACGATATCTCTGGACGGGATCATCTGAAATGAAAAAAACCAAAAATATTTCGTTAATATAATGGATTAACTTGCAATCGATCGAAGGAATAAGGAAATAATAATTTTTGACAAAATGTCCGTTTTCTCAAAAAAAATCGATTTTTCACAAAAATTTAGGCCTTAAATTGTTTACAAAATGGAAAATATTTATCGGTGAGGAAAAATCTTCGATTAATTACTAAAAAATACTCTTGAAATTATTGTGTTGAAATTTGAGACTGATCGGTTCAGCCGTTTCCGAGAAATCTTGCTCGCCGACTTCGAAAACACAGTTTTGAGAAAATCGTATTTAAAGTTTCAAAAGCAGTTTCGAACGCTCTGACACTTCATTACAATCGGCGTGTAAGTTCGAGAATATTCGCCGGATTGACGAGAAATTTTGTGTGTGTACTGAAATATATGTACATTACGAATGTAAAATAAATAAAAAATCAATTTTTCGTAAATGTTAACTGTATATAACCCCTTAATATCAGGACCCCTTAATATCAGCCTCTGCACGGCTCGGTCGCGTACATGATTCCGGTAACTAGATTAATCTAAGGTAAAATATGAAAAAAATATACTTTTAGCACAATGGTGAAGCTACAAACGCACCGGATACTTTTTAGACATTTTAAAATTTACACGAATTGCACTGTTTCGAAAAAAACTGTCGATTTTCGAAAAAAAAATAACGACTTCAAACGTTTGTTACTAAAAAACGAAAGAACATATGAAAATAATCATCCGGTCTGTCGACTGAATATGTTAGAAAATATGTTCAGTTCAGATTTCAAATAAATCGGACGATTGGATTTTGAAATATGACGTACGCCAAATTGCAAAGTATACTTTTGACATAAACCCAAGAGAAGAACGTACTCAATCCACTTTTTTCGTATACAATTTTCGTATAAATGTTTGGGTCTGCTCAATATCTTTGGTGGTTCTTCATGGTTTCGGGTACGGGCAATACGAATAGCATATTTATTTTGTTCTAGAATCGTTTTTTTTCTGTTATAAGCAATTTAATTGTTATAATGACGATTGTGACGAAAAAGTGCATTTTGTAGAAAAATGTTTGAAGTAAATGATGGTTCTTTTTCAATTGACAATAAAAAATGTCTCTTTAATTTTTTTTTGTTAGTTCCATTAGCAATGAAGATATGAACGAGGAACATTTTTATGAGAGAGAAGGAACGATGAGTGAAAGGAACGAAACGACGATTGAGAGGTGATACGATTAATAAAAAAAAATGAAACATCATTTATTTGAAACTTCCATCCATGAAATGCACTCTTTCGTCCCAATTGTTATTTGAAAAATATAATTGTAAGATTATATTATATAGGTACTTGCCTTGCTGTATGGACAATTTGCTTAAGATAAAATCACAATTATTTTTCGCACCTTCAATCTGCGATTCCTGTACCGTATAACACTCATCAGCCTGGTTGGACAAAGTCATATCAATGTCCTTAGAAACCATGCAATGCACCGCGCAGTGCTAGAGCCGTAACGCAACGGGACGTTCTGACCTACTCCACTAAAATCGTCATAACTCGGTCAATTTTTGGAATTTTTACAAAATCTTTGAACCAAATCAAAGTTAAGACTCTACTTTACAAAGAAAGTAAAATAAACCAAAAATCGATTTGTTTTAATTCCAAGGTTACGCATACCCCTTAAAGACGAGGGAAAATTTATTCGATTTCTGTTGAGTATGCATCAAAAAGACATTTGTAACATAAAATATTTACATCTGAAAACCATTTTTCCACGTAGCTTATCGAATAACTTTAACATTTAGATTTGTGCATGAATTCTTGCTAATTTCTATTTATTAACATTATCGTTAAAACTACCCGGCATTTTGTAGTCCTCATAATAACCCCGTAATTTTGCTACAAACCCGTTCATACGATATTCAGAAGTTGAAAATATTTTACCAAAATGTTTAACCACAAATTTGCAATTCGTGTCCTGTTGCAGTTCGAGTGGGTGTGCGAGAACGCTACGCTGCCCAGTCTAGCGCAAAGTATATTTTTTGTCGGTGCAATTTTCGGTGGTCTCATATTCGGATGGATAGCTGATCGTTACGGAAGGATACCGGCTCTCGTTGGAACGAATCTCGCTGGTTTTGTTGCGGGTGTCATGACGGCATTCGCCCAGAACTTTTGGCAATTTGCGGTGTGTCGGTTTCTCGTGGGATTCGCATTCGACAATTGTTTCACGATGATGTATATATTAGGTAGGAATCTCGATGATTATGCTCGAATTAACACGACAGTTTTTAACGTAACATATTAATCATATTCTGTAATTATACGCCGCATTTTAATTTATGAAATTTAATTTATTAATGCGTTATTATTTCGTTACAATACAATTATACATTTCGACAAGAAAAAAATAAGCAATGTTGAGGGATTTTTTAAACTAAGAAATAATTATTCTACAATTATCAAACTTCAGGTATACTTTGATAGTATCTTTAAGTATACAAAACAATTTTTTTTATTAATTAATCATCAAAATGACGGAGCTGTGGCAGAGTGTTCTAGCTTCCCGCAGACTTTGATTTGCAAAAAAGTTCAAACATTTTTTCAGATAGAACATGTATAGTTTCTATGTGACGGCAATTAAAATGAAGAAAATGCAAATATAAGGAAATGGCACGCATTCACAAAAAAATCACCATTTCTGTAAAATGTGGATGAAAAAAGTAGTTTCTTTTTTTCAATTTTTCAAAAACAATTATCGTTAAATAGAAGGTACCATTATTATCAATATTTCTACCAAGTTTCAACTCAATCGGCATAATAGTTTTTGAGTAATCCTGCACGCCAATTTCGATAATGCAGTTTTGAGAAAAACGCGTTTGAGGTTCACGCCTGCGCCGAATCCGAGCGGTGAGGCACAGCGTTGACGGGCTGTAACGTTTGAGGTTTTTGGAAATTGGCTTTGAAACTTTAGGAAAATATTCTACATATATAGTTCTATCGTTTAAAGAAGAAGAAAAAGAAATCGATTTTTGATCGTTGTAAATGTATATCCCGCCTTAAGGGATAATGGCAGTGTAACGGGTCGAAAAATAGCTGACTTTCGCGATTTTTTTTTCGATGGTTAAAATACGCCAATTAGTCTGATTTTCTATGTCAAATCAAAGCACCGATGAAGAACAGAAAATACATTTTTAAACGTTTATTTTTACTTTTTTTTTAATGGTTGAAAATGTCCTCGTAAAAAAAGATTCCTCACGGTGTACACGGTTGTGGCCGTAAATTACATCTGAAATAAAATTTGTAAAAATATTATCAATCAGTATGAGCCGCTATCTTGCTCTGGAGGTTTTTTAAATCGAAATTGACAAAATGACAGCGGTTTGAAAAAAAGTATCGAATTTAGCCTATATTTTCGACAATTTATCGTTTGAAAAAATGAAGATTAAAAAAGCTCCCATAGCAAAGTAAAGAGTGGCGTGAAGAATGTTGTCTCAAAATTTGAGACGGATAGCTTGAAAACTCTTCCCTTGAGAGTGTACACCGATTTGAAAAATGACATTTCGAGAAAAATGCGTTAAAAGTTTGCAGTGCGCACACTGCTGCTTGAATCACTTTCTCTAAGAAAGACTGTAGCGAGCGAAATTATTCGAATTTCGCACCAAAAATTGAACAGCATGTTTATAACTATCTATACTATCGGGTAATGAGAAAAAAATCGATTTTTTTTGAAAATTTTACACTGTTATGATTCCTTAAGGGGCTATACCAGTGTAAACGCTGAAAATTTTGGTGATTTTCGGGAATTTTTTGGAAGAAAAGTACTCAATTAAATGTTTCGGAAAATTAAGAATATATTTGGCTATATTTGACCAATATTACATAATTTTTTTATACAAAAATATTGAAATCTGAGCGACTTATGTTCGGCCTTCGGAGGCGCAAAAAAAAGTTCCTCCACTGCTGACATGATTCCGGCCGATTGAGTAGCTGAAACCGAAAAAGGAAAAATTATCGTCAAACTGGAAGGTATTTCCTGTACAATGACGTAGGATTTTCGAAAAATATCAAAATCTAACAAAATGGCGTAGTTATGAAAAAAAGTCTGTTTTCTTGCTTATAAAATGGTCGTTTTTTTCAATGCCAAATCGTCAATTTTCATCCAATCAAAAATATCCTACGTCATTGTAGAGTAAATATGTTCAAGAGTATTCAGTTCAAATTTCAAGTCAATCGGATAATTGCTCCTTTAGTTACAATGTCAGCAAATTTGAAAAATCTCATTTCGAGAAAAACGCGTTTAAAGATTTGATTATCGATTTTTGCAACATAAAATGATATTTACCATAAAAACAGCAAATCAGCTATACCTGGCCCATACAATGGACCGTCCTCTTCCTCGAATAATGCCTGCTGAGAGGCTGAAGCTTTTCACACTTTTCACCCCTATACCAGTATAGTGAATTCGAATTTTTCGTTGCATGGATATATTAACTTTTTTTAAATCAAATAATAACACACTTTTTTCTCTCAAATAACGGCCCATTTTTATTTATGAAATTCAATCTACGAAAAACACTTGCTGTGTTCATATCTTATTTAGTGAATTACATTTCTTGCATGGGACTATTAATTTTTTTAATAAAAAAAATAAGGCGCTTTAAAAAAAATACTTCACAAGCAAAATCTATTTGAACGATTTTAGTCTAGAAGAACTGTACCAGGTTACACATTTACTTTTGTATAACAGTTTATCTCGGAATATACATTGATTTTTATCGATCAAAGTGCACGTTTGACTCGCTTACATTTCAATTTTAGCAGTACAAACGTTTTTTTTTCTTCATATCGTTCGGACCGTTTGAATAAAATAAAACGTCTTTCTCAAGTTTAATGTCTCAGTTGTACATCTAGATCAAATCAGAAAACCAGAATTTATCATGGAGAATGTACCATACCGTGTAATTTATGGGTATTGCAATATTGGATTGAAAGAATCGAGTGGACAACACGCGAAGAGAGCTGAACGTTTGCGCACTCGCTAATTCTGTGTTTCAATGCTGATACATCGCAAGTGTTTATCGCTACGAGGCAATCGGTGTATAAACATTGCTTAGCGAAACACGCGATTTACCTTTCGAATAGGATGGTTGAGCCAAACTTCAAGATACGTAAGATCGAATGATTGGCGGCGAGCCGGATACGAAAGTTTTTTTTATTTCCCGGCCTTGTAGTTTGACAGCTCCAGGGCCGTTGAATTGTCAATCTCAAAGTAGGCATCTTGAGAACAATGCAAAAAATATGAAGCAAAAAACGAAGCGTTTCTCCTGTACCAACATGAAGTGCGTGCTATAGCACGCGAGAGCCAATTGCATGGTACATGTAGCGAGGCTTTCTAGAGAATCTTAAGGGGGTTGTTCAGCTATCGCGAAATAGTAAAAATTTGCCGAAATGTATTGAGGATATTTGCGAACAGGTGTTACGACTCCGGGTAAAATTTCAAATACTTCGTCTGCCTGATTGCGGAACAATTAGTTATTGGAGTTAGGCTCTTATACACGGGCGACATAGCAAAAGCTTCACGAGAACTCTAATACGACTGTCGCAACATAATAAAAATAGTAAGAATTGAATGGAAATAGGGGGAAAAAATTCTTGGCATTTTTATGAATAATTTCAACGAAGTGTACAGCGTTTTGCCTGTCTCGTTATCGAGATATTTGTGAAATAACCCGCGTAGAAATTTTGATGGGACCCAAATAAGGGCCTGATCAGGTTGCCTGACTGCCCTGGTAGGGCACTAATAAGGCAGCCTGAAAGGGCCCCACAAGGAAATGTAACGTTGTGTCACATATGGGCCTGACCTGGTTGTCTGATTAGGCCCCTATCCGATTGCCTGATCAGAAAGGAATATTTAATTTAAATAGAACCTTTTTAAACGCAATATGTTTTTCCATGTCTCACCGCCTACAATGATCTGATTTTTATCAGCTATTTTTTTTTAATATTAAATATATTTAAATTGAATAAATAAAGATTCGATTCGAATAAATCTTTATTTGCTCATAACGTACACTATAAAATATTTCAAAAATACAAAATGGAATGAACCACTTAATTTTAAAGTTCGACTACGATGATTTTGTATCATAATTTGAAATGTTTTTGTTCGAAGAAAATATTTCGCCCATGTGGGAATCGAACCTAGTACCTACTTACCTAAAGCTGGGCACTATGCCCCCTACTTTAAAAATTTGTCTTGCTATAAATCGAATAGTAACTTATTCTTATGATGATAAAGCACTGTTTTAGCGAAAAAAATCAATTTTTTGAAAATTCTACCGTGGCCTCACCCCTTCAGGGGAGAATTCACTATGCAAGAACTTGCACAGTGAATTGGGACACTTTCCCACGTTCCCCAAGCAAAATATGAAAATTGTTTTTTATAATTCTTGAAAGTACATATATTCAAAAATATGTTGGCAACATTTTCATTTACAAGTCCGAAAATTGACGGACTTACAGTCACTAAAGTGAGAACAGGAAGCGCGACCGGGTAGTGCCCTCAGTCCCTACAGGTGTGGCATCGTTCACAATAGATGAAGTACAGGCTCTTATTGTTTGTAAAATATAATGAAGATGAAGAACCGTCATATCGCTCACGACTAGATACTTCAATGTAAGTATCAATGTTCTTGAAAAATATAAATTAATATCAAGAAAAAACGGAACGAAAACTTTGAACGCGTTTTTCTCGAAACGACTTTTTTCGACCTTGACCCAGCGAATACTCAAAAACTGATCAACCATTTTCAATTTTTTTTACATTTTTGTAATCGCAGTGACTGAGGTTGTACGTAGCCGGTTTTTCAAATTTTGATGATTAGTATTTTTTTTAACTGCTTGAATACAAAAAAGGGCCTAGAAAATATAAAAAATGTCCAAACTGTCCGCATTTTGTACAAAAAACCAAAATACAAAAACGGCTACGCATAATGATAGCTAGATTTGTATAGATATCGATAAATTGTTGACTTTTCTTTTACAGATAACCTTTCATAAAGATATCGATGGGACAATGTAGAGATTTTTTTTTCATCCACACATCAAGGCATATATCTCGGTTAATTAAAAAAAAATTCATAAAAATTGGTTTAAAAGTAAATGAATATATACTTCATGAATAGAGTATAAACTCGATCCTTTCATAATTAGTCTATGAACTAATTATGAAATTAGTTCATAATTAGTGAATGCAGCACTTTACGCAATTATTGACGACAAAGTACCCGTTACGTAACGGAATAGAGGGGGGATTTTAGTCATAATTTTTCGTTGAAAGTTCGGTAACTTGGCATGAAATTTTACCAGTATACTGGGATGGATTTTTACTTCATTATAGACAAAAATCAGTTAGTTGTTAAATATTCGGGTTCGTGAAAGGAATACATTGATTTGCGGTTGTTTTGTACGTGTTCCTATGGGGCCTATTTTCACTCTGACATATGACGAGAAAAAGCATAATGAAAGAATGATACGGAATATTTTAGATGGTTCGTATGGATAATTTATGTATAATGGCAAATTTTGGAAAATTTCGCAGACATCCAGCGCATAATTATAGCATAATTAATTGCAACGTGCTGAACATGCGTTTTTTCTTATAGAAATTTATATACGCAAAAATATACTGCAAATTTATTTTATTAATAATTATAATATATGTGAAATGTATGCTATATATTGAAAATATATGTTGCACATATGTTCCAAATTCTAATTTTCGTAACGTTTTTATATATGCGATGTATATGCGTGGTATTATATCAATGTATCATGTATCAATGATATATGTAGCATTTACCCTGCATATATACCACATATATTTAGCACATATGTTGCATACACACTGCATACATACCACATACATACTGCATAAATGGTACATATATGCCACATATATACAGATATGCTACGCATATCTGTATATAGTGTTTATATGTAATAGTGTACTTTAACTGTAAGTTAAGTTTTTAAAAGTTTAAGTCTTAAGTTTTATTAAGTTTAACTGTAATAGTATTTATACACAGCATATATTTTTTGTCAGGAATATGTATCAAAAATGTATGTGTCATATATGACGCTTAAATGACATATATATGAGTCATATATGACGCATACATTTTTGATATATTTTTTTGACAAAAAAATAGATTGAAAATATATCGAAAATATATGCGTTGTATATGCCTCATATATGCATCATATATATTGTTTATACGTAGCATATATTTTGTTGGTCAGAAAAATATATCGAAAATAAATGGGTCAAATATGCGTCATATATTTGGTGCATATATATTGAATATATACGTATTATTCTATTTTTCGTCACTATATATGCGACCGATATAGATATCTGTAGCATATATTTTCTGCATATATTTTGCATACATAAATTTCCATGGGGGTCAGAAGTTTTGTCCTAATCAAATTAAACATTAACAGACACATGTGAAACAATAATGAACAAAAAAACACTTTGAAGTGTACATTTAAGGCATCATGTACGTATCGTGTCAGTTATGACTAATTTCTTCTTCACAATTGCGACGTATATTTGAAAGTGTGAAATTTCGTCCTCTTTGGCCTGGGGTTGAATCTCCCGTACATATTTAATTGACCAAACCGATGTATAATTAACTCCTATAATTATTCTGTTTTCTTTATCATTTGAAACCAGTAAAAACGATACGAAAGTTATAACCTGATTTAACACACGGCCGGGCTTATCGACCAAAGACATAATACGCATAACACATATTGTGTTATGCGTATAGATATAGTTAGTATTTCTGCCGATTATAAAATTGTGTACGTTGATTTTACTCGTCGATAATTGGTAATAAACAAAAATATTTTATCAAAGTCGGCATCAGATAAATTATTTAATAAGAAAGAACATATTAAAAGAATTGACAAAAGATCGCGCAGTAGCAATAAACAGGGAAATATCATTGACAGCTTTGAAACGATTAAGGGTTCTTCCCACTGTACACGCTAAAAAAGGCGATTTCCTTGAATTTTTTTTGATAGGTTTACATTATAAATATTGATATAAAAGTTGTCGCACTTAATAATTCACTTTCGAAATACATTGAAAAAATTCATTTATTTATTTAAGTCACGATTTATAGACGAAAATGGTAGTTAAAAAATGTTAAGCCTGCGCTGTTGGGGAACGCTCGGAGATGGATCATCCGAAACTAAAAAATCAAACGGTTTTAGATTCAGTATGTTAATAGCTATATCGCATATCATACGATTTTTGATATATGCAAAAATACCAAAATGGCGGACATTTTTCGAAAAAAATGGTCTTTTTATCACCGTTTTGGCAAAAAAAAATTAGTAGATATACATTTTTTAATCCTCAATATGCGCTATAGCTATAGTTGTAAAGAATATGTGATTAAAATTTTACAAGGACCGGTTTAGTAGTTTCGAAGATTTTATCAACAAGCCGTCGAAAAACATTGTTTCGAGGAAAACGCGTTTAAAGATTGTTTGGGTTACATACATACATAAAAAAAATTTGAATGTATTTCGTAAAAGTGTTTATTAAGTGCAACAATTTTTATATCAATATCTATAATATAAACGTGTCAAAAAATGCATGGAAATAGTCGTTTTTTAGCATCTAAAGTGCGAAGACCCCTAGCGGCTAGGGCGCTGTGACGACCCGAAAAGCATGATTATGCAGAATAATTAATTTTGAAGGAACAAGTGGAATGGTTGAAAAGTCGTTTGGAGATTGATTTGTGTGTACATTAACAACGTTGTGTACTACATTTATAAAAAGCGTTAATAACTAAAGAAGTTATCAACAATCTCATGAAGGACCTTCGAACGTAAGGAGCTCAATAGTGTACTTGACTTTAGCCACCCGGATCGTGTGAAACAAAAAAGCTTCTTTCTGAAAATAGATAATATTGGCTATGACTTGACCGAGCTTTTTTTGTTATCGCATTTCATTCATAAACAAAATGTTTCAATTTTTTTTCGAATTTTCGGGGAAAAATACACCATTGTTGTTAATAACTAAGGTTAAAAATGAAAGTTAAAAAAAGGTTAAAAATGAAAATGTCGGTCAAGACTAAACTACTATTACACTGAATAAGTATACCAAATTTCAAGTCAATCCGTTCATTGGATGTCGAGAAATCGTGTACACCGTTTTGAAAAACATATTTTCGAGAAAAACGCGTTCTAAGTTTCACCAGCATTTCTATCGTTGTAATGATAAGTTTACCTTCAATCTGCGACTCCTGCGAGCGGGTGTTCGTAATTTTCATAGTAGCTTGGCCCCTTAAAGAAACCGGGGTTATGCAGAAGTGACAATATCAAACGCAAATTTGTACATCAATTGGTCATGGCATCTCAGCATTGCTAAGGTTTGCTGGAGTTCATTGCACCAATCTTGTCGCACATTCAAACGTACTCGCCGTTTGCACTTTCACTCGTTAACACTGAAATACCACTAGCAGTCGTCACAAACTTGTGAAGTCATCGCGATGAATAATAGCGTCTTCGTTTGATCGATCGGTCGAAGGGGAACATTTTCATTAGTCATATGTGGATGATTCATAAAATATTAAACACTCCGCGACAGTCAATACCTATTTCTTTCACGAGCAAACAAACACGTGTCATATTTTTCAACGTTCTTTACGTTCTATAAAACGTTTGTTTGCATATACAATAGGACGATACAAATTATAATAATATATCAATTACACATATTGGGGGTACAAATAAGTCCCGCCGTTTAAAAAAAAAATGGGCATTTATTGTGAAAGAATGGTACTTTCCCACATGGAGATAAAATATATAAAAAGTATATCGAAAGATACATAAAAACATATATTAAATACATTTTGTACGAAAAGTTGGATATGTCAAGTATAATTTTGGATATGATTAAAAACCTATACGATATATAAATATAAATCCATTTAAGATACATCTTAAATATATCAAACATACAAACTGAATGTATGTTTTATATATTTTAAGGAGGTACGGTGATGACCACGCTAGTAAACTAAGAGTCTATTTTTCGCCATAATACCGCTACGTTTTAGACATATGTGTGTGGCCTATATTTCGAGAAATATTTTTTAAGTATTGAATTTCAAGCTACTTATTATTTTTATAATATGAAAACAAACGTAATAATCTACTACTCGACTTCAGTAGTACGCCATATCGTCGACGTTTAGCATCGTTGCATTTTCGATAGCTGTCATCGGTCCCACGCGCTCGGCTTATTATTTTTGGTAGCCGGTAAACATGGAGAACGAAAATAAGTACTGTAAAAGTTTATCAAGAGAGCAACAGGATTGTACCTGAAGTCCAGTTTAGAGACAAAGGTAGATTCTGTCGGACAAGAATTAGAGAGTGAAAAGACGATATTGCGAATGCAAATGAAAAACGTCGCGTTGACGTTAACCTCAATATCCAATGTCCAATCTGTCCGAAGTCAAAACATATTTCATCGATTGTTATGTTATTTTTCCCTTTCCTAATTTTCACAATATTTGCAGATATAAAAACGAACGTTCATTTTATATGACGGTTTTTCCATGCTGAATTTACATATAAATGCGTTGTATGCATGTCGCCAGAAAGATTGAGATGCCTTAGCTATACATAAAAAAACTTTGAGTAAATATCGACGAAAGGCTTAATCGATTAAAAAACGTACGGCTTCACACAACCATATTTTTAATTCGCGTTGAAAATATCCGATAGACGAATCAAATTTGCGCGGGTATCCGGCGTTGCCACACTTCGAGCAAGATGGCTGCGGTTACGTCACGAGACGTCTCTCTCGCCGAATACTTCGGTTTTTCGCGACTTTATTTCTAAATTTATTGCTTATATCTGCGGTGAGCTTTCCAATTCAAGTTGCCTTATTGATCACAACGAACCAACGAACGCAACCGTCAGTTTTTTTTACGCGTGTCTTGGCTCCAAGTAGCACAAGAAAATCGATATATGAGAGGACAGGCACATTTTGTCGTCTACGTGTGACTAATTGACCACCTTTAACAATTAATAACTCGGAAACTGTACGGTAAATCTCGCGGAAACTCCGCATACGCATGGACGAAGCTCTCGACAACGTTATTTAAAAAAATCGGGCTTTTATCTTGGACTCGCTCCAATCACCGTACCTCCTTAAATATGGTTGGTTAAGCAACTTGAGTAGCAGATGACGTTGCAAATAAAAAACATCTTCAAGTCGGTATCTCGCGAAGACCTAGCCGCACTAGCCGGAATAAATGATCGGACAAAAAAATTAAAGGTTATGTAATCTCGTAATAATTCTATTCGATTATCGCTTTCTATGCGAACGCAATTAAGTCATTGATCCGATAACGTTAGTTACTCTTGTGAATCCATACATTTCTCAATAAACTAACTCTGTGTATTGTACGATATGCAGATGATACGAAAGTTAATTTAACAAGTAGAACTAGCTCAGTGGGGAACGTCCCAACTCATCACTCAGAGGTCCCGGGTTCGAAACCACCTTACGGCGTGTAAGCGTCTGATATAATTTAAATTTGAACCATTAATATATTTGAACCGCAAACACCATAATCGTAATTAAGGACAAGAAAAAAATATCGTAAAAGGGTGCAATGATGTAAATAACGTCGTAACAAAATTTTTAAGAATATTTCAAGTATAGTTTAAATATATTTCAAGTATATCTTAAATACACGTTGAATATATTTCAATAATACTTGAAATGTAGAATGAACATATTTCAAGTATATTTTAAACGGAGTATCAACATATATCGTGTATATTTTAGATGTAGTTTAAATACATTTAAAGTATATTTCAATTATATGTCGAATACAGTTAAAATACATGTGTAGTATATTTTGAGGGTAATTTGAGTACATTGTAAGTATATTTTCAATATAGTTCTAATACACGTAACCGCCTATCCAACATATATATTTTTATATACATTCTGAAGTTCTATTTTCGGCGAAAACTTTGATATCGTGAATATATTTTAAATGCATTTCCCGTATATATTGCATATATCTAATCTATATCTAAGATGGATAATATATATCTGAATTATATTTTACATCCTTTTTTAATATATCGAAAAATATATTTTTACATATATTTTATTTCCGTGTGGGTTATGTTTTATTCAAAGTATTGTTCATCTATCTACAAATAGACCCAATTTTTGGAATCTTCATATGACACGAAGGCGGGACATTTAGACAGGAAAAAATAAGCAATATTGAGGGATTTTTTTAACTAAGAAATAATTATTCTACAATTATCAAACTTTAGGTATACTTGAATAGTATATTTAAGTATACAAAACAGTTTTTTTAAATTTATTCATCACTAAAATGACCGAGCTGTGACAGAGTGTTACAGCAAGGTCGCCGCGGGAGTTGCGAATCGGCGTGCAGTCTAGCTTCCCGTAGACTTTGATTTGCAAAAAAGTTCAAACATTTTTCAGTTAGAACATTTATAGTTTCTATGTGACGGTAATTAAAATGAAGAAAATGCAAATTCAAGAAAATGGCATGCATTTCCAAAAAAAATCAACATTTCACGCAACATTTCTGGAAAATGTGGATTAAAAAAGTCGTTTTTTTCCAATTTTTCAGAAATAATTCTCGTCAAGTAGAAGGTACCAATATTATCAATATTTCTACCAAGT
Source organism: Ophion obscuratus (assembly GCA_964007375.1). Lineage (NCBI taxonomy): Eukaryota > Metazoa > Arthropoda > Insecta > Hymenoptera > Ichneumonidae > Ophion > Ophion obscuratus. Next base: position 33,275,941 of record OZ023312.1, on the reverse strand, counting down.
TTCAACTCAATGGGCTTAATAATGTTTGAGAATTGTGTAACGTTCGAAGTTTTTCGAATTTTGCTTTGAAACTTTGGGAAAATATTCTACATATATAGTTCTATCGTTTAAAGAAGAAAAAAAAGAAATCGATTTTTTGATCGTTGTAAATGTATATCCTGCCTAAAGTGCTGCTCAGAGAAGCTGTGCCGATCGATGGAAATAAATGATAGTTAGAGGAAGCAATGTATGGTGATTACGGTAGGTGGGGTAAAACTTCCCAATTTAGTGTTTCCAAGTGGATTTTGATCGGCACCGCAACATATGGACGAACATTATCCTGCAGGAGAATAATTTTGTCGTGCCTGGAGTAGTAGTTGGTACGTTTTTCCTTGAGGCTCAATCTCATCAATTGTGTTCGGTAGAGAACCCCAGTAATGGTTTCGCTCGGTTTGAGCAACTCATAATGCACGACATCAAGCTGATCCCACCAAATACACAACATGAGTTTTGAGGTGCAAAATCGGCGTTCAAGGTTTCTCGGCTTCAATTCATATAGAACTGAATTTCCTTGCTTTTGAATCATTCTCAACGATTTTAAACAATGTGACATTGCTTGTTAAGTCACGCCTTATGTAAGTGCAAGTTCTTCTTGCGTTTGGCACGAATCTCCCTCCAATAATGCTTCCAATTCCGCGTCTTCGTACACTTTCGGCCTTCCGCTGCGTGCTTTGCTTCGACGTCAAATTCACCGTTCTTAAACTTTTTAAACCACTCACGACAACTTCCCATGCAGAAATTTTTTGGGGACTCCCCAGATCCTACCAGATCCCTATGGGGATTTGATAGGGACGCCCCAAGTAAGGAGTCCACACTGGAATCCAAATAGATTTGTTGGGGATTCCCCAGGTTCTACCAGATTCTTATGGGGATTTGATATGGACACCCCAGGTAGGGAGACCACATTGGAATCCAAATGGATCCTGGGCTGTTTCCAGATTAACGTGGTTTGAGAATTTTTTACTAGAAATTATATAAAATAGGATTTCGCGACGCTCTGTAAAAAATTATTCTTTGATGGTCCCGTGCACAGATTTGCTTAGGAGTTTCAAGATGCACCAACGTGTTTCTAGGAATTTGTTAGGATATCGAATAATACAATATATAATTATATTCTTTAGTAACTTCTTTACTTTAGTGCTTACCCATATTGTATATTTATAGTTTGTTATGGGCTAGTATTTTTTATACGAATAAAAAAGCTTGTTATAAATTTTAATATGCACACTTTTTGAATTTTTAATACTTGTGCGCATAAAAATTTGTTTTGGACGTGACGGCAATCGGGTTACGATTGCGTCTGCGGTTTATCGCTGTGGGTGTGGAGTTTTGTTAGAGCGGCTTAAATGAGGTTTTAAAAGAAAATTAAATGTAAGTATGAAATCATATTTTTATAAACATGATATCTATTACACATTCGCTTAAGTTTGTAGCCCGTAACATCAATTTCCACCCGACCCGGTGGATTTTTCATCGGGATCCAATAGGGATTCCCCATCGGGATCTAACAGGGATTCCTTGTCGGGAGCCAATAGGAATTCCCTATCGGGATCCAATAAGGATTCAGAAAATCGCTTCCGACAAAAGAAAGACGTCGGGCGATAGAACATAAGCGGCGCAGGGTACATATATATTCGTGTCGTCGTTGAAAAGCGCGCGACGATCGAGTTACTGCGCAATCGCGATCGTAAAATTTATTTACTCCAAACACGCATTAATGTTTGTTACATTCCAATGATGCAAGCATCAACCTTATTAAAGTGTTTAAATTTTATATAATATGAAAAGTATTCAAAGAATATCCCGCCCATAACTGCACAAGTATTTTTGCTTAATAATAGTATAAAAAGTGTATAAAAACTACGTTACAGCATAAGAAGTACTTAAAGTATTTTTAAAAAGTTCATAAAATATAAAAAGTACTCGAAGATATAGATATAAGATATAAGTATTCGAAGAATACTATACAATGCACTATAAATATTCAGTATGGGTAAACAATTTAAAAAAAAAACAAAATATTATATTGTGGTATTCGATATGTACTCCTTTGTAAACAATAAATTGATCTCTTTAGTGTATCGATGCTTTTATTTTTTGTAGCATTTTTGGCTTACAGAATGCGATATGATCGATCAAGCATCGTATCGGATTCCGTTCAATACTGTGGGGAAGCTTTAAGATTCTTACATTGGATTCCGATGGGAAATCCCTATTGGATCCTAATAGGGAATCCCTGTGGAATCCCTATGGAATCCCGATAGGAATCCCTACTGGATCCCGATGGGAATCCCTTTTGGATCCCGATGGGAATCCCTTTTGGATCCCGATGGGGAGTCCCTCTTGGAATCCAATGTACGAGCGTGACGTTTCCTGATAGGGATCCAATGGGGTGTCCCGTTGGATCCCTATCAGGGAGTAGGGAGAAGTAGGGGAATCCTATAGGATTCCAAACACAATTTCTACCTGGGTTCTCTCACTTAATCCCGCAAATGACGCTTATTCGGCTCAAAACTCGACATTTTAGCACGACAAAAACTATTTGATTGTGGTACAAAATTGCTAATAATTCAAGTTTATGGTCTTGCCAACCTTACGATATGACGTTTTACATTTGACAATTTTAACCATAATCTCTTGGTGGGGCCATCTTTTGTCAAACGGCGGAGACTTATTTGTACTCCTAATAATTTGTCAATGCAATTCTATCATATAGGTATTCAATCATGTAGCCTCTTTTATCGGCACAGGTTTTCCACAGTTTCCCTGTACCCTTCTGCCAATTCGATACGGTAGTGCAGGCCCTGGAATGAAGTAGACAGACAAATGTGGGATAATCGTAAAAAGGCTCGTGAAATATAAAAAGGATTCAAATTTATACAGTTAATTCTTTGGCATATACTGAATGCACCCTCCAAATTTTAAATCGACCGTCTACACCGTTTCTATAACATTTTGGATTTATGAAACACTTTTTAACATAGGGCATTTAACGGCGGGGTAAAGTTAATTCGGCGAAAAAAGGGCATGTTTTTAAGATTTTTTTTTGGCATAACGAATAGTGTTCGTTTATTGAAAAATTTACATATAATAAAGTAACATTTGAACAACATTCTCCTAAATTTGCATTGCAAAATATTCAAAATTGAGCGAGTGAAAATTAAACCCCGGAGGCGCCTCGAAAAAAAGTTGGTTTGCGGTGTGCACCATAACTCGCAACAGAATCATTTGAAACAAAAAAATCAAAATGCATTTGTTAAAGGAGATGTTTCTCGGAGTAATGACGGGAGGATTTTTTTTTTCGATTTTTCGATTTTTCATAGCACTTGGGAGCCAAAAACCCGATTTTCTCTTTAAAAAATCGGCTAATTTGTTATTGAAAAATTATTAATTATTTAAAAAAAAAGCTCTTGACAATACCTGGTGAATTATGTGAAGAAGTACTGTGCAAAATTTCAAAGCGATTGGTCCAGTAGATTTTGAGTTATCGTGCACACGGACTTCAAATATGACAAGTCTCAGAAAAACGGTTTGAAAAACGCAGAAGAGAAGAGAACGGCATGGAGCAATAGACGCTCAAATACTCATAACTTCGTCAATTTTACTCCGATCGACTTGAAATTTTAACACAATATTATTGATATATTATGCATTCATTTAAAAAAATTTAAAAAATTTAAAAAAAATTTCAATACTTTACCCCGCCCTTAACATTATGACACTGACAACGAGATTGTCATAATGTGTCGAGTGATTTGACAGTTATTCATAACATTATAAACATTTTTTCACACTATTTTATGCGTAAAATTGCCATTCAGCGATGAGCGTAGGCATTTCCCTATGTTAAAGAGTGTTTTGGGATCTGTAAATTTTATATTAACGGTGTAGACCAGGGGTCGGCAAGTATTTTACACTGGGGTCCGCATCCTTTTAACATTTTTCATTAAGGTCCAAAGAAAAAAAACTGCAAATATCAATTGCGGCAAGCAGGTTATCATTGTTTCTAAAAAATAATGCGACTTGTAAAAACACATTATTGGTTTTTATTTTAATTTTTCTCGTAGAATAATATTCTTTACGAAGGTTCTTAAGGAGGTTGGAGCGTTAGCCACAATCCAAGGTTAAATTTAATGAAAAATACATGTTATTGTTTACACTATACTGAGACTTTACGAATTTTTTGAACTTTTTTCACCACCAAACACCAGAGATAAAAAATAGTTCAATGTATGTAATTTAACGTGCGGTTAGATGGGCGAGACTTTCACACTAAAAGTTGTGTAATTTTTATTGTTATTTAGCACCAAGATAAACCATTTATAACAACGGATTAACGCAAACTGAACCTTTGTGAATATTTAGAAAAAAAAATCCTCATTTTGCCCATCGTAAACCATGGGCCAATAATCTCGTTACGTAAATATAAATAGGCATAATTATGAATTACTGAACATTTTATTGTGAATTGTATAAAATATTCGTTGTCGTAGTTTTTTTCATAATAATCATCGATAATGTTATGTTTTTTCAAGTTGGTAGTAACACAAACGTTTTTCTACTTTACGAAATAAAAATGTTAAAATGCATAATTTTGCCCTTTAATTATATATTTAAAAAATTAGCATATATAGAATAAATCTGTACCTCGTATGCATTTTTTGAGGTTCATTGAAAAAAAAAAATGAATAAACCGTCATTTGACTCAACTGAATCGCTCCAACCTCCTTAAGGGGCACCACTAGTGTGACTGCCCAAAAAGGTGATTTTCGGGAATTTATTAAAAGAAAAGTATTGCATCGAATATTTTGAAATTTCGAGGATATAATTGTGTATAAATTCTGTATATGAAGTAATTTTTTTACATGAAAATATTAAATTTCCAGGGACTTATGCGCCGTCTCCCGAGTCGCCAAAAAAAAGTTCGTTGAACTAGACGGTACTGCCTGTATAATAACGTAGGATTGTGAAAATAAATTCATCCCAACAAAATAATGGAAATAAAAAAAATTCCAAATTACGCTTTAAAATCTGATGATTGTTTGCATGGCAAATTGACATTTTTTATCTAATCGAAAAACTGGAGAGTCATTGTATGAAGAAATAAATACCAAATACGCTAATACAAGATTCGATTCGGTTTTCTTTTTAAATGTCTTTTTGATAAAAACGTGTTGAAAGATAAAAATATTGATTTCATTGTTATAAATTGGTAAAAGTTTAAGGTATAGTGTATAGGAGTAAGGTTTACATGAAGGTATAGACTATCGAAAAAAGCAACTAAAAAAATCGATTTTTTAAAAGTGTTACACTAGTGATGCCCTTACTAATGTGAGAAATTACACCTCCGATCTTCAGCCAGTTTTTTACAGTTTGGTCCTCGCAGAAAAGTGTCTTTAAGATGGGCGTCCGTTAACCGTGATGGATATTTATTTTTCACAAAAATTCATTTTCGAGAAAGATGCTTCACATACATATGTCAAGCCAAACATAGTTGCCAGAATAACATAGTTTTTTTTTCAATTTGCATACGCTTCTGAAACATGTCCACCCTAAAATTCTCCAGTGGGTGCAGATTTGTACATGTGCAAGGAAACATCTTCTCGTAAGTCGATTATTTCTATTTGAAGTGAAGGCTTTGATATACTGAACAACTTCGCCGCCACACCCGTTCATTCTGCTGCTGGAGAAACTTTATAAGAAGATTTGAAAAATTGCGACAGCTTTCCTATTTCTGCAAAGTCTTGGAATCTTGCCGCAAATTTCTTCCCCAGATATGACATAAGACCTAAAAACTCTGTAGTATCTATATCGGAATTCTCCTTTGTGTATTCAAGAATTGTTAGGAAACGTATAAATTCTTGATTCTCAATATCTTTTTCAAAGGTATTCAGCTTGCGACGGAAAGCAGACAAACTTTGTATCAGATCACCTATTAACTTCCCGTTTCCTTGTAGCTCGGTATTGAGCACATTGGAATATTTCAACATGTCTTTCAGGAAAGCCATAGCTAGCATATTGCAGTCTCATAGAAATAGAGTTTATTTCCGAACTGTTATTTTTTAAAGTTTAGTTCCGTTCAAATTTAACTCGCTGCACGCAGAATGAGTTAATTACAGTTTTAAAATATCGTTTAGCGCAGTGTTTTTCAACCTTCTTGAAGACGTGACCCCTTTACAAGTAAAACAATTCCAGCGACCCCCCCCCCCCCCCCCCTCTCCAGAGCTGGCAAGGGAAGCTTTGAAATTATTATTCGCCACTTCCTACCGATGTGAACTAATAGTCCAGTAACAGAGACGAACAGCCAGCACTTTTAGCATAGAATTCGAATATTTGACTGAAGCTAGATGGTTGCATACTGAAAGTAACCCCAATGAAATTTTGCCTCTCAACTCGCCCCAACGCTAAGAAATAAAAGTTAAAAAATGCCGTATCTCGATAATTAATAGCCTGATCAAAAAATATTTCAAACAAAAGTTGTTTGGTATAATAAAATACGTATAAAGTTATCTGACGTCCAGCCCTCTATCTTAACAAATGGCGGCTCAAAAACGATTAGAAGATTCGAGGTTGATGCGTGTGCGAGCGGAGTAGACATATCATTCCGCCCTTGTCTGGGTCAGTTTCCAGTAGTCTGGCCGACTACTCGAAACTTCTCGAAACAGCTTTTTTCCAATTGGCGTGACAAATAACTTCAACAATTTTCACTCGATTTACTTCAAATTTAAAAGTTATGTTCCTAATTGCATTTCGCAGAGAAGTACGTACGGAATTTCCGATCAAACGAAAACTTAATTTATGAGCAGTTTATTAGCAGTTGCAACGAAATTTTTCACTGAAAATTCATTTCTTAAGTTCCTTTCACGAACCCAAATATTTTACACTTAACTGATTTTCGTCTATAATGAAGTAAAAATACATTCCAGTATACTGGTAAAATTTCAAGCCAAGTTTCCGAACATTTAACAAAAAATAACGGCCCTAAAAATCGTCTTATTTATACGGTGCTTCATGGACATGTCACGCTGGCCACATTTCTATCTAATAATTTATACACTAAATAACTCTAGATGCCTGATATAAACTGCTCACAGGTGTGAAACAGTCTAAAGATTCCAGAACGACAATAAAAACAGAGGGTTACCGAACGTTTAAAGACAATATTAATGTTAAAACTTGGGAAAATGTGACTAGCAGAAGAATTTTCCTAGCCGTGACGTTTCAAATAAATGTGAAAATGTCTCGATCTACTAAATTTGCGCGAAATTTTGTATTCTAGTTTATCGTTGTCTATAATAATCCATTGTAACTTATTTTTTTATCAAGCCGTATTTAATATTAACTTATTTTTAAATTTAATATTAATTTATTTTAATAATTAAATTAATAAAATAATTATTTGAATAAATAATGTATTTATTCAATAATTAAATTTAATATTAACTAATTTTTTTATTAAGAATTTTCCTAGCCGTGACGTTTCTAATAAATGTAAAAATGTCTCAATCTACTAAATTTGCGCGAAATTTTTTATTCTAGTTTATCGTTGTCTATAATAATCCATTGTAACTTATTTTTTTATCAAGCGCAATTGTAATTTACCGACAATTCAGAAGGCCCTGCTTACGCCCCCACAAAAAACGGCCCTCCGCGAAAGGAATACCTTAAGTTCAAATACCTACAACTTTTGAATAAAACATTTTTCAAATTGCCTACGTACTTCTCTAAGTATTCTAATGCAGATTGACGAGAATTTTTGTTTTTTATTGTACGTGAAAAATTGTGGATGCTAAATGTCACACCGCGGAGCGCCTAAAAAAAAGACAAAAGAAAATATTGTAGTCGTCTACTTTGTACATCGAAAAAAAAAAATTTCTAAAGGGGCATCCATTAATTACGTGAGGTGATTTTGACGATTTTTCGACCCCTCTCTCCCCCTGGTGAGATGTGAGATTTTGCTCGACCTCCTCCCCCCTCCCCTAATCTCACGTGGGATTTTTCAAAATGCATACGTTTACGGAAAATAAATTGTAGTAGAAGTAACTGCGGTTGTAGTACCATTTAGTCCACCATGTAAAGTAGTAGGGAGACTCTCCCTAGGTGATAAAAATTACGTGATTACTAAAATTACGTGATATTTGCCGATGCCCCCCTCTCCCCCACGTGAGATTGGGTGAGATTTCGCTCGACCCCTTCCTCCCCCCTAAACACCTCACGTAATTAATGGACGCCCCCTAACAGCTTGATATTCATACTAAATAGATGTGTAATTAATTTTATGAGTGAATCACTTTCTCATACGAAAAAAAAATTGCTAAATTCGCACATGATTTAAAACCCGTTACTGTGGCCTAAGGCCTAAAGTGGAAACACGTCACCAATCGTCCCGAGACCTTTCATGCCGCTTTTTTTCGAAAAATGACTCCTCCCCTCACGCTTTGGCTGTTGCATTCTCATACAGTCATACTTATAAAGAGCACATGCTCTTTTTTCGTCGGAGCGCCCTCGAGAAAGCCCGTTTATCGTACTCTCGTCGGAATGACCAAACGCTCCGATACAAATCAGGCATATGCGAATTATCCGTTTCAACGATTACGCCGACGCGCTGTGGTCCCGTTGACGCGCGTTCCGTTTGATGACGCTCGAGCGAACCTTCGCGTCGTGGATTTCCGGCGCGGCGAGAGTCACTCGGTCGTTATCCTTAATTGGATCGAGAGAACAAACGTTTACACGCCCGTTGCGGAGGTATACACACTTCGGAGTGCCTATATAGCGTTACGATAAATACACGAACGAGAGAACCGCGCGCCCAGTGAGATCGCGAGCATTGCGGAAAGGAGAGCCGCGAGGTCGTCCGGTTCAAGTATCGCCAGACCTTCGGTAATTAACGGTTCAACCGATAACGAGCGAACGAATTCACGTGACCTTCGCACTGATTCTGCTCTCTTTCTTCCCATCAATTCGAGACGATCCATTTGACCTGACCTGCTTCGAAGAATTCTTATTGCGCATACACTCGCGCAATTCGATAAAGAATTTCGATACTCTTTTGACGATGAATTCCCCGCGAAATCGAGAGTTATTTTTGTCACGTTGTGTCCCGAGTAATTAAGGCCTTACCCCCACTTGTAGCGCAAAAAAGGCCTTTTTCATGAATTTTTTTAAAGAAAACTACAAAACTTTTTTAATGGATCAATATACCATCTTAAAGAACAGATCTTGAAGAACTTTCAGTAATTTTTTTATTGAAAAATATTACATCGTTTAGTGGCAAATGGCCGTCAATGAAATAATGTTTTTATATACACGGTTTGCGGTGACCAACATTGCGGAGAAGCGGAACATCTGAAAAAAAAATGCGGATGGATTTAGTCAAATATAAGTATAAACTAGTCTTTAATCGAAGGATTTTAAAAAATATTCATTTTTCACAAAATGGCGGACAGTCAAAGTTGATGGTTCGATTTTAACGAAAAAAAACGGCCGTTTTTTGGCAATAAAACGGCCATTTTTTTTCGAAAAAAAAATCGAACGATTAAAGACTACATTTTTATGTATTAAATAAGCCTGCAAAATTTCAAGAAGATCGGTTCATTAGTGTTCGAGTAATCTTGGTCACCGACATCAGAAATGCCATTTTGAGAAAAACGCGTTTAAAGTTTCAATTAGCCGGTTGTTTACACAACGGATTCTTCTCTTTCAATGCTCATATCTCAGTGAATTTTGTTCGGATCAACTTGAAATTTTCAGGACATATTCTCAGATACTTATACTTTAAAAAAATGCAATAAAAAAAATCGATTTTTTCAAAATCGCAAGTGGGAGTAACCCCTTAAGGGTATTCGTCGTGAACGACTGGTAATCAGGATGTCGGATGAACTGACATTTATATTTTTATAGCGCAATAACGATTCGCATGCAATTTGTACACGAGTAATGAGCGTAAGATCTACCGCTTGATTTCTGTGCAATTCTGCAAGAGTGAAGATTGCATTATGAATTCGGCGATAAGGAAATGAGTATGCATAAGTATGCGTGAAAAAAAATTAACGCTTATTGCAAACGTAGCGAAAATCCATTACCGGGTGTATTATTGTGCAATTACGAGCGAACGGGCTTCAGATTTAGACAAAGAAATTGAAGAATGCGACTGTCTCGTTAAAGTGACTATTTGTGGTAATATCTTTTCCCTGGTTATGCGTTGTGTATATTTTTCCTTGGTTATTCGACATGCAAGCAGATTATGGTATTGAAAAAGTAGCACTAGGTGAAGTTTTTGCGGTCAAGCGTAGTATTTCAATGGCGAGAAATGAAATTTACACTTCTCTCATTTTTTTGGAATTTTAACACACGGACACGAACATATTTGCGAAACGGCGCATATCTAATCCGAGTATGCGTTTCCGGGAAAACGTATACATAGATTTATATTGGCAATTTGATGGAGCCGGGTTGAAATTCCGAATTTTGAATGATTAGAACGCTCAAAACTGCGAAAGAATACTACCCCGAAAGATCAAAACTTCGAAAATTAGAACACCGTCAAAATAATCCGGCTATGAAGGTTTTAAAAGTTTCAAAATTTTGAACAAATCGACGAATTATTATAAGAATTTTTATTTATTAAGAAGTGATTTTACGTCAATTTTTGAAATTTTTCTAGACAATGTTATAAGTTCTACATAATTTACAGTCAACTGTGTAGACTTTCGCTGGCATGATCTTGACATGGGGGCCGTGTTGAAATTCCGAACTTCGAATGCGCCGACGGTTTACAGTTCCTAATTTCAATGTTCCGAAATTACAAGGTTCCTAAAGATCGTGCCAGCGAAAGTCTACACAGTTGACTGTAAATGATGCAGAATGATGGTGAAGGATAATGCGGAAGGGCGGAGTGGCGATGCGTGACGAGAGTTGGCGAGGGAAGTCTTTCATCCTCCAGTACATATCATTTTCTCATATACTTTTTAATTTGACATTCAAAATTAATTGACTGTATTTTAGTAAATTAATTATTCATTTCAATGCGTAATATGATGCACACAAAGTCTACGTATATTCTTAATATTATTCAAATCTGTTACATTTTCAGCTGCAGTTACAGGTGCAATTACCGTTTAGGGTTGATCGAGTAGTGCTCATAATAACCTCTGTAAAAAATTGTAAGAATCGGCCTAGTGCCGATTTGTACCTTTGTGTATAAAAGAATATCAAAACCACGTCCTCGCATGTGACAAATGTTCCAATATGAAAGCTTATATATATATATATATATTAGGGTGGCCCTTGATATGGGTAAAACAAAAATTGATCGTGCCGCCCTCCAAGACGGTTCCAAATAATATCAAAAAAATCTACGCGAAGCCCCAGCACTGTCCGTTAAGAGAAAGGCGTGTCTGTAAGCATGAATTTAAATTTAAATATCAATTTTTCTTCATGATTGGAGAAATTTCGATTTTATAAATCTAGTTTATTTATCAATTTTTTTTTTCACTTTCCGAACCTATTGTATATTGGTATTCATTATACAGATCAAACAATAAGATCCTCCATACTAGATTTAATGAGCGTTCAGTTTTACCATCCTATTATTTTGGAACAATAGTTCGATTTAGCTGCTGTCGAACGCTTTTAATCACATCAAAATCAAACTTTAAATTTGCATCTTGTCAGAAAAATCTATTAAGTACGAAGGATATAAATTCACGATAAACCATTCACATCGAACTTCCGCATTGGCCAGAATTGTTTTTTTTTTTTTTTAATTTTGTTAGAAATATTCCTTGCGTGCTGAGATACAAACATATTAATATTGCACTGAGATCAGACTTCCAGTGCTGTGGATAAAGAATGTATTTAAAAATTACTTGCACAAAAATGCATAGGGACATTTTAAACCTGGCAGGATTTTAAACTTGGCGAGCTTGTTCGTTTTATTGAAAACAAAGAAATTATTTATTCGCACAAGTCATCCAATTGGTCGGAAAAAACATAATATTTAACAAATGTACACATAAGATATCGATACTATTTCGTTCAGTACGAATTTTTTATTTAAACCACAGAAATATGGTGTTGAAAAATTGACTAATAGACTAGATTTAAAAAATCGAAATTTCTCCAATCATGAAGAAAAATTGATATTTAAATTTAAGTTCATGTTTACAGGCACGCCTTCCTCTCAACGGACATAGCTGAGGCTTCGCGTAGGTTTTTTTTTATTATTTGGAACCGTTTTGGAGGGCGGCGCGATCTATTTTTTCTTACCCATATCAAGGGCCACCCTAATATATATATATATTTTCATATAATTCATATATAATATATTTGGTATATATATTAAATTAGTAATAATGAGTTTATTATTTCACTGAAAAGGACATTACGACTAGAAAAGTATTCTTCGTTGCTTAAAATGTTGTCTTTCCTACAATTGGCTCGCCAAATCTCCATTCGTCGAGCATGCTCGGCGTAATTGATTTTCAATCGAATTTGTCAACAGTGTTGGAATACGTGGGACCAAAATGGCGAACATTTGTAGCAAATATGTCGATAGCGCTGTTTTTCACAATGGCGGCCTGTTTGCTGCCGTGGATTGCTTATTTCCTGGCCGACTGGAGATTGACGTGCCTAGCGACTTCCGTACCGTTAGTGCTTGCCGTTGCAACCCCTTGGGTTGTACCCGAAAGTGCTAGATGGCTCGTGAGTCAAGGTCAAGTGGACAAAGCAATTACGATTTTGAAGAAATTCGAACGTTTCAACGGGACACACGTATCCGATAGCGTTTACACGAACTTCAAGGTACGTTCCACCTATTGATCGACTATTAGTTGACAAATGACCTATTCGTTGACAAAACTTCTTATTGTTCTTTTGTTATTTATTTTTCTCAGGACATTGGGCACCTCGTTGAATTTTTGTTTGCAAGGATTATGAAATGATTGTCAGATTTTTTTAATTACTACAAAGTCGTAGACCATTATTGAGGGAAATTATATTAGTAAAGAATTAAAAAATAAGCTACTTATTTAATTGTTGATCCAATGACGCCAGTATGTAAAACTAATCTGTCGTTGACTTTCAGAACAGCTGCGATAGAATTCGAAAGGGTGAGGAGCTTGAAAAAACTTACTCCGTTCTGGATCTCTTCAAAAGTCCTCGTTTGCGAAATAGTACGATACTTCTGACAATAATTTGGTGAGTTGCCGCTATAAGTACACACTCGTTCTTCAACGACGAAAAATGGACGCGAATAAAAATAACGACTGGCAGAATGATTTCGACGGTTTTGGAATATTGCTTATCTTTATACAGTTTTTTTTTATTTTAAGGGGTTAGGCCACAGTAACGGGTATAAAATCATGTGCCAATTTTACCATTTTTTCGTATGAAAAAGTGATTCACTCATAAAATTAATTACACATCTGTGTAGTATGAATATCAAGCTGTTAGAAAAAATATATATTTTTTTTTTCGATATACAAAATGGCCGACTACTCGAAACTTCTCGAAACAGCTATTTTCCAATTGGCGTGACAAATAACTTCAACAATTTTCGCTCGATTTATTTCAATTTTAAAAGTTATGTCCCTAATTGCATTTCGCAGAGAAGTACGTACGGAATTTCTGATTAATCGAAAACTTTTCATTTTATGAGCAGTTTATGAGCAGCTATAACAACATTTTTCACTGAAAATTCATTTTTTTAAGTTCAAATAACTACAACTTTTGAATAAAACAATATTTTTCAAATTCCGTACGTACGTCTCTAGGTATTCTAATGTAGATTGACGAGAAAGCGCCTAAAAAAAGATAAAAGAAAATATTAGTAGTCGGCCATTTCGTACATCGAAAAAAAATATATTTTCTAGCAGTCTGATATTCATACTAAATGAATGTGTAATCAATTTTACGAGTGAATCACTTTTTCATAGGAAAAAAAATTGTTAAATTCGCACATGATTTTATACCCGTTACTGTGGCCTAACCCCTTAATGGAAAGAACGAAATTCATGTTTTCCCTACACTAAGCAAACAACTGTAACAATCATATCGCTCGTATTGTGACATTCGCGATATTATTGGAGACGGGAAATAAATACGGTTGCGATCTCACTGTTGTTTGTGAACTTCCGAAAAATATTGTGAGATAAACATTTTTAAAAAACATCGTTGTCTCAAATTGTTTATTTCAGGATGGCAGTGTCCCTGGTGTTCGACGGCCATGTACGAAACGTCGATAATCTCGGGCTCAATGTTTTCATAACTTTTACCATTGCCTCAGCGACGGAATTGCCCGCAGACACATTTTTGACGCTGGTTCTCGATCGATGGGGCCGTAGGTGGCTCGCGTGTGGTTCCATGGTCATTTCGGGGATCTTTAGCTTATGGGCTTGTGCTGTGTCCGACCGTGAGTCTCTGATGCTTCATCATATTTTTCGATAGAAAGATAACAGCAGGGCACGTAATTTATTCTCCAATTCATAAAGTCATACAAAATATTCAATTGAATTGTTTTTTTTTTTCGTGAAATATCATCATTTCGAGAACGTGAAAATATTTTTCTTTCGATGCCCGTTTGTCATATCTGCAAGGCATATTTTGGCGTCACGCAAAGCACAGCCATGATGAATGCCAAATGACCTGCAGCACATGAAACTGAAAAATTCCTTAAATTATTTACAAATTGACGAAGGAATATTATCGGTAAAAATGTAAATTATTTCGATTTTTTATAGACTTTGTGCCTATATTTTCCATTTATTCCATTTTGAAAATATATAAAATCAGAAATGGAAACAAATTAATTTGAAATTAATTTGTATTTATGTATTGATTGATTTGCATTGACACCAGGGTTGCGAAATTTGTAATGAAAAAGTCATGCATTATTCACTACTTTTTTAATGGGCAATGAAAAAATATTTCATCATCCATTACATTACATCCAGTAATGTAAAAAAAATGCCATTACTCATTGCATTGAAATTTGTAATGTAAAAAAATTCCATTACGCATCACATTACATTTTGTAATGTAAAACATTTTCATTACAAAATGCAATGTACTGTGTAATGACAAAACATTTCATTATACCTTACATTGTAATGGGTATGGACATTTTTTACACTACAAAGTCCAATGTAATGGGTAATGGAATTTTTTGCATTACAAAATATAAGGTAGTGAGTAATGGAATTTGTACACATTGCTAATGTAACGTAAAAAATCTCCATTACACATTACAAGATAATATGGATTATTATTCGTTTCCCTTCGGGTCAGATCGAGCCAGTGCATAAACCGCTGCCCCTAATGGGAAACGAATAATAATGCTCATTACATTGCAATGAGTAATGGAGATTTTTTTACATTGCATTGCGTTAGTAATGTGAAAAAATTCTATTACTCATTACCTTATATTTTGTACTGTGAAAAAATCCCATCACCCATTACATTGGACTTTGCAATGTAAAAAATTCCATTGCCCATTACATTGTAATGGGTAATGAAAATATTTCACATTACAAAATGTAATGTAATGAGGAATGGGGATCTTTTACATTACAAATTCCAATGGAATGAGTAATGAAAATATTTCACATTACAAAATGTAATGTAATGAGCAATGAAAACGCTAATGCATTACAAAAAGTAATGCATTATTTGCAACCCTGATTGATACTTCGAATGAATTCGTATTTCTATTTATTTATCTCCTTAAATTAATTTACATTATGATAATATAAAAGTTATATTAATAAATCTTGAAATTAATTTCAAGGCATTTATGCGGCGACTCTGGCGATCATGGGAAGGTTTTGCGTCAACATATCGTACAATATCGGTCTTCAATATGCCGCGGAAGTATTGCCAACTGTGGTGAGAGCTCAGGGTGTAGCTCTAATTCATATAATGGGATACGTTGCTAGCATCGTAGCGCCTTTTGTCGTTTATCTCGCCGTGGTGTCGCCAATTTTGCCGCTGTTCGTACTCGGTATATTTGGCATTATCGGTGGGATTCTTTCGCTATTCCTGCCCGAAACTCTCGACCAAGATTTGCCACAAACGTTGCAGGACGGCGAAGAATTCGGCAAGGATCAGGGCATGTGGGACTTTCCGTGTTTCATGAAGTGAGTACTCGTACTTATTGTTCCTTTCCTCTTCAATATCAATCACAATTATTCTTCCGGCAACGACACATCCCTAAGGTTCTACCATCATGAACTTTTTCTCGCTTTGTTCAATATTGATGGATTTACCGTAATTCGCGAACATAAACCATTTCTCAGGCACTGCAGACGTTTTAACGTTTTTTTTTCGTCGCATTACCAGTAATGTAGG
The DNA here is from genome assembly GCA_964007375.1 of Ophion obscuratus. Classification (NCBI taxonomy): domain Eukaryota; kingdom Metazoa; phylum Arthropoda; class Insecta; order Hymenoptera; family Ichneumonidae; genus Ophion; species Ophion obscuratus. Next base: position 33,259,558 of record OZ023312.1, on the reverse strand, counting down.
AGGTTGGGGCGTTTGACATAATGCGAGATTAAATTTGAAAAAAAATATATTTTATTGTCTAGACTGTACTGAGTGTTTGAGATTTTCATGAAATTTTTTCATCACAAAAGACCAGAGTTAAAAATAATTTAATGTATGTAGTTTTATCTGCGGTTAGATGGGCATTGAAATTTGAAATTTTCACACTCAATGTCACCACTATAATCACAGTTTGTTGATGTTCGGGTTGTTGAAAACCTGCAGCTCAAATCTAACTGTTTTACATCTCCTTGTTTTTTTAGTTTAACATTTTTTCAGACGTTATTAATTTCCTCCTTTTGTGTTGGGGGCACCACAGAAAAAAGCGTTACAGACAAAGAAACAGATAGACGGAGTCTGGGCTTTTCTTATTTTAGCCGTTATTAGTTTCCCCTTTCTGAGTCGGGGGCACCACAGAAAAAGCTTTACAGACAAACAGCCAGACAGAGTCTGGGCTTTTCTTATTATAACGGTAATAATAAATAATCTCGTGACATGAATACAAATAGGTATAATTATAAATGACTCAAAATTCCATTTTGAGTCTAAAACATTCGCAGCCGCAGTTTTTTCATAACAATCATCGATATCGTTGTACTTTTCATGTTGGTAGTAACACAAAAGTTTTTCTTTTTGTGTGATAATAAAAATATAAAAATGTATAATTTTGCCCTTTGATGATATACATTTTATGAAAAATTCGCATTCGCAGAATCAATTGAAACCTCGTATACATTTTTTCAGGTGCTTTAAAAAAAAATCATAACCCGTCATTTGCCCCACCTGGACCGCTCCAACCTTTTCAATTATCACTGGAAATACACAATCTTATTGTTATACTATGATATTTTGTTATCACCATCTTATGATGTTTCGTAGATATTTTAGTACCACACTCTTCAATAGATCTGCAGATATCCAACATTTTTTAATTTCACACGAAACTTTTTTTCTCATCTAACAAGTCGACAATTTATTTTATTTTTCTTGGAATAATGCATTCGGATAATTTGTGTGCAAGAAAATGACAGGAATTGTGTTCGTACAATAATGATTCGATAGGTCCAATTAATAGGAATCATAATAACGGTAATCATAATACTAAAAATAACAAGAACAGCAACAATAATGTTAATAATAATCATTATCATCATTATTATCACAATCACAATAATAATAATCATTATTATCATTATCATCACGATCACAGCAAGAATAATCATTGGCATCGCAATCACAACAATAATCATTATCATCACAACCGCAACAATAATAATCATTATCATCACAATGACAATAATAATAATCATTATTATCATTACCACCAGAATGACAATAATAATAATCATTATTATCATTATCATCACAATCACAATAATGATAATCATTATTATCATTATCAACACAATCACAATGATAATAATCATCATTGTCATTATCATCACAATCACCATAATAATAATCATTGTTAACATTATCATCACAATCACAATAATAATAATCATCATTATCATTATCATCACAACCACAATAATCATCACAACACAATAATAGTCATTATTATTATTATCACCACAATCACAATCATAATAGTCATTATTATCATTACCATCACAATCACAATCATAATAGTCATTATTATCATTATCATCACAATCACCATCATAATAGTCATTATTATCGTTATCATAATAATAGTAATAAATCAATTTCATTAGATCGCATGGAATAATTGATCGACAATAAGTCATTGCTATTTTTTTGTTCTAAACAACATTCTTTCTTTTACGTTTTAGAAAAACGGACGAGGAAGACATTCAGTGCAGTTCTATAGCAAGATCGTACAGGCACGGTAGCCCGAGGTACTCGATGCGTGCATCAATTCGCGGCGAGACCCTTCGCAGCAGCATGATTCAAAGATCTAGCGTGCGGTCGCGCAGGAATGCCGGCGCTGCACCTGTCGAGGTCGTGAGACTCTAGGTGAATGGAGTTGTCGCGTTCAACCCGCGGAGCGAGATTTTTAATTATTTATTTATTCCATCGCTCATGATTATGTATATAGGTAAACACACACGCATGCGGAAGAGACCGATAAATATTGCACTACTGACTTCTCGTGATCTCAACGTGCGACATTGATGGACCACAGCACCGAGTCTGTAGTGCACACATTCGTTCGAGCAAAATTTACAATGTGTCGATTTTGGGCGAGATGTGTATTCGCTATTACGTTCCGCGGTACGAAACTCACGCGGCGTAACCGTGAAATGGTACGGTGACTGATTTTACAGCCGATCTGAAAGTTGTCGATTTACGATTGGTTCGGTCGATTTCTTTGTCGAAAATTAGCAATTGGTGGAGCATTGCGATTGACCTTGGTTCGCCATTCACCGTGCAGAAATGGTCGTAGGGATCCGATTGGCTTCCCATACTTGTACCCACGTTGTGATAGTGATCCAATAGGGAACCTTACGCGAAGCTCAGCGTAGATGGCGCCACGTAAACATAACGTAAACAAAAGAAGGTGTCAGCGCGTGGTTCATTTTCACGGTGTCTGTATCACTATAAATTATACGAATGGACATAATGGATCATAAGTATGGATATTTGACTATACCGGAATCGAAAAATCGGATTCTACACTTTTCCTTCTCGGTTCATCCTTTAAAGTTTCTTTTTTGCTCCAAACAAACAGGGAAGCTTTGTTTGGATATTTTTTCAATATTTTCCGGCTCAGTTTCATCCCCGCAAAGAATGAAAACGGGCTAGGTAAGTATTATGTAATGGAATAATACCAGAGCGTTAAAAATATGCATATATTTCAAATCGAATTTTTTAGGTTATGATGATTAACTACTTTAAAATACACTTTTAGAAGTAAATACCGTCCAATATATGATGTTTACACACTGAGCTGTAACAAATCTGTCACTTCTATAGTAAAATATAACCTTTAGTGTTTTGTGGCTGTAAAGTGATTGCGACGTATAGCAATTTCTCATTGCTTGCGAAGTTTTTCGATTTTAGGAAATAATTGAACGCCTTTGTTTCTGCATCCACTTGCACAACACTGATGCATTGTTCACACATTTATTCACGACAAACGGATTATTTAAGGGACAACACCACTGTGACGGCTTCAAAAAATCGATTTTTCGAAAACCATCTAGAAAAATCTAAAATACATTTAAGATTAAGATGCCGTTGGACCCAGGTCGAAAAAATAATTATTTTCGGAGATATTGAATATTTTGTGGAGCGTTGCAGCGCTCCGTGTCACTCGGGGTCCCGCGCAGCTGCGCGCCTCAGGGTTGGCAGGTATACCGGGCCTTTCCCAGGTCCTGCGGGTCTTTCCCAGGTATTCTTTTGTCTCCCTTCACAAAAACCGGCTATTGTTATAAATATAGTTTCGTAAAAAAGCCATAGGTGGCGATAATTGAAAAAGTTTCAAGGCAGGTATAGGGATAGCGTCATAGCGTCAGTTTGCGAATAGAAGCGACGCTACTCGTGTCTAAACGCTCCGAATCGTTTCGTTTATAAATATCGAACGCTCAGAATTATTCTTTGCACATCGAAATGGATAATCCGAAAGTGTACGGGGGGGGGGGGGGGGGGGGGAAGGGAACAAAACGGAGCTACGTGACGAGAGACCAACGAAAATTTCGAATCGAAAACCTCCGAACCGTTATAGCTCCGAAAATAGTTCTGCAGAGTATGTGAGCACGTCGGCGAAAAAGTTAAAATCGTCGGACGATTTAGAGGTCGGTGTTACTAACGATTTCGGTTATCGTATAGTACACCTCGTCAATGCATTGAACATTATATCGACGTTAGTGAAGTGCAAAGTGTGTGATCGCGATATAGAGTTTACTGAAAAAAGTTTGCGCGGACTCGGATTCAAAATCGAGGTCGATTGCGGCCATTGTGAAAAAGTGCAAATCAATTCGTGTCCTATGATTGACGATGCATACGAAATAAATCGTCGGATCGTATTCAGTATGCGTCTTCTTGGCGTCGATTTGAATGGCCTGATGAAGTTTTGTGCATTTATGGACCTACCGCGCCCCATATTTCAGTCTTTTTACGATCGAATCTTAAATTCGATTTCGATTGCCACTAAAGCTGTGAGCACAGTGAGCAAACAAAAGGCTGCACTTGAGGAGGAGACAATTTCGTTGGAAAATGGGGTGGAGGACGGAATTATCGTTTCAGGCGACGGATCGTGGCGTAAGCGCGGTTTCAGCTCGCTTTTCGGCATAACATCGCTAATCGGCTGGTACACTAAAAAAGTGATCGACGTTATGGTGAAATCGAAATATTGCAAAGCTTGCGAGCATTGGGAAAAAAAGGAAAGCACCGCGGAGTACTGGGAATGGAAAAGTACCCACGACGATGAGTGCCAGGCGAACCATAGCGGCTCCTCCGAAAAAATGGAAGTCGACTCAGCTGTCGAAATGTTTCAACGGTCTGAAGAGCTCTATGGCATAAAATATAAATATTATATTGGTGATGGCGATTCTAAAACGTTTCTGGGCATATCGAATAGCGATCCATACGACGGTTTCGAGATAAAAAAAAAGAGTGCATCGATCATGTCCCAAAACGTATGGGGACGCGCCTCCGCGAAATCGTGAAAAAACAAAAAGGATTGTCTGGCAGAGGAAAGCTCACCGGAAAATTGATTGACGAGTTGAGCACATATTACGGCTTAGCTATTCGGAGGAACAGCGATGATGTTGAAAAAATGAGGAAGGCAATTTGGGCAACTATCAAACATATAATATCCACAGATAGTGAGCCACAACATGACGATTGCCCAAAGGGAGCCGAGTCGTGGTGTTCGTGGCAGCGAGCGGTCGCAAGCGGTAATATTTCTGAATATCGCCATAAGCCGCCTCTTCCTGAGGAAGTATTGGAGGCAATTACGCCAGTCTTCGAAAATTTGAGCAGAGACGATTTGCTGCAGCGTTGTTTGGGCGGCTTCACGCAAAACAACAACGAAAGCTACAACAAATCAGTTTGGGCAATAGCCCCCAAGTGTCAGTCCGGGAGCAAAAAAATCGTCGATATTGCAGCTGATATCGCGGTATTATTATTCAATGACGGCCTGAGAAGCCTCATGAAAGTTTTGGAGACGTTGGGGATAACTATCGGCCCAAATTGTTTCAATTATTGCGTTGAAACCGACGCAGCGTGGATCGAGCTGGCGGAGCGCTCGCTCAGAGACGCTGCAAAAGAGGCAAGAAGAGCCTCTACAAGTTCGAGAAATGATGCCAGGGATAATGATTTGCTTCTTGAAGGCCAGCTATATGGTGCCGGCATCGCTGATTAAAGGTTAAACATTTTTTTTCCAATTTATCGCATAAATTAACAAACCTACAACTTTGAACGCGTTTTTCTCAAAACCACTTTTTTGAGTGCGGCACGCAGCAGAACTCGAGCAATTTTTATCCGATCGACTTCAAATTTGGACTGCATCAATAAAACTAGATTATCTAAAGAAGTACATAGGATTTTTTCGATATCTCAATAATAAAAAAAGTTATAGCCTATTTTCGACGAGAAATTTTGCTCGAAAATCGTCCTTTAATTTCAAAAGCGTGCCTATTTTTTAAAAATCAATATTTTTTCAAATCCCTGTGTACTTCTCTTCAAAATATCATATTATTAACGAAAACACTCGGTATTTTTTTTCAGATCGACTTTGAAGAGAGTTCTGCTTCGTGCCGCGAACCACTGCAGAGGCAACGGTACCTGACGCGGGAGCTTCCCCAGCGTCACCATGGGTCAAATTTTTCGAATATCTCTTTTTTTCCCACAAAAAAAAATTCTTGAAAAATGGCAAAAAAACAGGGGGTCACAATGGTGTTCTGCCTTAATGAAAATTCAACAGTAGGCGTAGAGACACGGGCAAAATCAAATAGAATCTCACTAAACGTCATGTTTTGTTTGCGTTATCATACAATGTTCCCTCTAACGGGAGAAATTGGCAGTAAGGTTCCCTATGGCTTATCCAATTGGATCTCTGTACTGAAACGTCACGCGCGCTCATTGGACTCTAACCGAGATTCCCCATTGGAATCCAGGGCACGAATCCAATATGAATCCTAAAGGATTCCCACATTATCGAACGGAATCCGACACGATTCTTGATGGATTTTCTGCACGTTGAATTCTCTAACCATAATTAAGGGTGTGTCGAAATGACCTGACATTGTTATTTATGAATAAAACGTATTATTTATTTGAAAAGTACGAATATTTTTATTTTAATACAAGGCACAAACATGGAGGTTATGCGTGAAACACAATATCCGATAAATGGCCTAAACGGCATGGACTTGGGAGACATGTCCTTTCAACACGATGGCGCAACCTGTCACACCGAGATCGAAACAATGCCGTTATTGCAGACGAAGTTTCATGGCCGTGTTATCTCGCGCCGCGGCGATGTGAATTGGCCACCAAGAACGTGCGATTTGACGCCATCGGGCTTCTTTCTTCGGGGCTTTCTGAAAAGAAAAGTGTATGCCAATGATCCACAGACCATTCCGGAGATCAGAGAAGCAATTGGACGCACCATTAACCCTTTGAAGGATACATTTTTCTTTACGTGCACGTTTTTTTGCACTTTCGGTATTGATGACACCCGCTGCGTGGAAAATACAAATTTAATGTGTATGTTTTAGTAGTTATTAAAGTCCTAGGAACCTTGAAACGCATTTACAACCGCCATATGGGAGGCTTTAGGCCACACTAACGGGTATAAAATCATGTGCGAATTTAAGAATTTTTTTTTCGTATGAAAAAGTGATTCACTCATAAAATTAATTACACATCTATTTAGTATGAATATCAAGCTGTGAGAATTTTTTTTTTTCGATGTACAAAATGGCTGATTACGAATATTTTCATTTGTTATCTTTTTTTAGGCGCTCCGCGGCGTGACATTTAGCATCCACAATTTTTTACCTAGAACAAAAAACAAAAATTCTCGTCAATCTACATTAGAATACCTAGAGAAGTACGTACGGAATGAAAAAAAATTGTTTTATTCAAAAGTTGTAGGTATTTGAACTTAAGAAATGAATTTTCAGTGAAAAATATCGTTATAACTGCTCATAAACTGCTCATAAAATGAAAAGTTTTCGATTAATCAGAAATTCCGTACGTACTTCTCTGCGAAATGCAATTAGGAACATAACTCTTAAATTTGAAGTAAATCGAGTGAAAATTGTTGAAGTTATTTGTCACGCCAATTGAAAAAAAAGCTGTTTCGAGAAGTTTCGTGCAGACTTGTACATCGAAGAAGAAAAAAACTTTTTCTAACAGCTTGATATTCATACTAAATAGATGTGTAATTAATTTTATGAGTGAATCACTTTTTCATACGAAACAAATTGTTAAATTCGTACATGATTTTATACCCGTTACTGTGGCCTAAGGCCTTAAGTAAAAAACACTTTTGAATCGTCAAAATCTGAATTGAATTAGGCGTAACACCAGTGTTACACTATGCCGCAAGGGGTTAATAAAATGTTTTTGAAAATTTCGTCAAAAGAGTGAACGTTTGCAAACCGGGACGATGCGGCCATTGATCGGATATTGTATTCCACACATAACCTCCATGTTTGTGACTCGTATTAAAATGAAAACAATCGTACTTTTCAAATAAATAATACGTTTTATTAAAAAATTTAAATGTCCGGCTATTCTGAGACACCCTATATATACACTAGTCACAGAAATTGAAGGAAAAGTATTTTCACCGAAAAAAAAAAAATTATTGGAAAAATGAATAAGAATCGAAAAATTGCTCAAAATGGTGATTTTTTGCGAAAATGATAAATTTGAAGCTTCGGGGCACTAAGAAAAAAAAATCGCAGCGCTTTGAAATTTTCAGGGTTTTCCCGGGACAATTTAAGGTTAAAAAATTATCGACGATATCCTTCGTTTATTCATTATATCCAAAGTTATACCAACTTATTCAAATATTGTTAAATAGGCGAATTTTGATCGTTTTTTCAGTCAGAAGTATCGCTTCGAAAAAAAATGTCATCAAAAGCCACTGTTAGAGTCTTATAGGGAATTTTTCGCAGTTTTCAAAACCCTACTTTTATTCCCTGTACGATCATTATTTCCCGAGTTATTGATTGTCAAAGTTAAAAAGGACTTTTTTGCTTTCATCGACGATATCTTCGCAGCAAATCATCGTACACATGTTTTGAGGACGTCAAATTGAAGGGCATTAAATTCCCTAAAAGAGCTCTGCGGTGGAATTTCAAAAAAAAAATTAAGCCCTAGACCTTTTTGAAGAGAAGCAAAAATTTGAAATTTTTTTTTTTCGGTAGTTGTCTTCTAGACATTTAGAAAACTAGACATCTAGAAAACTAGACATTTGGAGCTATAATTTGCTCTTTTTGTTTTTGCTGTGCGACTATTTTCTTCCGAGTTACAGCCTGTTGAAAAACACCCAAAAATTTGGAATTTATTTTTCCCTTAATTTCTGTGACTAGTGTAGATATACAAAATGATTCGATCTTGAAAATTGTAAACCTTATTTTTTAAAAAACGTACAAATCGCTTAAAAAAGTATAGCTTAAAAATTATTTGAATCACATCACTGAAAATTCACTGCAATTATCGTTAGCTATTTATTTTGCTGCATTTTGACACAATATCACCACACACGTACACGCTCACGAAACGTGCAGGTTATATTTCGACACGCCGAATTTTTTCTCGTAACTTTTAACATATTTTCGATTCGAACGTGGTAAGAATTCTCAAACGGCGCTCATCGGGGAATAGTGGAGAATCCAATTGGATCCCCATGCCTATTGAATTCCTCTATAGATGCAGGTGCATCTTGGGACTCGCAGAAAAATCTGTGCACGCGATCACGAAAGGATATATTTTTTTTTGGGAGATGCAACAAATTCCGGTTGAGAATTTCAAATTTAAAAAATCCAAAAGGACGTGAATCAGGTAATAGCGCGGAATCCACTCGGATTTCAATGTGGACTCCCGACAGGCAGCTGCCGTATGAAATCCCTATACAGCTGTGGTAGATTCCAGGGGCCCCCAACGAATTTCTGCACGGGTTACGGGTCAAATATGAAAGAGATAAACACCCGAGGTCTACAAATAACTTGTCTTCCCGAACAATCGCGATTCGTCGAGCACGTATACTGTGATGCAGTTGATCCTTTCACATTTTCACCATTGTTTGTGCCGAGAAAAAAAAATGTTAGCTGTTGGATTTTCGCGCAATTGTATTGTCGCAAAGCCACCTCCGTACGTGCTCGCGAATATCGCGTGATCATTTCTGGCTATGGCAAACGAGCCGAGGTCATTTTGTAGAAAATATACAACCCAGCGAGACGTCACATTCGCAGAACCGCGATCCTTTTTTTATTGGTTGCGTAGGTATTATTCGACAAAGCCCGCGATCTGCGCGCGGGAATTAAAAAAATGTCCAATGGAGATCCCTTCTTCATTCCTCATCGTTCCCTGCCGTCCTCATATAGCGTTCGTGCCTCCAAATATGAGTATTCTATGATTTTTACAGACCAACGTCACAAGAGAAAATAAAGCTTTTGTATACCGTTCTTTTGTGCATTTTGTTCTCGGTTAAGGCCGATACAGCACGTACAGTGGCACTGAACGCGGTTCCTTATCGAGGAATGAAACTTCGATAACGTCTACACCCAATAATACTAAACGAACGATCGTAACTACATATATAACGGAATAAGAAAACTTTCATGTGAAATAAGAAAGAATAAATAAATGAGATATCAAGTTTTTATAAGAAGTGTATGGAATAATATTAACAAGAATTTAATAGTATTGATAGTATTGAATGAAAAAGCATGAATTTCTCGTCGGCTCGGTTTCTATTGAGCATTGAAAGAGTAGTTTTTGTGACTTGTTAAGGCGGGATATACATTTAGACAGGAAGAAAATAAGCAATATTGAGGGATTTTTAAATAAAGAAATAATTATTCTACAATTATTAAACTTTAGTTCTACTTTAATAGTATATTTAAGTATACGAAACAATTTTTTTAAATTAATCCATCATCAAAATGGCGGAGCTGTGGCAGAGTGTCACAGCAAGGCAGCCGGGGAAGTTGGTAATCGGCGTGCAGTCTACCTTCCCGTAAACTTTGATTTGCAAAAAAGTCCAAACATTTTTTGAGTTACAACAGTTTCTATGTGATGGTAATTATAATGAAGAAAATGCAAATTTGAGAAAATGGCACGCATTTACAAAACGAATCAACATTTCACGCAACATTTCTGTAAAATGTGGATTAAACAAGTTTTTTTTTTCGATTTTTCAAACACAATTTTCGTCAAGTAGAAGATACCAATATTATCAATATTTCTACCAAGTTTCAACTCAATCGGCTTAATAGTGTTTGAGTAATCCTGCACGTCAATGTCGATAATGCAGTTTTGAGAAAAACGCGTTTGAAGTTCATGCCCGCTGGGAATCCGAGCGGTGAGACAGCGGTGACGAGCTGTAACGTTTGCAATTTTTCGAATTTCGCTTTGAAACTTTGGAAAAATATTCTACATATATAGTTCCCTCGTTTGAAGAAGAAAAAAATTACTCGCTTTTTTGAACGTTGTAAATGTATATCCCGCCTTAAGAGATTTGGAGTATCCTGAACCAATGCCACACCCTCTCTCTCTCTCCCTCTCTCCCTCTCTCCCTCTCTCCCTCTCTCCTTCTCCCCCCCTCTCTCTCTCCCCCTCCCCCCTCTCTCCCCCCTCTCTCTCTCTCTCCCGCCCCCCCCTCTCTCTCCCTCTCCCTCTCCCCTCCCTTCACTCTTTCTGCTGTACCAGGAATCGAAATCCTTTTATCGCTAAGCAAAAATATGTAGCGAATATTCGTTCGGCTCGACGTGCGAAGAGTTATTTGCTCCCAGCGGTCTAGCATCTGATCTTTGTCCTCCCGTCTAGACAATCGGGCACGCTCGAATCGCGAGATCCAATGGAGACCCTGGTTACGTCAACGCTGTATACTACAATAATTGGCGTCGTTGAAACAAATTATTTTTTTCACTGAAAGATTCGCCCAAATTAATCATAAATAATAATAATCGTCACTATAATACCGACTAGAAATAATTATGCATTACAAATTATGCATGGCTGGGTATAAATTATTCGTGGGTATAATAATGACGTAAGTTTAGTATTTATCGATTTCGTCTGGATATATGAGCAAATTTTTTTCAGAGTATGAATTATGCTCATCTCTGTACACATGGAAAAGTTTCGTACTAATTCACTACATATAAATTTCACTTTATTACGCTTATGAATAATTTCTGAAAATTTCCTGACATCGTTTATAATTTATTTATCAATTCCTGACAATACGATTCGTAATACGTACCACGGGTTTACTTAAGGTAGAACGAGCGCGCGCTCTTGATTTCTATAGATCTTGTTCAAATTTTAACCGGACATTGTTCATATCATTATGCATGTTTGAGTGAAATTTCAGAATAATCGACTATTTAGATTGGGAGATAATGGGTTTTAAAATTGCAACTTTTATCACTGTAGGGTCTGCATTGGCCGAAAGTCAGGTCGCATAATTCGTCGTACCATTCTATTGTGTATATAATTTTTGAATAAAAATTATGTTGAGATAGCAAACTAGTTAGGGGAAGAGTGAACAAAGTTTGGATTGCTTTTACCATTCAGTTTTGCTAAAAACGTTCAGTAAAGACAGAATAATTCTTCGTGAAAATATTTGTCCCTTATAATAAGAAGACATATGGCAACACTGCAGAACAGTATTGTTCAGTATTACGAGAAGAAAATGATTATCGTGTTCCTAAAGTGAAATACTTTTATCATAAAAACAATATTTACATTATAAATATTAATATTTTGTATTACTTATGTTATCTTCATTAACAAATGAAAGTGTTGGTTCGTTCGTAACTGATTAAAAACTTTGTTCAATTAAAAATTACTTCCAAGTAAAAATTTGTGTTGCAGTATTATTTTAAAGGTGCTGCGCAAACTCACGTCATTGGATATATGGAATGATGCGGTGTTGCCATATGTCTTCTTATTATAGGGGACAAATTTTTTTACGGGCACTTATTCTGTTTAAATTTCAATGCAGATCCTGCAAAGTGTTAAAAGTTACCATTTTAAAACCCATTATCTCCCAATATAAATAGTCGCCTGTTCTGAAATTTCACTCAAACATGCATAATGATATGAACCATGTCTGGTTAAAATTTGAACAAAATCTATAGAAATCAAGAGCGCGCACTCGTACTACCTTAATAAATTTCTACATTCAATTTTAAGTTTTTTCCTTCTATTTTTGTATCTTAAGGGGCTATACCAGTGCGGCACTTTAAAAAAATCGATTTTTTTGCCTTTTTCGACAGTTTATACTTTCATGAATGTAATAATCATTTATATAATTTATATCAATATCATTTTATCTTGCAAAAATCGATAGTGAAATATTTAAACGCGTTTTCCTCGTAATGAGATTTTTCAAATTTGCTGACATTGTAACTCAAAGAGCAATTATCCAATTGACTGGAAATTTGAACCGAGTACTCTTGAATATATTTACTCTATAATGTCGTAGGATATTTTTGATTGGATGAAAATTGCTGATTTGGCATTGAAAAAAACGACCACTTTATAGGCAAGAGAACAGTATTTTTCATATCTACGCCATTTTGTTAGATTTTAATATTTTTCGAAAATCCTACGTCCTTGTACAGGAAATACCTTCCAGCTTAACGAAATTTTTTCGTTTTCCGGTCTCAGCTACTCAATCGGCCGGAATCATGTCAGCAATGGAGGAACTTTTTTTGGCACCTCCGAAGGGAGCGCATAAGTCGCTTGGATCTCAATATTTTTGCATGAAAAAATTATGCAATATAGGTCAAATATAGCCAAATATATTATTAATTTCCCGAAACATTTTATTGAATAATTTTCTTCCAAAAATTCCCGAAAATCACCCAAATTTTCAGCGTTCACACTGGTATAGCCCCTCAAGATAATTCGGTTTCACGCATTCGTAACAGCTGAAACGAGCTATCGAGTATAGAATTATTGAAACGAAAATTCGTTTTTGCGGAAGTTACGATCACCGAAACTTATTCGGTATTTAAGGTTCTTGACACCTAGTTGATTTTTTTTCTTCAAATATCTACTTTTTTCGACTGATTCCCAAAATATATCATTTCGAAAATATTCTTTGAAAATTTCAAGTCGATCCGTTCATAATTTGAGGATATTTCAAAAATCACTGCGGCGATCAACTTTACATTTGACAGGCTTCTTTTACATATCAAAAAGCAGTGCGTGAAGGAAGGCTATTTTTCGACGTATAGGATGTATATTCTTTTATCAACGAAAAAAGCGCACTTTTTAAATCGAAAATCCATACGTTCACTTTAGACAGCGGCCTTTTTTTCAGAAATCAATATTTTATTAAATCCTTCGTCCAAGCAATAAATCATTTTATGGAAAAAGTAAATACGTTCGTTTTTTTCGCATGATTTGTTTTCCAAGCAGCAGTGATCAGCGCGAAGGACGTTTTTCAAACAGCAATTTGCACGATCCATTGCATCTATCACATTTATAAATATTTGTCAATTCAATAATTGTAAAAGTTACTCAAAACCGTACTCTTCAATGTAAAAGTAGATATTTGAAAACTTGCACACGTTTTGAGAGAAAAAATTCACTAAAAACTTTTCTTTTTCCCGGCCGAGAGCTAGGTATAACTCGTTGAAGAGGAAATAATTTCTAATGGTACATTACCCATTCACTGTTTAATTTCAGCCGGTAAATCAAGTATGACATTGCATTAAAAAAATCGATTTGTATTTAAATCTCATAGAAAATAATTTACGTGTGAGTAGATTGACGTCTCTTGCACTTGCAGTTATTGTAGTGCATTGTTCTTGTGTAAATTGCAGATGACGTTTCAAGGCTAGGGATTAATTCGAGGATTATTCTTCATGCGAGTATATTGTTAATGACACGCAACGCTCGCATGGCTTCGTATTACCTGTCGAGGCTCCGTCAACGAGGTGTGCAATTTGTCAAACGGCACAATACTCGTTACCGAATGAAATCACCAGTTCTATGTTCTGCTCTATTGGAGGACAAAGCTATTGCAGATTGAAAATATTTCGGACAATCGCGGAAACAAAATTCACGACAAATTTCAACGGTTATTTGTGCTGGTGTACCAATGTTTTACACTAAACAACACTGCAGCCTACGCAACATGTACATGAACATATTGACGAGCGTCAATTAAGCATCACGTCACTCTTCATAGATTAACTCGAGCAGACATCGTATTTTCGATTCTATTGAAGAATTTTGTAAATTTGCGGTATGCTCATTTTTAACAACGTTTTCTTTTGAAACGGAAAAAAATCGTTTTTCGCTATGAAACTGCTGAGAAAATATAGATACATTTTTCGATTATCAGTTAATTACGATAAGTCAAATTCAATGATACTTTTCGATCCTAAACAGGAGTTCTGTAGTCCTGTAAAGCAATACCGGTAGATGGCAACCTCATGAGAATGAAAAAGAAGGAAATTACTGTGTCGTGAATACGCTTTCGGGAGGTGTTATGTCTACGTAACCGATGAGCGCCTACCGAACGCCCTGACGAATCTGAGAAGTGTGCGAATTGCACCGATCGCATCCAGTTACGGATCATAGCAACCTATATAACTGATCATCAAACCATTAGTTCAATGAGTTACTGTCGAACATGTGTAGTACTTTTCATCATTATGAACATACAGTTTTGTCAATAAACAACCATACCTTTCACGATTTAATGATCACTCCTCTCAATAATGACCTCATTGGTGTTCACGTATGGAAATCGTCCAAGGACAAATGCAACCTCTCTTTAATCCTAAAATAAGCGCTGAAATCTACATTGAAAAATCTTTAAGGGGCCAGACTACTGGGAAATTTCAAAAAATCTAAAGCAAGCAAGACTTGAAGAAATCGACGATGATGAGCAATCAGAAGGGATTTTGTACGGTGCAGGAATTGCCGATTGAGTTTAGGTAAGAGCTTTCATAGTATAAACTTCAAACGCCTTTTTCTCGAAACAACGTTTTCAAAATCTAGCTCCATCATGTCTCTAAAACAAAAAAACTGATTCTCTTGAAATTTGAACCGCATATTGTAAACATGATTCGCAACAAAATGACCCTCGATGGTTTTAAAATTTTGATTTTTACTCTTTTTCTTGCGACAAACGGCGAAAAAAGCGCGTTTTAAAAATACTCTTTTCGTTTTTCATCTGCCATTTTTTTATTTTTTGATAAAACTTTATATCCGAGGGTCATTTTGTAGCTGGTGTCATACTGTATCTAATGGACTTTGATTTTTTTGTTTCAAACAAGCCGTTGCCGAGTTGTGATGGAGCTACCTAGCCCACCTATTTTTGAGGCGTCACGTTATACTATAGTTTTTGTACTTAAAAATGAATAAAAATGAATAAAATTAAAAAAAATGTATTTCAAGACTTTATTAATCAAGCCCAACAACTTTTATATTCATATCTTTTATAAAATCCTCAAAAAAAATCGCGAAAATAGCCTTTTTTCGTGGCTCCAAAGTGGAGTGGCCCCTTAATTGATTAGGTTTCCACGATTGCCAGGAAAATAGTGCACTTTCAATGGAGTAATTACCTTCTTCTTCGGATAAAATGAGACATTCCTAACAAAAACTTAAAGAACGTTCACAATAAAGTCCCTCCTTTTGA